>JBBELK010000806.1:0-512420 GCA_037783545.1 Henricia sp. BOLD:AAB3569 | reverse complement strand
GGTAACAAGAGAGAAGTTGTCAGTCAAATTTGAGTTTCCAAACTTTTTTTGAGGAGTTTATTTAACAAAGATATAATTAGTACTCCTAATTTTGAGCAGAAAATATTTCAGAAATCGTTTGATCAGCTCTTTAAATTATGCATAAATTCCTTGATAAGTTAGTCTCTGAAACGAGACATGACATCATGACTGCTTTAGACCTTCTCGTTGGAACCGCCAACCACTGTATCATCATAGATTATATCGTCCATCTCGTCCAAATCGATGTAATCCTGTTCCATTTAAAAATAATATAATTTTTATGTATGCGTAACATCTGGTATGGCGCCTGAAATGAAACAAACAAACTTTGGATGAGAGAAAAAGGCCCTTCAGATTTTTTCTCTCATCCCAAGTTTGGTTGTTTCATTTCAATGGTGATCAGGCGCCATACAGATGTTGCGTTCGTTACTTTGGGGTGTGGGGTGTGGGGGGGGGGGGGGGGGGGGGGAGGGGGGTTGTGATGTCCCAACTTTTAGATAATGCAATACACTTTTCAATGTGTCCTAGCAATAATACGACTTCAGACATATTGCTTAAAGGCACAGGCTCGTCAGCAATGCGCGCCCGCCAAATGTGTGCCACGCAATACGCAGCTCCATAGCAAAGTCATGGAGCTGCGTGTTTCGAGCACGAATTTGGCGGGCGCGCATTGCTGAAGAGCCTGTGCCTTTAAGCTTTTAAAAGAGCGTGTCCAGATCACATTTTTAACGCCCCCATTTTTGCCATGTGTGTTGAGATTTTGATACTATATAATTTGTCATGTTTTTTCTCATTACCATTCTGAAATTTCACGTTCTCAATCTGTATATTTTCAAGGATATAAAAAAAAAAAATAACACTTTTGTTCGTAAACTAATACATCCAGTTCCATAAAGCAGTGCAGTAATTCCACCAATATTTTTGCTTCCACATCAAATGGGAGATTGCATATTTCCTGTTTTCGTCTCATGGATAGTATTTCGGGGAGGTATTTTTATATAATTCTTAGGTTTAAAACGAAATCCATTTTTTGGAAAAAAACTGACATGCTTCTTTAAGACGTTCAACATCCATCTTTCTCACACACCTGGTTTTCGTCAACCATTTTCTCCAGTTGGTTGTGCAGATCATCGAATGTCGGGCGATCATCGGGACGTATATGCCAGCAACTGCGCATCATGGCGTATCTGCGCGCAGGTAAAAAGAAGAAAGAAATTCAGAATGCTCGACTAGTGTTGTGTAATTATAGCACATGCTCGTCAACAATGCGCAGCTCCATAGCAAAGGCACGGAGTTGCGTACTTCGTGGCACGAATTTGACGCGCGCGCATTGCTGACGAGTCCGTGCCTTTAAAGGCAGTACAGTAAACACGCATCATATTAAAAAGGCCCTTGATAATAAAGCTCTTTCTGTGCAAAAATACAGAAATATGATTGTGCCCCTCTTCTCTTTATTCCGACATACTTCCAAAAAAGCTACTAATCACGCACATTGCTATAAGGTTGAATTGTTTATCCAAAAAGCGAGTTGATATTTTGAGCAGATGTTCAAAAAGCCTTATTTTTCGTTGGCATCATGCCCGTTGATTGAACGCAATAATGCGGCTCGCAAGCCATTGCAAAAATGGCGATACACAATGCACGAAGCAATGAGACTGGCATGAAAAGCACAGATTGTAGAAAACTCAATATACTTATGATTTAGGGTCGGCAGTTGTCGTAGCACACACCTAGCAAAGGACGTCAATCATTCATATAAGCACTTTCTTACTTTTGAACAGCGAATCACCCGACACTGAAACACACATTTAATGGAGGACGACTGCATACAATACGTATGGTATGGCCACTAAGAACCGCGCTTACAAGCACGTGTGTCTGTTTGTGAGCGATATGCTAATGCACTGTCTGCGTAGCTCTGTTGTGATTGGTCATTTATGGTCACACGGGTTCAGCTTGGTTGACATGTCCGAACTATGCATTGGCTGTCTCCTTTAAATTATTAAAGTAGTGATGATTACTGGCCATATAATATGTGTCGAATGATAATGGACAATAAATCTCTCGTATCAGAATTACGTTTGCACTTACAGTTTCTGGTCGCATTGTTTCGGTTTGGGCATGCGGTAACCCTGTTGCAGTTTAGTCAGCATGGTTTTGACTTCTATCAATGGATACGGTAGTGTGCCTGTCATGACAGCGGAAATAAAACATCAATCATATGAATAATGCATATAAATAATAATGTGGTTATTTACAAAGCACAAAGCTGCACCGGCAAATAACCCCTTTAAGGCTGGTGTCTACTGGAAGGGATATCGTTTCCGAAGCGTTTCAGAAACGGTTATTGTGCTCAGTAAAAACATGCTCCTCGACTCTGGCAAATGTGACCCGCTTTGCAAAAAAGCCCTTAAAGGCCCTATAGATGATCTGTTCTTGAGTGATTCTGGAATAAAACCATTATAAATCAAAAGACAGACATCAACAAACTCATCCGAAGAATGTTCAGCTCTGTCGAATGTACCACGGTTTCCAACAACATGAAAATCCATATGCGTTTTGCCGGTCTTGGCACAGGGTGTTTCAAATATTCGTTCTCAGTCGGTCGCGTACACTAGCTGTGGTTCACGTCACTCACTCTGTGCTCGGCGTCATATACTACGTGTGCGTGCGACCCCATAGAAAATGCATCGCGTTAAAATAGCACACACGCAGTACACATAGTACAGCGCCTATGTCAGACCACCCAGATGAGAAGTAATTGTTTGCAAACGATCTAAATAATCTCATCTCATGGATTATTTTCTGGTAAAATTATATCATGTCGGGCAGAAACATTTCTTCGGATAGTCCGCTACCAATTCAATCTTTACTTTGAGAAGGGTTTTTCCTGGCAACTCGTCGATCAACTTTTGGGGTCATTGCAAATAATAGAGTGGCCTTTAAGTCACGCAGGCTAGGTCGAGATTCACGACCATAAGAAGAAATCTGCAGCAGATCCACACTAATTAAAATACAAAAACACAACGGATATTCCAGCGGAACACAGACATTCCATGAAGTATCTGAGAACCGACCGGGAACTTCCATTGTGTTTTGTACGTTAATTTTAATGAGCGTGTATATCTGCCGTAAAAAACTCATTTTTGCAGAGTGGGTCAAAATGCTCCTTCCACTGAAAACCTCGAGTCTGACAAAAGGTGAACTTGAGTTCAGACTCGAGATACTGATGATTTGGACTCCATACGTACCGAGAGTGACGATCTCCCATAGGAGGATGCCGAATGAACCAGACGTCACTCTCCGTTGTATACACATCGCGAAAGATAGATTCCAATGCCATCCAGCGTATTGGAAGAGGACCCTGCATTGTCAAAAGCATTAGCCAAAAACTTACAATGTAAATTATGCGTATGCAGTACACTGTGTCAAAATTCAAAATAAATAATAAATTAGCAAATTATGTCATACTAATGTAACTTGAGGCCTTTTCACACTATGAAGGCCTAAATGCTGTTTTGTAACGAACAAACAAGCTTGGGTTTCGCTTTTTGCGCGTTATTCAGTGCAGTTCGTGGATATTTTGGAGTAACTATAGAATACAGGGCCCACGCGGCAGCACCTTTTCAAGTTGAATGGAGACGATGTGATCGAACTTCTAGCAGAGACGGCGAGACGGGAGACGGGAGATGAGCGCCCTTTGGTGGTCGAAAGCATGCACCACTTTGCGTGACTTCGTTAACGGAATGGTTTTCGGGCTTTATTTCCCTTATAAAAAATCTCCGAAGTACAAAGTGTCCGAGAAGGGAGACTCTGGAGACGGCTATGAATGTTTTGATTTCGAGGGGGTAACCCGTCGGAGATTAAAAGAAAAGCGCCCTCTAGACACAGATGTACGTTGAAACGAAAAACGCAACGGTTTCCGGTCTTTATTCACCTTTTTTAAAACATCCCTCTCGCGCCGCGATTATTCTGGGCAAGAGGGTTTCTGAGACGCGAGACGGCTGTGAATGTTTTGATTTCGAAGAGGGAAGCCCGTCGGGAATTTTTTTAAAAAGCGCCCTCTGGACACCGAAGTACTTTGAAATGAAGAACGCAACGGTTTCCGGTCTTTATTTATCTTTTTTTAAATCCCTCTCGCGCCGCGATGATTCTGGGCAAGAGGGATTCTGGAGACGTGGAGACGCGGAGACGGGAAACGGCTGTGAATGTTTTGATTTCGAGAGGGGTAGCCCGTCGGGAATCAAAAGAAAAGCGTCTCTAGACACGAAGTACTTTGAAACGAAGAACGCAACGTTTTCCGTTTTCCAACAAAAAAACACATAGAACAAAACAAATTAAAATCCGCTACAAATTGGTAAAATTCCGGAAATCCAGAAAAATCTCACCATCCTCAACTTAGCTGCGTCAACTGTACAGAATTGCTAACACGTTTTGTCGAAACAATAAAAACACACAGGCGAATTGTAGCATAAATTAATTTACATATTTACCAACAATTTATTGCACAACAACATTATTTCGACGACTCTCCTCGGAGGCAACAACCACAGATCGGCGCTGGGTGACCAAGGGTAATAACAGCGACTCGACCCCCTTTCCGCAAAGACCCGAAACGTAATGACGTCACGCGATGTTTTACCGCGGTGCATTTTGGGTGAAAAGTGCGGCCGAAATCGCTAGTTTTCGAACTTCGCGTGCGTTGCATGCATAGCGCCTATCGTATTATGCACGTAACTTTGTGAACTTTTACTAACCGCTTCGCTGGCAATAAACGTCCAAAACAAAGATCGTAAAGTTATTAAAATGGTTCGTGTTAACTTAGTTGTGCCTGCGTGAGTTTTAAGCGCACGACGGACACCGGAACTATGGTGTTAACTTTTAAGGCTTCAAAAGGCGGCGAAAATGGCCTGCAATAATTGTGCAAACTAGCGATGCAGAGATTTTGTCCCTATTTTGTACCCATAATGCACGCGGTAAGCATTGCGTGACGTCATTATGTTATATGTCTATTCTTCCATATATGTACTGAAAGGTACAAGTATAACGGTCTTTCGACAACGTTCGACCGTCGTCAAACCACATTTCGTTTAATTTGTGTTTTATCTCATATTCATTTCCTCATTTCATTGAATGATGCAATTTTTACAAAAGTAATTTTATTTATTTATTTGTTTTCCATTGAAGGTATGTAATATGTTAGATTTGGAAAATACATGTGGTTATTGAATGTCAAAGCGCCCCACTGGACGAGCCTGCAACGGTTACCTTTTTAAAAAATTATATATATATATATTTATTCCGTTCGGCGGTAAATCGTCGGATAAGACCGTGACAACGGATCGCGTTGTCAGTATGGCCACAATAACAAAAACAACATTTTCAGATTCACAATTCATAAATTGTCCAACATTTCTTTTTTTTTCGTTTGATGGCGTCTGCCCGGGTTGATTTTGTGGGTAAATTGGTTGCAACCCACTACCCCGCCTCCTCCCCCACCTTCCCGGTCGACCAAGACACTTTACCAGCCTCTTGTCAAACACTTATGTCAGGGTTCATCTAAATAACGCATTTTAAATAACCATCATATGGATAATCACATCGGGAAAAAATAACGGCAAAACAGTTTTTTCCACAGTTTGTATTCAGCAGACGACTTTGGTATTCTTATTTCTCCAAATTTTGACAATAAATCGTTTCGGTCGCAAACTACGTCCTCGGTGTCTACACGTAGTCCTCAGTGCACAGTGTCTACAAGTACATGGTCGGCCGTGTGTGTAGTGTGAAACGATCGCACAATACACGGGTTCGAAAACATTACACGTGTAAATAGCAGGCGCGGATCCAGAGGGGGGGGGGGGGGGTTTGGGGGTCAAAACCGCCCCCCGGCCCCCTGCTCCGACACCAAAAAATATAATGTAATGCATTTTTTGCGTGTCCCCTGTCCGAAACAAGCAGACATAAAAATCTGATAGGGCAAACCCCCCCCCCCACCCCCCCCCCCCCCCCCCCCCCCCCCCCACCCCCCCCCCCCCCCCCCCCCCTGGTGGCAAAACCCCCTCCTGGAAAAATTCCTGGATCCGCCTCTGAATAGGATACCGGTGTTGCATTTAGTAGTGTGAAAACGTAGCCGATTGGACCCGCGCTGAAATTTCAAAAAGTCTACACAGGGTGGACCCGTGTAGATCGGGTAACTAAAATGCGTTTTTTTTTACAATATATAATACATGCATAATTAATCTCTCAAAACGATAAAATTAATTTAAAATTTCGTGACCCTGTATGCATTTACCTGCTGGCATATTCCTAATCCAATTTGGAATGGATGACCCAAGTGTCGGGATTCATGTGAAAATGAATGCTTCGAACTTAGGCACTCTAAACAAATTAAGTCTGCAAGCTCTACTTTTGGTAGATGGCGTTTCGACTATCATTATATAGCGCTCGATGCGATAGATGAACTGTGCACGTACAACTATACTGTATCATGTACAATGTACGTCGGCTGCCGTGCGTGTTGCATATATTTTGCTGCATGTAGTTTACGATGTTTAAAGATTGACATTGTCGGCTCAGAAAAGATCGTGAATTTTCACATTATTTTTGAATATATACCCCACTTCATCAATTGAAATGCAATATTTCATTTACAGATACGCGTTTTGGGCCGTTTGAGTGTACACAAACCTGCGTAAACAAAATAATCCATACATTTCGCTCTCGATGTGCGTTGAAGAGATAGGGTCTTGTTGCCGGAAATAACAGTGGTCTCGCGCGGTCTCCTGCGTTCTCGAGGTCAACTTACATAGTCTATAGTCAAGTGTTTTTATGAAAATTACAGCCTACCATGATAGGTGACGAGTCACAGTAGGCAGCCTTAGAACACAAGTTTATCCTCATCCAAAAATGAAATTTCACGAAAGCTTTGCGATAAGTTTGGTAAAATCCATTGCAGCACACGTCGCAGTTATGATTCAAGGTAGCGCTATGATCCATTGAAAGTCTTATTTTGGACCATATAACTTACAAGAAGTTTGTTAAAATCAGCACTTCTCAAAACAATTCATACCCGACACACGTGATGTGTGCCTGACGACAAAACGTTTGGACATGTTTATCGACAGGCCTTAAAGGGGCTGCGTCAGGACCTGCGCATGCATAGCAAAACCTGCAAAAGTTGGGCTAACTTATTGCGAAATGCCCGAATTGAGCAAAGTTACAAAAAACAGTTATCACCTGTGATTTTCGATGATAGGTGCGAGTGTTCATGACGTCACGAGCCAGTCCAAAATCCGACACTTTGCACACCATGTCATCTCCAACTAACACGTTACGAGCAGCCAGATCACGGTGCACGCACTAAGAAATACAAATACATGTACAATCAAAATGGCTGTTGAGTTGATGCAAATCAGCGCCACCACGGGGTGGCGGGAAAATCATGTCTGTCTCACAGAATTCCACTAAAAGCTAGAACCAAAACGGAGCTGGGACACGCATAACCACGTCTTCTCATTAGCGCATGGTTTTGGGCACCATTTGCATAATTGTGGGCACTTTCCCATTGAATCACACGTAAAACCTCACACATGCATGCCACTTTATAAATTGCACGTGACAATCACACATGTTATGTTCGAACACAGAATGTGCTCTTACATGCACGCGTTCCAAACCGACCCAAACCGGTTACAATGATGTGCCAATCAATAACACAGTCATTTCTTATCTAGCTTTTAATGGAAATCTGTGGTGACAATTGCACCAACCTTTTTGCTTCCACATCCAAATTGGAGATTGCAAATGTCCTGTTTTTTCACATGGACAGTATTTTGGGGAGGTAATTCAAATGATTATTAGGTTTAACGAAATCCATTCTCTGGAAAAAAAAATCTAAAACGCTACTTTAACCATGCCCCTCAGTATTTGTAGGATATTTTCACCCTTTTCATAATTACTTGTTGTGACGACAAGAAAGCCATGCCATTGGCCACGTTCCATGCAAAGTTGATCAGGGTTTTAGACAGCGATTTGCTAAGTCCAGGAACGTTGGAATAGCCAGTTCCTGCGTCGTTATATTGACTCTCCATTAACACTTTCTTGAGGTCACCCTTGCCGAGGTACTCAACTATGACGTAAATAGGATCTGGTGATAAACAGCACACATAAAGGTATGAACGAAAATGGGACTTGAAATTTGGCCAATATTTCAATTTTGGTGGAGTGCATCCAATGCACTCATCAGCTGGTAGAGCATCTACTCGGTTAGCTTTTTGACAAGGCCTCGTGAATTTGAAAGTCACTGTGGCCCAAAGGCCTGCTCATCCAACCCTACAATGGGATAAAAGGTAAATTAAATAAATATGTTTGTATATAAATAATAATAACAATTAAATCAAATTGTGCAATAAGTGCTTATATACATGTTGGGAAAAGGAGAGAAATAAGTAAATAAAAATAATAATTCGCAGCAATAAATTTAAGCGAAGAAAGCAAGTAATAAATAAGTGTTTGTAAATTTGTAATAAAAGTAATAAAAGAGTAATTAATAGTAATTTAAACAACCCTGAATGCCGCAATAGGGCGACATTTCGGGAAGACTCTCCCCGGGGACCACTCAAAATGACACCTTATTTTTTTACCCAAAGCTTCCAGAGATGGTCACAGACCTAAGAGAAACAGTTCTAGACCTAATAAAAATGGTTCTCGATTTAAAAAAAATGGTTTTTGACCTAAAAAAATTATTTTTAAACTCAACAATATTAGGGCGACACCAAAATGTCGCCCTATTGAGCACGTCGCCCTAATATACCTTTTTTACACACGATTTGTCGCCCTATCCTACAATTCATAGTTTTTAAACAGATTATTAAAAATAAAACAACTTCAGTAAATAAGAGGATTACAAAAAAAACACCAAAAAAACACAACCAAACAAACCAACAAACAACCCAACAAACCCCAATAAAAACCCGAAAAAAAGAAAATAGCTTAGATAAATTAGACAGTAAATCATAATAATATTAATAATAATATAGGTTTTCACGGCCAATTTCGCAAAATGTTCATTCACTTTTGAATATCAGGCATTCGTTTTCATATGATTTTGAGAATCGCTCTGAACACGCGTTTTATTTTTGCTACCAGAGTATTCGATTCCATTTTCGTTTAATCAATTACGTGATCGTGCACACGCTTTCGTTTATGTCTAGTCAAAATCATTTACAAGACTTTGTTTTCGCTGTTAGAGGGCAAATTCAAAATTTACCATTCTATTTCACTTTTAGTTTAATGCCACCGGCGCTAAATAGAAATGAGGAGTTTCTTTTTCAATTACAGTTGGTAAAATTTGCTATAATCTGAATTCAATTTAAAATGAAATTCTAAGCTGCATCGTGCCTCATTGGTTGAAAACAAAGATCACTGTAGTTGATTACTGATTAACATTAAATTAAGATCAAAATACTAGTCTTTTTTTTGTTTATTTGAATTTGTTCATATTCCATTTTCATTATTTACCTATATTATCTAACATAAAGGACGTTATTTTATGCCTCTTTGCATTACATTCTGTCACCCACCCCCTTCCTTTCAACGCCACCACTGACTACATGTTGTGACAGTTAGAATTTAGTCCTTAATCGG
This sequence comes from Henricia sp. BOLD:AAB3569, assembly GCA_037783545.1. Lineage (NCBI taxonomy): Eukaryota > Metazoa > Echinodermata > Asteroidea > Spinulosida > Echinasteridae > Henricia > Henricia sp. BOLD:AAB3569. The sequence goes on along the minus strand of JBBELK010000806.1, from coordinate 502,754 downwards.
TTCTTCGGCTAGGCAACGAGGGAGATAAGTTTGGGCATGAGCGTACCACCTTGTGCATTTTTCGTGCGTTATTTCTCCGATGTTGTTACGGGCTATTTCCTGTAAACAGGTAGATCTCCAGACTTGGAGGTTAACCCCCTTCTTGCGCTGCAGCAGCTCGGTCTCCCATACGATGCTGCCAGTCGGGAAGCCCAAGCATCCGCTTCACCCCTGCCTTGAACGCTTAATGTGCCATTTCAGTCGGGTTCAAGAATGGCGAATGCGGAGGAAGACGTTTGATGACAAAGGGTTCTGTGTCTGGTGGTAGTTCAGCTCGGACGTGTGGGCGAGCGTTATCATTAATGAGGTATACGCTCTTCTTCGGGATATAACCTGCGGCACTCGTCAACCGTTGAGGCAAGTGCAGCCTCGTCGGATATAGCAAAGGTGATTATGTACAACTCGCCTTGCTGGTTCTCCACGAGGAGCTCTTCCCTGTGATCTGCGAGTCCATATGTTATAACCAGTCTCGTCTATGTACACGAGATGCCCTAGTACACCCTCGCGCAAGAATTGGCATATCCCGTTAGCATCTGAAAGGGAGGTCGTGGCGCAGGAGGGGTGGGGGGCAGGCGAGCTTCGTGCTGGAGCTTAGGTACCTATCTGGGCATAGCCTCTAGCTCGGGGACGTGGCGCAGATCTGGGACATCCTCCGCCAGCTTAAAGGCACAGGCTCGTCAGCAATGCGCGCCCGCCAAATGTGTGCCACGCAATACGCAGCTCCATAGCAAAGGCATGGAGCTGCGTGTTTCGAGCACGAATTTGGCCTGGCGCGCATTGCTGACGAGCCTGTGCCTTTAAGTGTCACTAGCATGCCGTTTAAGCCCCCATCACACTTATTCGGAATTAGCAGGAATCAAGCAGAACCAGCCGGAATGACAAATTTTCTAAATTCGTGCCACGTTCGGGCGGGAATTTCAAACTGACCAAAATTCTTACAGCTTTGTAAGAATGCCGTTCGAATACTTATAATGCGCTTCGAACCGTGCTGAGAAATGTGCTTATAATGTAACACGAATGTCCCGAGTGTACCAAGAATCCCACCGGAATGGTCCCCGATAGGGTATAAAACGCTGCCGAATCTAGCATTTTCATCAGTCTCAGCCCAGACCATGTTGCTTTGCGGCAGCTAGCTGCGTTTTCATGCGATTCGGTGGTGTCCTGAATTACGTCCGGACTCATTCAAGGGCCAATCGGGACGTTCCGACTGCATTCGAGATGTATTCGAGCGGCAATAGAAATATTCAGAAGGCATTCGAAGTGCATTCCAGCTGAACTATTTTAGTATCAAAATAGATTCCGGCAGCAATCGAAATACACTCGAGGTGCATTCCGGCTCATTCGAGGCACATTTGGGACATTCTGGCAGGATTGCCATGGCTTGCCATTTCGATTTTTCCCTCGAACGCGATCAGAATGTTTCGAATTCTGTTGGAATGCCGTAAGAATAGTTATAATGCAGTCAAAATGCAGTTAGAATACACTTCGAATGCCGTTCGATATTTCTCCTCTTCGAATGCACCTCGAATGTTTTGAGCATGAGCAAAACATTCGGGCCGGCCACAAGAATGGGCCCAAATGTTTGGAATGCACTCAGAATGCAGTCAGAATTTTTAGAACGCACTTCGAATATCCCGGAATACACGAGGAAGTTTTATCCCGACGGCATTCCGGCTCAATCCGCCTCTAGTGTGACTGGGGTATTAAGGTGCGAGCGATGGTGCTTGTAGATATGGTCGGTTTATGAGGAAGGCGATCCTCAGGTTGCTGTTTCATTTGCAACAGAGTCAAAAATGGAATTTCATCAAGAAGTTCCTCCAGTGTTGCGCGCATGTCCTCGTCTACTTTTCGGTTTCTAGCTCCACCTTTAGGAAATTGGTCTCTGCGGCCTTCACGTACAAACATCCCTACGATTGTTCTTGCGGTGAATATATTTATACTGAGAGTATCGGCAGTCTGCAGATAGTCTGCACCACTCTCAAAGGCATCAATGAGACGGTTTCAGTCGACATTAGAGGTTTGTCTATAATGGCCTCGTTCTGCCATCACGTACGGGTTGATTCAAGTCGAATATCGAATGAAGAGTGGCAATCCGCTTAGATTTTATAAGATTTGGTGTCAGGTTTGGAATTCTGTGATGTAACCTGCTATTTTGAATAAACAAAGCGTACATTTCTTTGCACATTCTCGAAATTGTATTCCCAAACTCGGCGCGAAAATGTGTGCTTGCGTAAATGAATGCACAGGTAACGTAATTGGCCGTCTGTTTCTTAAAACAGAATGCGCGGACAATGAAAACATATGAACTTCCGCTGAATTGAAAATGGGATTTAAGACGTGCATCCAGATTAAGATGAAAACGAATGCCTGATATTCAAAAGTGAATGAACATTTTGCGAAATTGGCCGGGAAAACCTATAATAAAAATAATAAGAACCCTGGATGCTATAAAAGGGCGACATTACGGAAAATCTTTCCCCGGGGCGGTCGGGTTGGCGTACGGGTTCTTTCCTCGCCTTTCACCACTGGGGTCCCGGGTTCGAATCTGGGGCGTGTCTGTGGATTGGGTTTGCAGTCCCTACTTGACCGCGTGGGTTTTCCCCTGGGGCATTTCTCTGGGGGTTTTCCTCCCACTTCTAAAACTGCAACTCCTTCTGCGTCATCTCAAGTTGATAATATAGTATAGTTAAAGCTAAAAAAAACGTATAGTTGATGGCATAAAGGGCCTTAATTGCCGAAGATGCCATAAAATATACAACAACAACAACCTTTCCCCAGAGACCACTGAAATTTCGGCAAGAATCACCAAATTTCTCTACCCGAAGCTTCACAAAATGGTTTCAGACCTAAGAGAGATGCTTCTAGACCTAATAAAAATGGTTGTTTACAAATGGTTTTTAACCTCAAAAATATTAGGGCGACACCAAATTGTCGCCCTAATAGAGCGTGTCGCCCTAATATAGCTTTTTTTACACAAAAACTGTCGCCCCAATAGGTAAAACATAGTTTTAAAGAACACGGAAGGTAATGTGCTCAGAAAGGCAAGTTACAGTGTATCGCTTAGCAAACAACAACAATCTCTAAGAACCTTGATAGTGAACAATCTGTTAATAAAAGCATAATAAGGTTTAAGAACTAAACAGTCTCTAATATGCACTGGCAAGTTGTTCCATATTCGAGGACAAGTGTGAATGGGTGAATTCTTAAGGCTTATAGAGTTCTCGCGTAGTGGTGAACAAACAAGACCGTATCTTGATGCCGAGTGTTGACCAGTGTGGTAGACGGGTTTGAAGAGACACTTTGTGATGAACTGCACAGTGAGTTTCTGCCGTCGAGTATCCAGACTAAGCCAGTTCAGAGCTTTTAATCTGTCTTCATATGACATCCTCTGTGTTGTTTGAGGATCATTCTAGTTGCCCTATGTTCAAGTTTAACTGATAGGTTTGTTGTGTACGGGCACCAAACAGGTAACCCATACTCTAGTAGAGGGAGAACTAAGGAGCGATATAGTGATGCGAGAGCCTTGGGAGATGATTTTCCTGCGATATGCCAAATAAATCCTAGGGTTTTGTTGGCTTTGGCAACAACTGCACCAACATGATCAGTCCAGGTGTGTGTACTGTTGAATGTTACGCCCAGATACTTGACGGTTCAGACTGCATTAAGGGGAGTTCCTTGAAGGGAGTACTGTGGGAAGGTTACTGCTTTCCGAGATCGCGTCATGTGCATGACTTTAGTTTTCCTGTGGTTGAGTTGCATTCCATTTTGTTCACTCCAGTTGTTAAGTTTGTCAAGATCCAATTGGAAGGTGTGTTCATCATCAGGGGAGGTAATGGGCCGGTATATGAGGGTGTCGTCTGCGAAGAGGAGGCACTTTGTTGATAGGTTATCGGATATGTCACCGATGAATAAGATAATAAGGGACCAACAACGCTTCCCTGAGGAATACCGGATGTGACAGGTGACCACGATGAAAAGAAGCCGCGATTCGTCACACGTTGGTTTCGCCCAATCAAGAAGGATTTAATCCAGTTCCATGTTTGGCCACGTACGTTGAACTTGCGAGATAGACGGCGTTGGTCAACTGTGTAACGCATGATTTGCGAGCTGTAAATCCATGGTGGTTGTCATGCTTGGTGCCCTTCATTCACTTTGCACACAAAAATGGCGTGTTATTCCCGGAAAAAAATCCGTGCAAACGGTGAAAAGTCCAAATGCCCTACTTGCTTATTTGGAAAGAAAATGCTTTTTCGCAGAGGGTGAGCCCACGACAAACAAATGACTCCATCTATGAGCGTATTCGTTTTGGGCTTTTATTGTCAAATGTTATTGTCATCAGACATAAAGCTTATATCGGTTTCCGTTAATCAGTTTTATTTGACTTTGATTTTGCATCGTATGACATTTGTGTCAATGGTTGTCAATCACACTTTCTTTGAAAATTACTTAATGACCTCTGGCACGGCCAAATTCTGATATCTCAGTAATTATATAAACTTATAGTCGGGGTATGGAAATTAGACTCTTAAGAAAGCTGAAGAAACTCGGGATTAAAGGAAAGAATGGCCGGGGTCACACGAATTACGACATCCCAATTTATTGTAGTATTAGGCCTACTATACAGGGTGTATCGAAAAAAGTATTCACTCATAAACTTGTCGATAAAATAGAAATTGTATTATTATTTTTTAAAAATGGCTCACGCATATCGGTGGACATAAGTTTTATGTTTTCATTAACGTCGTCATCATGTTGGGAATTTCACACCTGACTGAACAGGGGCTACACTGTAAAACATTCCCGTAAAATTACAAGATTTTCTTCGTGTACAATAACGGTGTCGGACAGTATTTCTGGTTTTACAGAGGTTTTGCATGTACATACATCCGGTCAACTGTTGATTAACAGAATGCCATTTAGTTAAAGGCAATGCTGTAAATTAATGGCATGGGTGGAAGTTTTAAAGCATATTCCCGTAAAAAGACAGGTTTGAGTTGTAAACTGTCCATTAATCTGTCTTTCAATGGCGACGGACAGCGGAATTGCTTAACACAATTGATTCCATCAGAATATTCCAAACTGTAAAAGTTTTTTTTTACACAGAGTTTCACTAACCCGTTCCTGTTAATACACAAGAAAGGCATACTTATAACCAATGTGCGACTTAAAATAATATGGACAGACTGTTGGTATATGCTCGGAATTTGGTGAATTTACAGTTTAAATACTGTGTTCTTACAAGGGAAACCGATGTTAATTAACAAGGGCGCTGCCGTTTTTTTACAACTCCTTGTAGACTGTGGTTTTACAGTGGACTTGTCAATTGACAGTTTCCAGTCTATTTACGGTATTGCACTGGCGTCCAAACTGCCAGGGAAGTACCGTAAAAAAACCACTTTTTTTAAAGTGTAGTTTTGTAAACAAAGCTTAAATTAACTTGCGTCAAAAAATGAAAGATGCAAAACAGGATCAAGGAGCATGAGAGGTCAATTTGACATGTCCTCTTTTGCTATCAACTTTTCGGAAAGTTTAACTAATCCCTTCCGTCCTCCACATGACCGTCCTTTTCTGCACACATATTTGCACGCTAAGCGTAACACTAAATGCACGCCTGATCACTGCTCTGTTCTGCCCGAGAGGGCGACTTTGGTCCTTATTCGTCTCTCCAGTTCATCCAGTTCCATGGGCAGTAACAAAAACTTAGACTTCAGATGTCCCCATTAAAAGTCCAGTGATGTTAGGTCTTGTAAATTTGTGAAATGGACTTGAGAATGGTCCCCTTAAAATCACCAGACCTAACACCACTTTGCACTGTTCTTGGTTTTCTTGTGGGGACATCTCAAGTTTTTGTTACTGCTTGTCCATGGAACTGGATGACCTGGAGAGACGAATAAGAACCAAAGTCGCCCTTCTCAGGCACAACAGAGAAGAGCGACTTTGGTTCGTTTCTTTTTATAATTTTGATGGTCCGGATTCAATTATGACTTTCAAATATTTGGTTACCAGTAATTGTCACAAGTTTGTGAATACTTTTCTCGCGAGTTTTCCCGGATAACCTTTAGCCTAAAAACCATGTCTAACTGAAAGGTAGACTGGTTCCCCATCCCTATAGATTGGTTCGCTTATTGCGAAAATATAGGGATCGGTAAAGGGCAGCCATGACGGGCAGAATTCTGCCCGTCACGTGGTTATTATTATTTTATTTTTTTAGTTAGCGCGCAGATTCTGCATTGACATTTGTAACTTGGCCGTGCGTGTCGAACATATCCAATTATGAAAATATAGTACATTGCCTAAAGCAAAGGGCTTGGCCAATTTTTAAATATAAAAAACACAATGCGCACGCGCAAAGACGACCAATTACAGATCAAGATGAAGCGCACTTTACCTGTCCTTATATTCTCCTGTGTGGAATATGTGGACGGGAACCAGTCTAACTGAAAGGCTGAACCCGCTTATTAAAAATCTATATACAGACAGAAAGTGCCTACAATTCTGTGCATTTGATTTCCATGTACATTTACAGTTTACCTTTTTCAATGCAGTATCCGAGTAGTTTCACAACGTTGGGGTGAGATCCAACTTTCTTCATAAGTTCCAATTCTTCATGAAGTTCAATCATTGCACGTTTGTCAGCGCCCTCTGTTGACAAGAAGGTGATTTTAGCCTTCACATACCATTATACTGTTACGGTCTGTAAATTTCCTCAAACTATCCACGAATGCAATTTATAATTTTTAAAAAAGTCAGGATGCAACAAAAAATCAAACAAGATCACACTGAAATTATTATAACAAAGAAACGATGTTCAAGAAAAATCATAGGAATTATATGTATTGAACTAAAGCATAGTACATGTACCTTTCACAGTTTTGACAGCGACTTTCGTCGCTGGTCTTGTGTTCTCGATCCCAATTGCTGTGCCAAGCAGGACCCTGCCAAATGCTCCGCGTCCGAGTTCACGCTCGAATTCCAGGCTTTTTCGGGGAAATGACAAATCGGGGCCGATGTTACCATACCCGTCGGATGTTTCATAAACAACTCCCACGTTAAATTTTGTCATTGGTATTTCTACAAACAAAAGACTTTGTATGAATGAGTGATTCTTTTAGGAATAATGACTAAGGGAAAGCCGGGGTGAATTATACGATACAAATATGGACAAATTTCCATGAGTTTGGAAAATTTGGATGCAGTAAAAAACAACCAGTTGGCTTCATAGCTCAATTGGTAGTGTAAGTAAAACGTCTGCGGTTCGAATCCCAGTAGAGCCAAGTTGTTTTTCACTGCAGCATCCAGATTTCCCAAGCTCATGAACATTTGGGTCGTATATTAAGTGATCTCTGGGAGGGGTGGTTATCTCATTGAAGGGTTTATCCCTCTGTAGGGCTTAATCACCATTGAAATGAAACAACCAAACTTGGGATGAGAGATTTTTATCTCATCCCAAGTTTGGTTGTTTCATTCCAACGGTGATTTTGCGTTTGTTATACTTTGCCCAGTTGCGCTACCATGCAACACCGAGATAAAAATTGGGCGCATAGGGAGCATACCAACTGTGCCTTATAGCTCAGCTGGTAGAGCATCTGCCCGGTGAGTCAGAGGTCTCGGGTTCGAATCCCGATAAGGCTCTTATGATTTTTCTCTCATCCCAAGTTCTGTAGGGCTTATTAAGCTCATTTGATAGCCAATCCCAATCAGTGAGGAAATAAACTGCTCTACCGTGATTCGAGACCACCAGTTGGCTTCATAGCTCAATTGGTAGGGCAAACAGTTGTGCACGGTTTAAATCCCAGTGGAGCCAAGTTGTTTTTCACTGCATCTAGATTTTCAAAACTCATTGACATTTGTCCACATTTGTACAAAAGAATTTGCACAAATTTCACTGCACACATTTCACTCAAATGACATATCTGAGATATGAGGCGATTTTGGGCGAGTACCGTGGCTGAGTGGTTTTGATCGTTGACTCACAAACTTCAGATGAAAATAACTCCCGAAACTCAATGTAATGAAGGGTTTTATGAAACTGGCCCCATAGGCCAGGAATATTAGGGTTTGACCTCAAAAAATTGCAACATAATTTGTTTTCGCCACTATGCATTTCTATAAGGTCTCCAAAATGACATGACAAAGTCCTAAAAAATCCAACTGGTGGAAGTATGCCTAATTTGCATAAATCCAAAAAGGCTGCCGATTTGAGGATGTTCACATTGATTTTTTAATATTTATTATCATAAACAGCAGTTGTGGTACCGTATAATACGGTGAACAGGGACAGTTTTTGACACTCAACAGATTGTATTTGTTTACTCAAACATATGCTTACACATATATCCCCTTTAAATACTACTGATGGGCTATGGCGAGGGGAATCCCCTCGACAACCCAAATTTAATTTTCAACTCACCATCAAAACATGCCAAGAAAAACTACAGCTTGGCGTTTGTTTTTTAACAAACGCTAGGTGATCGGGTGACATAAACATTGAAATGATGATGACGACCCTTTCTGAGATTGTTTGAAAACTTGAGTTGTTTGATGTTGAACAAGTTTTGGAATTCTCAAGACATGACTCTGACTATTCAACGCTAAAATTGTGTATCTGATGACGTCATTATTGGCAGTCGATCTCATCATAACGTTACTATTGTGTGCACAGATTGTTCAAGTATCTACTGAAGAACAAGTTTTGACATGCATATGTGGTGAAAGAATCTATCCAATATCTATTACAGTTCTCAATATTTTGTCATTTGAGAACATATTACGTGTGCACGTGATGACGTCATCAGTGGTATATATGTAGTCATAAAGTCCACATGTGAGGGAACATTTTGTTCCGTAGAACTATGGTCAAATTCCCTACCACTTTGGCTGTATTTGCATTCAAAATGCTAAAAAATTGTACATTTTCGAACCTCTTCCGGTTTGGACCGGAGATTTGGGTCACACAGGGGTCATGTCATTGTATGATTTGTTCAGTTCATTGAGACCTATCATGCTGTGAAAGAATTGTCCAAGTATCTCTTACGATTCTTGAGATATTAATTTTTGAAATAATAATTGTTTAATTTTTGTAATTTGACACCGTAATTTGACGACATCATGACGTCACAATGTTGTGCACAAATTGTTCAACAATTTGATAAACATAAAGTTCTTAAATGTGACGAAGGAATCATGCAAATATCTGCTGTAGTTCTCAAGATACAGTATTTTTAAACAATTCAGCTCCAAATTTGCGTATTTTAACATCACATAACGTAACCACCGTCCATGTGATGACGTCACCAATGGTATAGTCAAAAGGTCCACATGTGTGGAAACATTTCGTTCCGTAGAAATATGGTCAAATTCACCAACACTTCAAATATATTTGCATTCAAAATGGTAAAAAAAAATGCACATTTTCGAACAACTTCCGGTTTGGACCGGAAGTAGGCGTCACACAGGGGTCATGACATCGTATGATTTGTTCAGTTTATTTAGACTTATGTTGTGAAAGAATTGTTCAAGTATCTATTACGGTTCTTGAGATATGAATTTTGGAAATAATAACCTTTGAATTTTTGTAATTTGACACCTGATGACGTCACGATCACGTCACACTTGATGCCATCTTGATACTATATATGCTGGTGAAAGTCTGCCATAAGGTTTATGTCTGTATCCAATTTAATAAAGATCCAGCTTAGTTTAATGAGCATTGTTGCTCGGTAAGTATAAAATCTGAGATTTCCGATTTCGTTGAACTTTGACCTCCAATTGACCCCAGAAGGAAGGGTCAGATGAAAATGCCCACACAAAGAAATGTGTAGCCCACGATCTAATCCATAATCCTGCTAAATACCACGATCTCGGGTCACGTGTAATTTGATACTTGAAGACGTCACGATGACGTCACGCTCGATGCCATCATAATATTATACACGCTGGTGAAAGTCTGCCATAGGACCTATGCCTGTACTTAGTTTCTTAAAGATTTAGCTTGGTTTGATGGGCATTGTTGCTCAATAAGTGCAAAAATTGAGATTTTCGTTTTCGTTGAACTTTGACCCCAAATTGATCCCAGAAGGAAGGGTCAGATGAAAATGCCCACACGAAGAAAATTGTTGGCCATGATCTGATCTATAAGCCTGCCAAATACGAAGATCATGGGTCACGTGGTTTTCCAGGCGGAAGCATTTTAACATATGCATAATTTGGTCATTTTTGGCTTGTAATTTGATACCTGGTAACGTCATTATGACGCTACACTTCTATGCACACCTTCACATTGGGGTTGATGTTCCTACCAAGATTCAAGTTGATAGCTTGAACCGTTTTGAAGAAAAGCTCTGGAAACGTTTGAGTGATAAAAGAAGAAAAAAAAAGACAAATAAATCGTACAACAGTAATAGGTGATCGGGCTGTTGCCCCGATCACCTAATTATATTTGTAAACAAAATTCTTATAAGGTTATATTTTTATATCACGAGACATAACTCAATTTAAAATTAAGAAAAACGGTTTGAGGACTAAACATTGTCACGAATGTCTAAAAATAATGACGGTACAGAGAAAAAAGTATAATAATCAGTCTTCTAAAATGGGGGCGCTAGGAATTACATGTAAATCTTCATAAGCTGGTGGACTGTTATCTGTCTACCAACTTTTGTTAACGTCGATTGTGAATTTGAATTCAAAAGTTTTCCGATATGGTTCCTTTTTTTCTTTAGCTAATTTTTCGGAAACTCGCTTTTCGACTTCGGTTTTATATACGCTTTTATTCTCCTTGGATCTATATTTCTTCTTTAAGGTGTCGGCCATCTCGTGAAATTTTGAAAGTTCGTTATTAATCAGAGTAAATTCTTCATGACTAATTTTACCGTCGTTTATGGCGTGGCTAATTAGATATTCTTTGGTGTTTAGTTTAGCCATTGTTAGCACTCTAATCTCGTCGTGCTTTTTAGACTTTGCCTTTATTTTACGACTAAAGTACTTTAATCCCAAAGCGCACGCGACCGTACCAATAGACTACTAAAGTGTGACGTCAGTTGCCATGGTAATCGGGTCTAAACATTCGCTGGCAATCTGAAACGTCCATAGCTAAAGCGCAGGAAAACAGTTCACCGGTTTTAGTGTGGACCCAAAAACCATGGCAACACACAAAGGGTGACGTTTTTATTTTAGTGCTCTATGGCGATTCCTTCAAGTATAAATCCCACGGGAGCCGTAACAACCCCCGCAATCGCCGTTATGCCGACCGCTCCGCTTAATGCGAAAATGGCTTCGGCAAAGGTTTCACCCCACGTCAATACGGCGTTCAACTTGTTATACTTGTTATCAAGCCCCTCTCTCTTGTCTCTCTCTGTTTAACATTTGTTTTCTTAACGCCGTGATTTTAGATAGACTGTAGGCAGTATTATCTACAATTACTTCAACGTCAGTTTGTAACGCCGGCAGTATTACGGGCGATTCGACTCTAGTTTATACCGGTAGATTTGGATAAATTTGTCGCTCTCTCGGTTTAGGCGTTCTCGATTCCATTTTATTTATAACTAACTTAAATATTAAATAATTTCAATATTTAAAGTCAGTTTTAAATGTTCGTCTATGATTGGACATTCGTTGCAGTCTTTTACCTGAAAGTTTAACTCGTTGATTATACCGTTATTTAAATTAGCACCGGGTCTAGTCGTGTATTCTTTGGCCGCGACTTGGTTATAATAATTGCGATCTACCCCACTCAGGAGGTATGTTACCCAAAATCTTACTCGGTTTTCCATCGTAAAAGTTTTCATTCATAGAAATTTGATCGCAATAAATCATTATAGCCCCTATCGTATCTTTTATCGGGTAGCTGATATACTGCCCATACGTTAGCCAACCTTTAGGCAGACCCAATATTTCACCCATTTTATTTAATCTTATAGCGCGTCGTTGACTTACAGTGGTAAATAATTTATGACTATCTGGGTGGCAGTTAAATGCTAACCTATCTACAAAGAGGTATTTTATTTCTCTAATTTTTTCATTAACGTCGTATATACCCGGGTTCATTTGGTTCTCTCTTACGTAAGCTCTTCGTGAATCACTTTCTATATCCGCCCATTGAACATTAGTCCTATATCTAACGTTAAAACAATCCAAGGGTACGCTCGCGCTTAACAACTTGATCTTTTTATTTCCTACAGAGTTGTATATAGGACTATGAAACGTTTTGTTGCGTTTATTTACAAAAGTATGATTCATTTTATCAATAGCAATTACTATTTAAATTATTTAACTTTTTTTATTTAACATCAACGCATGAAATCAAATCTATTTTTTCGGACGAAATCTCGCAACCTCGACAATCTTTTACTTCAAACTCAATCTCGTTGATTACGCCGTTTATCAAAGGAATTCCGTCATTTTATGCGTAATTATTGGATACAGCCTGACCATAATCGTGACTGTGCAAAAAAGATGCAGGTATCACCCTAACAAAGTGCTGTTTTCCCATTGTAAAAGCTGTTTTGCGTATTAACCTGCATACAATAAACATTTATAGCACCAGGATTTTCACTGATTGATGGTTTTAGAGTTACGCTCCTAGGAGTTTATGTTGAAAATATAACAGTTTCATCTTTTAATCCAACTAAATTAGCAATGTTAGTTAGATCAATAAAACGTCAACGTTCTATTTTTTTAAAAATCGTTATTTAATATCTCTAACCTTAGCCATCCAAAATTGTAAGAGTTAAATAAACTAATTAAACTGTGAATGGTATAATAGCTAGAGGGTATTAAAATTGGTTTTATACTATTATAAGTATATTTTTGTCCATTACTATCAAGAGAATAAGTCCCCCAATCGATAGATGTGTGTTTCATAATATTGAAAAATATCTTATCACGCACGCTAGCGCTCAATAGCCTCATCTTGTTACTGCTAACGACGCAACTATTGTCGATTGGTGTGCTTAATTTGAAAGTTTGATTTTTACTAGCGATGAGAAAAGTATGTTTTATTTTTATTAACAAATAATACTATTTTAATTAGTAATATCAACGCATAATATAAATTTTATAACATCAGACGGTCGTGGGCTTTTGTCAGACAAAATCTCACGACCATAACAATCTTTTACTTCAAACTCAATCTCGTTGATTACACCATTTATCAAAGGAATTCTGTCACTATCTGGGTAGTTTTTGTCGATAACCCGACTATAATCTTGACTGTTTAAAAAAGATGCGTGTATCACCCCTAACAAAGTGCTGGGATGTCCATTGAAAAAGTTGTTTTGTGTATTAATCTGATAACAATAAACATTTACAGCACAGTTGAGTTCACTAATTTGTGGTGTTAACGTCACATTAATTTCTTCTCTTCTTGTATTTATAGACCACAAAATATCAAAACCAGTTAAATGAGCAATTTTATCTAAATTTATAGAATACCCAGTCTCTATTATCATTTTGGATTTATGCAAATTAGGCATACTTCCACCAGTTGTATTTTTTAGGACTATTAGTATGTCATTCTTAGGACCTGACAGAAATGTATAAAATATTTATGTTGCAATTTGTTTGAGGTTCACCTAACAATGTTATTATTATTCCTGGACTACCAAGAATGCATGCAGATACTTGCCCACGGAAGGCCGACTCTTTGGTGAGGCTGCATTATGTTGGCTGTCCTGAGAATGAACTTCTGAATTTGTATGAGTCACCCATTGGCCTCTAGTGGAAAAAGATTCAGGCAAATAGGCTAGAGTTACTTGGGTTTTACCACCAACCTTCTGTAGAAGGGCGCACAATTAAAAAAAATTACGGGCCTTGGATCCCGATCACGCAAGTACAGAATGTTATACTAGTTCTTGATTTGATGCGCTTAAACAAATTCAATGTGAATTACGGTTCGTTTTGCCCTTTCATAACGTAATTATATTAACACTGTAAACTCAGTGTTTCCCAGGACACTATGAAAAACGTCATAGTAGGCTCGGGTGGGACTCCAACCCATATCCTCCTGCAAACAAGGCAGAGGTCTTAACCACTCGGCAACCGAGCTAGCCGGTGTTTAATGGCCGGTTTGAATCATTAGCAAAGGGTATTGCAATTAATCAGAAAGATGTCTGCCTTGTTTGCTGGAGAGCGTGGGTTCGAGTCGCATCCGAGCACGCTTTGACATTTTTCATATTGTCTTGGGAGAGCACTGAGTATACTGTGTTAATATTTACATCAGGAAAGGGCAAAACAAACCGTAATTAACATTCAGTCTCCCCGACGCAAGTTAAATCAATTTCAAAAATTTAGATATTGGAGGGTTCTTTGTAGGCTGAAGAGGGTTTATTGCCTATTCAAGCGTGAAGTAATCTCAAATGAACCATCAGTTAACTATAGTCATTTGAACTTGGTAAAAGATTGCAAGAAATATCTTTAAAATAATGTTTTAAAATTCCGGGAAGGAGAAAGCCAGGATCACCAATTTGGCAGCTGGGCACAAATTCGTAAAGCTGTTTAGTAGAAATATATTTGCTCAATCTAAAATTAATTTGCTTTCTAAAAATGGGTTATCAGTCAAAATCGTATGCCAACTAGCAAGCGTAGAACACCGATCAACTGGAATACACATCACAATTTACAAAACAAATAAATTTTGGATTAAGCAAATTCTTCTGCTAATAAACAGCTTGACGAAATTGGCCCCTGTTTTGGAAGAAAGCTTAAAACACTCACACGTTCACACGTTTTGCTAGCCGATGGCGCTGTCGTTTTCTTACAACAGCTGCCACGGCCACAGCGAAGACACCAATAAGAACAACACCTACTATTGCTCCAATTATGGCACCAGTTCCAAAAGATTGGGGTATGTCTGTCATGCCTGTAGTGACTGAACAAAATTAAAGGATCTTAATTGTTGCAATTTGACTAACATAGCTAAATGTTTACCTATTTTACATTGAGTTGTATTTATAAAAACCAGCAAATGCTCGAAGTTCGAGCAAACAGGAAAAGCATTTACTACAAAGTATAAGCATGTAGAATAAACAAATGTTTTTACTGTTCAGCATCTACTACATGTACATGTATGTACAGTCAGTCCACAGCGCACTGAAAAGTCGTTCCTTTGTTTGCACTGTATATACATGTATGCATGACTAGTTCGTGCGTGACAGAAAATAGCTTTCCCGCATTTTTCTTGGTTAGAAATTGTCATATGGAAAAACGTATTTATATCGTTTAACGATGCACGCACGTGACACACTTGTGCCCGACACGTGTTCACAGCATGCGCTCGTTTTTGTGACAAGCAGAAACAATGTTTCTGACATAATTATTGATTCAACCAATGAATGGCTTTGTTGCCGACGACCAACACTTATTATTGGTTGGATTCTGCAAACGTGTTTTTGAAACATGAAATTTCGCGCTCAAAATGAGTGTCTACTAAAAATTACAAGCTTGCAGTGGCGTAACTACGGGGGGAGGGGGCGGGGGGGGGGGGGGTGGTGGTGCACAGGAGGGCATGTACAACCCTCACCCCCCCCCCCCCCCCCCCCCATTGGGAATTCTGAAATGGTTTTTTTTCTTCATAATTTTACAATAGTTTAGAGGGTTAGTGCCTCCCTTGGAAAAACGTGTGCACCCCCAGGTGCCCCATTAGATGTTTCACCCTAGTTACGCCGCTGCAAGCTTGTCGCCCAAAAATATAATATGGGTCATTCCCAAAATCAGGGGTCCAAAAGTGTGACATGCTTTTTAAGATTTCCAAGTGTTTTTAGTGATTGAAAGTGGTTTCCCAGTAGATAATAATTATTTTTATTTCAACAAAAGCCACTTAAATTTAATGTTTGTGTGTAAATATGGCACCAAGGTTAATGCAAACTCATTCTACAGCCAATTTTCATTGCCGTAGGTAACCCGGGACACCAAACTCCTATTCAATACCATGGAACAAATTATAAGCTTTTATGGTCTTTTGTTTTAAATATTTTTTAGGAATCAGAGAACAAAATATTGAAGAAAATGATGCTGCCCCCTATAATCACAGGCCACAGTCCATTACTGAGAATTTGTGATCAGGAGGGGTAATTTTTGAAGCAGAGAGTGTCGTACATAACTGGGACACCAACAATTTTGGACCCCTAATTTTGGGAATGACCCATATACACATAAAATCAAAGTTCACCTCCCTTATCGTAATATAGCGATAATTTTTGTCGTCCATTTCAAGACCAGTCAGGGCGCAGAAACGAAATTCACACTGAATATGATCAAGTGATTTTGGACCATAGTTAAGAGCAGAATAAAATAATAAAAACCTGCTACACATCAAATGAAAGTTCACCTCCCTTATCGTAATATAGCGACAATTTTTGTCGTCCATTTCAAGACCAGTCAGGGCGCAGAAACGAAAAACACACTGAATATGATTAAGTGATTTTGGACCATATAGTTAAGAGCAAAATAAAATAATCAAAACCTGCTCAATGTCAATTGATTCAGAAACATCTCCTCTTTCTATTTATCACACTATTTTGGGAGTATATTGCTTTCTTTTTCGAACGTGTCGCAAGTGGTATAGTACAAAAATGTTCAAATGCTAAACTCTCGCAGAGTCACATAGGAGTCCGTGATTGAGGCGGGTATTATAATTTATGCATGCAGTACAAAATGTACATGGCCACTTTTGAACCATGTACACCATCCTTATTTTCAATCTGCTATGTCAAGAAGCGGAAAAGTAAAAAATGCAATCTGCTTTTCTGCAATTCTGGTAGCAGACATTATATAGTATGTAATTTTTAACCGCTAATGTAAGACGAAAATTAAAACCTAAAAGTAGAAAAAAGCAAATTGGTAAAATGTTAAATCTGCTTTTCTGGTAGCAGCAAAGCAACAAAGTAAAAAATTGCATTGTGCCAAAAACATTCAATCCCCTTTCTGCTTTTCTGATAGCAGAAAAGCAGAAGTCCACTTTTCAATCTCAATTTCCTCAATTCGTCAAAATGTGTTCTTAAAAAAAGGGTATTTGGGGGCTATTGAATCCAAATAACTGTACAGGTGCATTTACCAAGTATGTAGTCTTTGCCGACACTTTTCGATTGTCCAGTTGTGACATTTGTTGATGCTGTGCAAGTGTACGTCCCAGAGTTTGGTGGACCTACATCACTCAAGGTGGCTTCATATACATCAAATAAGCCTGGTCGCAGGAAAAGTAAAGCCGTTTCCATGTATCCGTTTGGTCCAGTTATTACTACTGAAGTGACATCCGCTGCTGGTAGGTTGACTGTGCACTGAAGGGTGACAGGCTGTATTGTATCCTCAACTGGACTGGGTGGGTAAGAACCGAACCATGTGATCATAATGTCGGCTGAAAGAAATGACAACAAATTATACTTTCTCTGTAATTACACTATTATGGCTAGTTTCAAATTATTAAATAAATTTGACTTCCAGATGGAAGTAGAGAACAATACAGCCTCTGATAAATAAACCACAGCAATGCTTAAGGTGTAAACGTGAGCGAGTTACATGTAGCAACGGTAACAATTTTAAGATATATTGTCTGTGTGTTCTGGGTATGGCACCTCGAAAAATATATATATTTTTTTGAATTTATATTTTTGTAAAAACGTAAAAGTTATTCACTTTCAAATGAGACATCAAGGGAAAACATTTGACCAAA
This sequence comes from Henricia sp. BOLD:AAB3569, assembly GCA_037783545.1. Classification (NCBI taxonomy): domain Eukaryota; kingdom Metazoa; phylum Echinodermata; class Asteroidea; order Spinulosida; family Echinasteridae; genus Henricia; species Henricia sp. BOLD:AAB3569. Next base: position 485,050 of record JBBELK010000806.1, on the reverse strand, counting down.
TGTTTAGTTATCGAACATTTTTTGTTGTTGTTATTTTATGGCATTTTCGGCAACTAAGGCCCTTTATGCCATCACCTATACGGTTGTAGCTTTTAACTGTACTTTATTATCAACTTGAGATGACGAAGAAGAAGTTGCAGTTTTAGAAGTGGGAGGAAGACCCCCAGAGAAATCCCCAGGGAAAAACACACGCGGTCAAGTAGGGACTGCAAACCCAATCCACATACACGCCCCGGATTCGAACCCGGGACGCCAGAGGTGAAAGGCGAGGAAAACATTTACTGTCAATATTTCGAAATATTGGTTGTCCGCCAATAAATCAACTCATGGCAAGGCGTAGATTTGCCCAAGTCTGACTTCCCGTGCTCGGCTTGCAATGCGCAGCGCATAGCGCACCGTTGGACCGGTGGCCTGTGTAACCTCCTTTCTTATGTTTCTTCTGTCTCGGAAAGTCTTCCGAGACAGAAAAATAGAGATTTGACAGACCACCAGTCCAGAGAGCACGCCACATGTCGCGCACCACAGACCAAACACGGGAAGTCAGATTTGGGCAAGTCTAGTTAAGGTGCAGAAACAGCCATAAAAACAGCATTTTCACAAGGTTAACGATTAAAACCAAGTAAATGCTTTAAGAATACTGTGACAAGCTGTAAATTTAAGTTAGATTTGAAAACAAAATAATATGCAATAATGAGTAGGCTGGTTGAAACAGTCCACACTACAATAATGAGGTCAATTATTGCGTAAGTATGCACTTAGTATTATAGTGCAATCCACGTCGTTAATGGGCAAAATTACTTACAATAATGAGCTTTGCAAAAACAGTTCTCATAAACGATGAAGAGTGATAATGTTTCACAACTGTATAGTATTTCCTGAGATGTACTTAAGGTACACACCGGCCTAATGTTTACATGATTTAGTGATGTAGCAGAATTGACAATACTTTTTTGATGGTCGTTGTGAAAAAAGATCATCAAAATATCCCGTAATTTACTAAAGAAGTGCAAAATTAACAAAAACGATTCGCTCTTCTCCTGCTCAGGATATCTCAAATTTTCTGCTCACGATTTCACTGGACAGCCCGGACAACCGAATAGGAATTTCCGTTTTCCTTTGAGGAGTTGGCATCATGTTTTTTCTTCACGAACGTACACCGGAGCAACACGCCCGTGTGTGTGCACTCAGGCTATTTGCCGTGCTGCGCGGGGCAAATATCCTACACTCCACGGTAGCCTGCCGTAGCACGCGCTCGCTCCCGTTCTCCGGACTCTCGAAACAAACAATTATGTTCGAATTTTCATACTTATGTTTAACTTTGTTTCATACCTGTATAAATAGTCTCTCTATTGTCAATTACTTATAAATATTGGGGGGAAATCAGAGTTGAATTTGGTGCAGTTCTGCAGGAAATACAACTAACTCACAAGACCACGTGACTTTTCGGAACCAGAATTTGGTTCAGAAAAGTCACATGACCTTTAATTTTTCAAAAGTGCTCAAAAACGGCCAAATTTGACTTGTCTTTTCAGGATATATCTAATTTACTCTCGAAGGCGCTTCAGAACAATGTATGGGTCTATTTCGAGCCCAAAATAGCCCAACAAAGCCGGTGTTTTCCTTTAATGTTCACCATCAGAACATAATTTATACAAATTCACACAAAAAACCACACATTTTCCTAATACCTTTGCTGCACACTTTAATAGTGCAAGAACAAGCTCCATCGGTTGGATTACATATTGCTCCAGTTATACAAGGGCATTCGTTGCGACAGGTTGAGCCAAAATAACCACCAGGACAGACTGGAAAGGGAATGTAAAATCAGTATTTTTAGTTGCTGTAATAAAACAGATGAAGCATTACAAGAAATGTATAAATATCTAGATAAACTGTCTGTGACATGTTTAAAGGAGTGTGTCCAGATCACAATGTTTTGAGTCTTCAGTCTTGATGGAGTTTAGCAATTTTGAATTATTTGAAAAATGCCAGTTTATCTCAATTCACTCCAACCGTGAAAGTGATCTTGTTGAATTTGACAGAATACACAGTTCTCGATCTAAACAATCATTTGTAATATAAATTTAGATTTGTAATTTAAGTGAATTTCCATGTTTTTCAAAGAAATCTGTTGAAAATGTACATCAAAATGTCACACCTACATTTGCATAAAATTTCAATTAGCTGACTGATGTTGCTATATTTTTTCAGAAATAATGGAGGTTTTTAATTTATGTCATTCAGCCGCTGGTATTTCTTGGTATTACTGACTATATTGAAATTCGTAAGTCCAAAAAAAATCAAAAGTGGACATCTGCTTTTTTTGCCGTCAGGGACGGGTTGACCCGGGACCGAGTTGAACCGGGACCGAGTTGAACCGGGACCGAGTTGAACCGGGTTCAGTAATTGATTGAGCTCGCTTCGGGGAGAATGAATGGTAATTAGCGTTTGTTTTGCCCTTACCCGACGTATATATTAGCCGACGTATATATTAGCACTATACTCACTATATTATATATACGTCGGATAACGGCAAAACAAACCCCAATTAACAACCACCCTTCTTATTTTCTGATAGCTGAAAAGTAGATATCCAGTTTTGAACCACCGTGACACAAACATTTAATATGCTATAACAGGAAAGTAGACATTTCATTTCACAAAGCCCATCTGCTTTTCTGCAATTCTGATAGCAGAAAAACATTTGTCTACTTTTGAACCGCCAATATCAGACAAAAATCAAAACCTAAAAGTAAACAATATTTTGGTAAAATGTTAAATCTGCTTTTCTGATAGCAGAAAAGCCAAAAGTAGAAATTTGCATTTTGCAAAAACATTCAATCCACCTTTCTGCTATTCTGATAGCAGAAAGGTGGATGTCCACTTTTTAATCCCCATACCCCTCCCCACATTACAAAAAGAAGCTGTATAAAGGCTGCCAGAAAGGCTTACCCATCTTGTGAAGTTAACTGAAGGTAATAACAACACGTTGTCAAGTTCACTCACCTACTAAACTAAGAGCAGCAGCGTGTACTATACCACTGGCAGTAGGTTTTGCAGTTGCACTACATACGTACTGCCCCAAGTCACTTGGATGTACATCAGTCATGGTGTATTCCCACACACCTCCTTGACCTACAACCTTGGTCATAGCTCTAGAAACAGTTGGGAGGATTATTGTGATTGTCCCCATTTCACTTCGAGCCAAATTGACACTGCATCTCATGGTAACATTGATCAGGCTGTCATCCTCACGACTCACCATGTTGCCGTTCAATGTTTGAAATGAGGTAATCTTAATGAATGCTGAAATAAAAATCACAGAACATCAACATAAAAAGAACAAGATAATTTCCACAAAAAACACTAACACAGTATTTGAAATGGAACTTATTGTCACAGAAGTGTTGGGTGAGAAAAACATCTTATGGTTCTCATCGGCATATAAACTCGAGACCTTTGAGGAATATTAGAACACACACTGAGATAAGAAGTGAGGAAAAACGGTTTATAATCCAACATAATCCTGCATGTAAATTAACACCGTTTGAGTAAAAATAAACTAAACAGCTGACTCCTTTACGGCAAGCAATTTAAGGAGAAACTTTACGCGTCCGAAGCCAAATTCCGGTCGTGTGCGTGCAACATGACTGCATTACGCGCAACGCACGCAATCGAACAAACACAATTTGACGCACAGATTATGCCTAATTTTGGCTTAAATAAAAATGAAATCAGTTTCATCATTTTTGTTTGCGTTCACTTTCCTACAATGTCCACTGCGTTCGTACAACTGCTAGCTGTGCGTAAAGTTGTTTTTGTTCGATCGCGCGCGTTACGCGTAATGCGGGCGTGTTGCGCACACACACGTATACTTGTATTCGCCGGCAATCGGGGACATCCTTCTAAGCTTTTTAAAACCCAACTATACACGAATCCGGTTGCTAAGGACTCCTTCCCTGCAAGTCCGCCATTACTGGGGGCCATCCACTGCCATGGACTGGGCGCTTTGTCTTGTTGTTAAATCGAACAGCGCACAACGCGTACGCGTACACAGGCTTCACAAGCAAATAAACGCGCAAAATTGTTCGAAGTGACAACATAATGTAACAGCATATCATCAACACAAAACCCACAGTTCATGGCACTGAATGGCCCCCAGCTATGGCGGACGTACACGGACCATGACTTTCCAGCTCGGATTGGTGTATAGGGAAGAATTGTTTTAGTGGCACATAACTTAACTTTACCTAAAGCTACAACGATGAAATTTAAACCTAGTAAATGGTTTTTGCCCTAACCTATAATGGTTTAGAAACCATTAGGTTAGGGCACAAACCATTCACATTTAAATTGCAGCTTTATAGGTACCGTCCCAGATTGCCGAAACACGGATACGTGCGTGAGTTTTTGCCGGCAATCGGGGACTTTTTATTGCTTCTCGTTTTTGGACATGGTTTTTTTGCGAAGGCCTCCATAGGATTTGCATGGGCTTGGCAATCGGGGACGGTTGCCCAATCGGGGACCTATTGTCCGTCATTTGTTCAAGCAATAAAAAGTCCCCGATTGCCGGCAAACACACACGCACGCGATCGAGATCCGCGCGCGGGAGTTGCTAGGGTATAGTACTTTTCGTAATGCATGGTATAGTCTTTTTCGAGCACTTGTACAAAGATAGCAAAAATAGCCAACGTCACGTGACACGCTCTCGACCAACCACGATACAGAATCTGTGGGCGAGGTGTTATAATAGCAGTTGTACGACGCGGTGTTAACATTGTGGGTGTAGGAAAGTGGGTGTAGGAAAGTGAATGCAAAACATGGCAAAACGACGAGCTATTTTTCGTGAGTTTGACCGATTTACATAAAAAGGTATTTATAAATGGGATTAAAATTAGTTTTGGCCAATCTTAAACAACCCGTTTAAAACCAGGTAGGTGTCCTGGGCCCTTATAATGCCCTCGCCTGGCGGCTTTGGCATTATCAGTGCCCATGACACCTAGCTGGTTTTAAACGTTTGTTTAGGATTGGCCAAACCTACTTTTAATCCCTAACTGTTAAACAATGGACCGTTCCTGGGGTGGATTGCAATATAACTGTCTTTAGTCTAAGACACATCATGTGTCCTAACTGAATGTATGACATCTTAGCTACGACACATTAAAAATGTCTTGCAATATCCAAAAGTTAGGACGTCTTAGCGAAGACGTAAACATTTGTTTGTCTTTACTGTTGTGAACGGCGGTTCAATCACAGCCGGTGTGTTTGCATACCGTCGCGCATATGCATTTTTTGCCGGTCGTTGCTGCATGCCGTACGTATGCGTGGTAGTGGCGTAAAAAAACGTTGAGAAAACGTACGTAAGTAACATAGGCCGAACTTGAACCGTAATCACCATTCAGTGAAAACTAAGTGTAAGACAGACAAACTATCAAAGACAATCGTTTGATCCTAGTCACGAGGCTCTTTTTCTCGGAATTGAGCAGGAAATATAAAACAATTTTCTAAAGACATAACTTACGACACATTTTAGGTGTCCTAAATTTTATGTGTCCTAGGACACAGATTAGGACACATACATTTTTATTGCAAGACAAAATCATCTATGATGTCTTAGTGCATGTCAGAGTTAGGACGTCCCAGGGGTTAGGACGTCGTAACTTTCTTTATTGCATGCAATAGACCCTTTCACTAATAAATTATAATTGTATGCACGCATGCGCATAACGGACGTGATAGGCGATAGTGAATTTAGTCGATTTTACGTACACATGTTTATATGGCGAGTAACGCGTTTGGCCGTTTCAAACTCGTAAAACGCGGTGAATTTGTGTTTTTGACACAAAATGATCACCGGTAATATAGAGTTTAGGTACAGATTTAACCTACTGAATATATATTGTATGTATGAGGCTTATATGGGCGTCTAGGGGTGGAATTTTTGAGATAACTGTCGAAAATCTGTGGTTACAGTATTGCATGAAGCCGAGCGTGCATGAAGCCGAGTCTCATGACTGGCTACGCCATGCACGCTCGGCTTCACGCAATAGACAGCCGAAGTGTGACGTCATCAAATTTTCTTTTTTGCATTTCAGCATTTTCATGACCATATTTCGGTAGAACATGATGAAAAACCCTCACACATCAAATTTGACATGAATTGGTTCATGGTGGCCCGAGATATGGCCGCATGAATACCTAATTATCCCCATTGAAATCAGTATAAATTGGCCTGGATCGTAACTTTTGGAACCAGGCCAATTTACACTGATTTCAATGGGGCTAATTATGTATTCATGCGGCCATATCTCGGGCCCCACTGAACCGATTCCCACCAAATTTGGGCTGTGGATGTTTTTCATCATGCTCCACCGATACATGGTATCCAAAACAAAAGTGTTTTGTGACGTCATCGCTTCTGTACTCTATACGGTAACCACATATTTTCGACAGTTATCTCAAAAATTCCACCCCTAGACGCCCGTATAACCTCAAAACTAATACACAGTAGGTTGAATCTGTATCTGAGCTTTATATTAATAGTTATTATTTTGTGTCAAAAACAGAAATCCACCGCGTATTACGAGTTTCAAGCGGCCAAGAACTCCGTTAACCCATTGAATTGTGTACAAAAATACGTACAAGATTCGGCGAACGTACTAGATTTGTATACATGTTGCACTGCGCCATGTACCACGCGCAGTGAATTGTGGGAGCCGGGGAACCGTAAAGGCACGTATTCACCCACACCAGTTTCCCTTGGCCAACTGATGTTTGATACTGAAGAACAAGGAAATGACTCAAGTATTGGTATAAGTGTAGATTTGATGGGAAACTCAACATTTGTGAATATGAGAACTTTTTTTAACATTTTGCATAACATTTTTCGGTAAGAATTGGGAAGTTGATCAGATTTTCTTTAAAATGACTCATCTGGAAGCATTGGAATAGGCAGATTCTCGTACGTAATTTTGTACACAAGTCAATGGGTTCACGGAGTTCTTGGCCGCTTGAAACTCGTAAAACGCGGTGAATTTCTGTTTTTGACACAAAATAATATAAGCCTCATACAGATATTCCCGTATTAGGACGACCGTTTTGGGAAGAGTGCTCTGGGGAACCACTAAAACGGCAAATTTGTCGGCAAGAAACTCTGCCGTTGACACCCATTTTTTCGACTTAAAGTTCTCATAAATTATTTTTTTTTAACCTAGACGAAAATGGTTACAAACCTAATAAAAATGGTGAGAAACCTAATAAAGATGGTTTTTGACCTAATCAAGACGGTTTTTGAAGCACTTGGCGTTAGGACGACCAGCTATCGGTCGCCCCAATGCGGTCGGTCGTCCTAATACGCCCTTTTTACCCATAACCGGTCGCCCTAATACGGGAAAGGTAGGTTGTTGAATCTGTATTTGAACTCTATATTATCATTGTGTCAAAAATACAAATTCACCGCGTTTTACGAGTTTGAAACGGCCAAACGCGTTACTTGCCATATAAACATGTGTACGTAAAATCGACTCAATTCACTTCCGCCTATAGCGTCCGTTATGCACATGCGTGCATACAATTATAATTAACTCGGTCAAATCGGTCAACACACACATATATGTGTACATTACTTACGCACTGTGGACGTTTCTTTGTATTCGTGCACTTAGGAGAATTGGTCGGAAAATCGTTGTTTTCTCCAAATTCCACCCTCATCCACCCCAATTTTTTTCCTAATCCATGTTTCTAAACTTAACTCCTGAACCCTTACTTTTTGTTAACCCTCCACCCCCACCCTAAACCCTTTTCCCAAGTTTGGTCAACCTGACTGTGGACTTGAGCGAACGAGTGCAAGTCCACAATCCGTCACTTTTTCCCGCAAATTGTGGACTTGAATGGGTTTCGAGTCCACAGTGCGACCGCAATACACACACACCCACACATACACACAATATTAACAATGCGATCGAGTGGATGTTGTCAAACATGTCAAAGCCGGTAGATTTAAATGTTGAGGAAAAACATTCAGTCAACGAGATAAAGTGACGGTCACTTTTATTTTCAAGAATGGATATGCCTACACAGACAACGTTAAAGTTGAAGAATAACCAGCTGGCAGTGCAAGATAAATGCTAGTTTGCTATGCTACCATGTTTACACGACTTCAGAAGTACGCGGTTTAGGCCTAGTCTAACCCATCCTGAGATCTCAGGGAATTTCCACTCTGCAACGTGACGTAACAACACCCTGAGTAAATCCACCCAAATCTGTGGAGTGAGCCGGCTGTTGTCTTGAGCCAACTCACGCCCGCGTCATTTTGATGTAATTTAATCAATTCGGTCATGTTATGCCGAAAAGAAACGATTTCTGTACTTTCCAGAAATTGTATTGGGTTCCGTTCCTTATGACTGTGCCATTCCTACCAAACTTTCAAACGACGATCTTAATTTACTACGCAGTTTTTCAAAATAATAACAGGGATGCATGCTGACGAATGTAATGGAACGGATTCCCCAGTATCCTTTAGATAGCAGCCAATCGCCGACGCGGACAACGACCAGCATTACCGAGTACATGCATCACATGCATGCATGTTTACAATCTGCGCGCGTTACATTTGAATGCCTGCAATCATGCTGCAATGCACATGCCAAGCGTCCTGATTGGTCCAGCAGAGGCGACAAGATTTCTGTCGCTTGTTACACCGCGAAATAGGGCCTGTTTCAACAGGACCACTGTACGCAAGGGAGTGCGTTAAAGGGACACTGTTGCAAGAGGATGAGTCTAACCATGCTAACATAAGCCTGTCAACACGGCCAGGGCTCGGTCGTTGGTATGGTAGGACTGTGCTGGAAAAAGCGAAGAAGGCCGTGAGAGTACACGCAGTCGTGTGAGTTTCTGTATTTGTTAACAAAAGAATTTCAGTTGGATCTTATTCATCAATGGAAAAATTTTGCTAGCTACGACAAACGCATTATTGTGACATACGTGGCATAATAATATGATGTTTCAGACTGGTTTAACAGGCTGGGGAAAAAAATGGTGTAGGCCTACAGACATATACATGGAAGAAGAAAACACACATTTGGATCCAAAAAAGCGTCCACAAATCACCACAAAATATTAAAGAGGAAGGATCCCCCTTGACGAAAATCCAGTATTTAGGCTTTTTTCGATAGTCCAAACATCCCTCTTGCCGACGTGGATTTTTATTATTTTTTAATTGTTGGTTTTAAGTGGATAAATTGCAAGCAAAAGTAAGCTTTTCGAAAATGAGATTATCGCGATTTCTGAAACGCTCATTAGGTATTCATGATATGCGTGTGACCCCGTGACCTGAGAAAGAGAAGTCAACACGATTGTTAGCTCCATACGTTTTTTTGAAGAATTTTGTTGGTCCAAAAAGCCAGAGATATGCCCAGTAGCTGCGTAGTTGTATGTTTTACCAGACACTATGAAAAAAAAGAGCATAAAGATTTTCATTTCTATTACCAAGAGAGAGAGAAATGAGTCGCTCATTCTAACTTGTACCGGGCGATGTTCAAACACGTCGAAGCTTTCCCGCAGTGAACCGTCCAATGCTGTAGACAGACCGCTGTAAATGCCGTTCGTTCCGTGACAAAACCACCCGTCGCAATGCACCAGTATTTACTTCAAAAGAGCTTCATTGTGAGCGACAATTTCACCGTTTTTTCACAAAACAGGTAATAGTAGAGTGTTGTCATATTACATGAAGTGTTTTTCACGTTTGTATTTTGAATTACAAGGACAAAACAGGCATGATAAACATTCACTTCGTGTATTTTCCATTCAATACTGCACAGGCCGTTTTGTATGTTTCTCAGGATGACGTCAAAACCCTGTTGATAAACAAGCCAAGTTACCTCGAGCGTTTCAGAATTCGGGTGAAGAGGGTCGGAACTGCTTTACGTTTTAAGCAAAAGCCTGTCGATTTTTTGTGAAAAATAAGTTGTCATGGTGTTGTAGACTTGTACACCTCCATAATAAACAGAAAAACTAAAAAAATTTGGACGGGGGGATTCTAGCTGTTTAACATTTCTCAACTACCTTACAGCCTAGTGTCTGATTTACACGTACCACGGCAACATGTTTTTACCATCGTTTATTTTGAGTTAAAATACGGTACGAATCGGTCGTGTGTGGAGTAAATTCCCACAGCATGCCATTGGTTTGTGTACATTTCGCAAGTTGCACATGCCCAAGTTTGACTGAGCTCCTGCCTGACAACGTCCTTAGAAACAGCCCGTGATCACATGACCAGTATATAAGGCGCACTCCAATACATAGTTCCGACCTGTCAATCAAGCTAAATCTGCCGACCAATCACAACAGAGCTAGAAGACACCGCCCACGTACATAGGTCAAAGTGCATTGCCTATGGCATTGCCTCACAAACAAATCACGCGATTTTCTGCCCATACAGTTTGTACAGTATTGTATGCAGTGATTCGGGTGAATTTTTGGTTTCAAGGCCGGGCGATTCGCTGTTTCAAGGTAAGAAAGCACGTATTTTACGATATGACATCCCTGTTTTACTGGCCCTTTACTCAGTGTGTTATAAGATAACTGTCGACCCTGAAACATGAATACCTTTGAGTTTTCTCCAATGAATCTGTGCTTTCCGTTGAAAGTCTCATTGGTTTGTGCAGTGTGTGTGGACATTTTGACAATAGCGTGTGAGACATAGCAACAATATCCAAGGGGGCGGGGTTAATTGGACAATCTCGGAACTATGCATTGGTTAATGCGCGTTGTTTGATTAACAGGCCGGAAGGGTCCATCAAAACCCTCCAATTTTGGTCCTAAAACCACAGATTGATTATTAAGCCGAGCCCACTTGGTAAGCCAATTCCAAACTGAGCCCCATTCATCAGCACACCTAGCCCACTCTGTAAAGCTATAAGCAATAATGTCAATCTGAAAAGAAAGCGTTGATCTAAAAACAAATGCCATAGCACATTGAATTATACAGCATCTCAAAAATGCACCCAAATGTCCAAACTCTACTGGCTGTATCTACAGAAGGCACTGGTTTTATTGTTATTATTATTATTATTTTTGACATACCCTTGTCACATGTTGCCCCAGTAAAGGATGGAGTGCAGAAGCATACACCATTCACATCGTAACAGCTTCCATCACGTACACAAGTACAGCGAGATGAACAACCAACTCCGTAATAACCTTGCCTGCAAGCTGACAGGGAGAAAATCATTTTAGGCAGGTTCATACTTCACACAGATATGCGAAAGCAAATTTGACATCGCAAAGAAGTTTCTACACAATGAATTCACAGAAAGTTAAACCATGGAGGAAGCCTTCCTCCATGGTTGAACTGCTTTGAAGTTGCATGAATATTAACCATGAATGTAAGATGTAAGATGTCAGATTTGCAAAAGATTTGTGTTCAGATTCACAGAGGTGAAATACTAGTCCACTGTATGTAAATGTTAAACTATATCCCAAAACAACTTGCAATTAAGTAATTAATCAAGGCAGGAAAAGCTATACACTGATATTTTCCAAGTAATTTTTCACAAAATTTGTCAAAAAGGTTTTAGGTCCAAGTTAACAGTATGTACTATTATTACCAACAGAGAGTATGTAGTCTTCGCTGACAATTCTCGGTTGGCCAGTTGTGACATTTGTTGATGCTGTGCAGGTATACGTCCCAGAGTTTGGTGGACCTACATCACTCAAGGTGGCTTCATACACACTTGAGCCTGGTTGCACTTGCAGGCGAAGTAAAGCCGTTTCCATGTATCCGTTTGGTACAGTTATTACTACTGAAGTGACATCCGCTGCTCGTAGGTTAACTATGCACTGAAGGGTGACAGGCTGTATTGTATCTTTAACATCATTAACTGGACTGGGTGGGTAAGAACCGAACCTTGTGATCATAATGTCGGCTGAAAGAAATGACAACAAATTAAACTTTCTCTGTGATTATACTACATGGCTAGTTTCAAATTAACCAAGTTTGCCTTCCAGATGGAAGTAGAGAACAATACAGCCACTGGTAAATAAACCACAGCAATGATTCAGGTGTAAACGTGAGAGAATTAGCAATGGTTTACAACTGAAAGATATTATAACGAAATAGGTTTACAGCAGACTTGCAGCGCGTCTGTATCATGAATTATGCATGACGCGGCAGCCAATCAGGAGAGCGCATTGCTCTGTCTGGGCGCTGGCCATGAGATTTTGTCACTTGTGCAGTATGGCGTCGTGCTGTGAAGACCGTTGCGATTAGAACTCATAGTTGATAACGTGACGCCGTACAAGTTATATTCTTACAGGGTGTAATATTCCGTGCTTCCGGCGAAGACGCCGTGTCGTGTGTGGGCAGACCGACTGCGGTGAAGACGAAGCGTGGAGAAGGGAAATTACTGGGTGACTTCGAGTAAGGGTGTCAAGAAACATTCGTGATTTTGTGCTTGTCGTACTGGAGCAAGTGAGTAGCCGATTGTTAGGTTTGGGATACTAAATTGCATCGTTCTTTCGAAACACTTAGTTTTTGATTGTTTTATTGTTAACACTATAATCATTGCCCCTTAATTGAAGCACTTTTTGTTACCTAAAGTCACTTTTCAAACGTTCCCTCCAAACACTTTTTCAATCACTTCTTCTAAATACTCCAAAAATTCTGATGTTGAGAATTGTAAAATTCTATAAAATTATACCCAGTAAAAACATGTCAGTATGTAAGTAAATATTTGATATGGAAAAACCCCGTTGAGGGTGGGAAAATATAGAAGACTTTCACAGGGAACACATATTTTTCAGCCTACGTGTAGTATGATTAAACTACGTTTTGAATACAAGATCTCGAAGCCAAGATCGGCTACCCCACCGGTATCATCGTCGGTCGACAGACACGCGGTTTGCAATCATTGGCTTATTACGCATGCGCGACTTTTTCGTAGTCTTTGTACGTGCGCTGTAACGAAGGATTACCCCTCGCAGCTAGTGTTGTAAAAAAAATGCGCGGCCCGGTTGCGATATTTTTTTCCGTACCGCTGTTTAGCGAACCTTGCTTCTGATTGGTTTAAACCCTATGCATATGTTGCATACTGATGTGTTTTGTCGATAACTACCTCAACATAACCCCACACCATACCACACTCTTTCCTCAATTAATAGTGAACAAAATTAATACGACTCGAAGGAGATTCGAACCTGCAATCTCTCGATTGATAGTACTACGTCTTAACCACTAAACTACCAAACGACTCGACAAACCCTTTCTTATATCCTTTTATTTAATAACTCTTGAAGGCGCTATATAGAAAATATGAATATTCATTTACAATGCACCAACCAATCGATGAAGCCCCATAGCGAATATGTGGTACGGAAAACAATTCGCGGCCCGGTTATAGCGTGGTAGCACCTGGGTGAACCTAGAGTCGGGGTATTGGCGTAGCTAAGAGTGGTTGGAGGGTTTGCATGCCGGTTGCCCCATGCTATGAGCGTGGGAATGGTTGATTGCAACCCTAACCTCGGAGCTAGCCTTTCCCGTTGATGTTTACCGGGTGCAGTGTAATCGCCCTGCTGATCGATCGACCCTACACAAATCAGTGCCGGGGGAAATTCCTTATTGTCGCTGCCAACAGTCAGCGAGGTTTACTTATCGTAAACACGTGGCGCAGTTGACCACGTAAGGTTTACCCAAGCTTGGCAGTAATCGAGCTGAGCTTTCAAGACTGAGGTTTACGGTACCCCAGTGAGATTTATAGGAGTAAGGTTTATCCAGCTTGTTTATATTTAAGAGCAATAGATAATAAGTTGATTTACGTGTGAGGTTTATTAAAGTCACCTATCACGTGTGAGGTTTATCGTGCTGCATTCCAGTTGATTCACGTGTGAGGTTTATTTAAGTCACCTATCACGTGTCAGGTTTACCAACTTGATTTACGCGTAAGGTTTATCACGCGTTCTGTATTATTATAAATCAAGCCTGTGTACATATAATTTATTGTAACAGTGATCCTTTATTAAAACATCTTGATCGTTGTTTCTGCAATTATTGACGCTGTGAGGATTACTGCATTACCCTGTGAGGCTTACTAGACACCGTAAGGTTGATTAAATTCCCCGTAGGTTCCGTGAGGTTAGTTGTTGCTCAGTAACTGAACATTTCGGCATTCTTTCGCAAAGTGGTGGTATATTTCCACCAAACGAACAGCCCCTAGGTTAAGTGCACTGTTCAGTAATTATCCCCTCTTGTGCCGGGATAACCGCTCATCCCCGTACGAGGTTAATAAATATTGTTGTGATATCAAGGCTAAACTAACCGCCCAGCGTGCGCGCCACAATATGTTGTCCGTGCGTTTTTGGTATGGCACCTCGAAAAATACAAAACAAATTGTTGAATTGATATTTTTCTAGAAACGTAAAAGTTGTTCAACGACAAAAATTAACCAAACGTTTAGTTATCAAATAATTATTGTTCATGTCGCCCCCAATTACGTGGCGCGTCCCCTAACTTGGCGCACTTTACTTTCCGTTGTCTCTTGGTGCAATAAACAATATGTTGCACTTGGCATTAAAAGGAAATAAAGTTCTCAAGTACCTTCATAAATTCCAAAACTAAAATACAGAGAAGAATCATTTATTTACTAGAAATTCACCGGAATGTGAAAGCATCGCTGTTCGCTTCAGGTTGACATGACACTATACACGGAAGCCTGTAATAGGCATTTGACGTGAATGAAACCAGGCATACTGACGTTGTGTACTGTGTCACGGTGTGTGCATGCAAGTGGTCTCTATGGGCCACCGTAGCATGGTTCTCAACATTCCAGCCAATCGGCGTCGAGTGCGTCACGTTAGGGAACAGTTCGGGCGATTTATGGGAAACAATTTCATCGTTTTGTCCTGATCGTTTGTGTTATTTTGTACTTGTTGATGAGTCAATTGACAGTATACTGACAGTCAATAGAAACTTTGAGGTAGAACTGTCTGCATATGTCTACTTGTAGGGGGGTTGTAATTATTCCTTGTGGATTTATTGATGACTTAGTGCTCGGGTAGTTGCGATAATAATGAGTTGTCATGTTGTCACGGTTCATTGCACATGGGTTGGTCTCTTTGCAAAAGTGGACCCAATACACATTGAGCAATACTCAGTGGGTACCTGCCCAATTTGAGGATTGGTTTTGGAGGCCTGTGTAAAGGGCCAAAAAAGGCCGCCATGGTTAATCCAGTGAACAGCATCATGCCACGTCTATCACGTGAACAACGTCTCCGGATCAGGATCGCTACATCCGGTTGCAACACCTGCGGAACAGGTTTCGCCGTGCCAGTCGTACAGCACGGGAAACACCCGGCAAGAACAACCCCCGGATAAGCAGCCCCACTGTGCGTCCATGCTTGCATGAAGCCAACCTCCTAGCGCGGAGGCCTTTTCGCGCTAACATCTTGACCATGGATCGACGCCAGACACGACTCCGATGGGCCATGCAACACCTCCGATGGACACAGCAGCGCTGGGCGGGTACCCTTTTCTCAGATGAGAGCCGTTTCTGTCTGGATCATGCGGATGGTCGGGAGCGTGTGTGGCGTCGTCGTGGAGAACGTTACGCAGAGTGCTGTATCCGGGAGCACAACCCCTTTCCGGTTGCCAGTGTCATGGTGTGGGCAGGGATATCCGGCAATTTTTCGAACACCGTTGGTATTCGTTGATGGCAACATCACTGCTCGTCGCTACATCGACCAGATCCTGCAGCCTCACATGATCCCGTTCATGCAGCAGCACCCCGACGTCACCGTGTTCCAACAGGACAACGCCCGTCCACATTCGGCGCGAGTGACCCAAGCGTACCTGGAGGCCCAAGGTGTGGATGTCCTATACCCTGGCCTGCCTATTCTCCGGATATGAATCCGATAGAACACTTGTGGGACTATCTCGGTCGTCAGGTGGCCAATCGGGTTCCCCAGCCGCCAAATAGGCAGCAGCTGGTCCAGGCACTACAGCAAGAGTGGGGTTGGATTCCGCAGGACACCATCCAACGCATAGTCCGGAGCATGCGCCAACGGATCGCCGCCTGCATCGACGCAAACGGAGGCCATACCCGGTATTGACTGTTGTGACTTTGTGTTTGGCAGGTGCCATTTTCTGTAGTAAAGCTTTTGGTGTTGAAATTATTCTTGAAACTTCAGATTTTTGTTTCTGTATGCCAATATCCTAAACAAATGATTCATATGAAAAAAATCCAGTTTAGGGCTTCAAAATAAAAATTAGGTCGAAAAATATGGTCTCAAAGTTTCTAGTGACTGTCAGTGTATTACTTTTTGTTGGAGCTTATGAATTCTGCTGCACGGTGTGTAAGTTTCAACTAAATCTGCAAGGGGTTTTTGCAGATTCCCAGTGAGTTGTCGAAGTGCGCCAAGTTAGGGGACGTCACTATACTGTCAATATTTCGAAATATTGGCAAGGCGTAGATTTTCCCAAGTCTGACTTTCCGTGCTCGGCCTGCAATGCACAGCGCACACCACGCCCCGGACCGGCGGCACGTGTAATCTTCTTTCTTATGTTTCTTCCGTCTCAAAAAGTCTTCCGAGACAGAAGAAAATATTTTTGACATGCCACCAGTCCAGAGGGCGCGCTACACGCCGCGCACCAAAGACCAAACCCCGGAAGTCAGACTTGGGCAAGTCTAGTTAAGGTGCAAAAACATTTTCACAGGGTTACCGATGTCTAAAATACAAAGTACGATGTTTTTTTCATAAAAACAAAGTAGATGCTTTTAAAATGCATTCGGGAAAAGAGTCAGGCAGCATGTGGTGTCCCGTGGGAACTGAATGATTAGAAGGTCTCACCTACCTAGATGTATTACAAGGGTGCTCAGAAGCACAACAAACGTTGTTGTCAATTTCAAAAATGTTGCAGAGGGCGGCCATCTTGGATTTCAAAATGGCCGCCAGTTTAAGCCTTATTGCATATAACTATGTCAGGTGTAGGCAACTAATCAGCCGATTTTAAAGATCATGGTGTTGATATTATTGTTTTCCGTGGTACTAAATGCAATTCTGAGGTTTTCAAACTGATGATAGGTCAGAGTCACATGATTAGATTCAGGGTCATTTCAAAGATGGCCGCCATGGAAATACCAAGTGTCAGGTGTAGGCATTGTAAAATACCTCATCAGCCAATTTTAAAGATCATGTGTTGGAACTATTGGTACTATGGTTTTTCGTGGTGCTGAATACAATTCTGAGATTTTCAAACTGATGACAGGTCAGGGTCACGTGATTAGGATGAGGATCTGGGTCTTTTCCAATATGGCCGCCATTAAAATGAACAGGTGTTAGGTGTAGGCAACGTCAGGTGTAGGTACCTCAGCCGATTTTAAAGATCAGTGTATTTATACTATGGTTTTCCGTGGTGCTAAATGCAATTCTGAGATTTTCAAACTGATGAGAGGTCAGGGTCACGTGATTAGGTCATTTCAGATGTGGCCGCCATTGAAATTAACAGGTGCCAGGTGTAGCCAGTGTCAGATGTACGTAGGTACATAACCAGCCAATTTTAAAGATCGTTGTGTTATTTGATAAATGCGGTGTTCCGTGTGGACGGGTAAATAATGGTATACGATCACTAACAAATTCTAACAAAAGATTTTCAACGGTTTCTGGTCCTAATGAATGTGGTGAAAAACAGGAAAAAAGTCTACTAAAATCAAGACACCGGAAATGGTTGAAATCTGGGTCAACTCCAAGATGGCTGCCGTTGGCCTTTAAAATCGCTGAAATGGCTGTAACCTCTTTAATATTTGGTATAGAACAATGATTTAAATGTCTACCCTATGGGGTTTTCATGGTCAGGCAATTCACTGATATAAATGAATTTTCAACCCAATCTTCAACAAACGATAAAAGCCACAATCTCAAAATGGCGGTCATAAATCACCTGTTATGGAATGGAAGGGATAGAGACAATTCAAGCCCCTGTGCTTAGGTATACTTCTCTTTAACTGCTGGTGTTGGATACGTTATTTTATATTGGTCAGTAACGTGGATGATTACGTCTGTAGCAAGCTGGCTGCATCAGCATCCATAAGTGCCGCTAAGGAAGGGTGCCGCACACTGCATGAATGCACTTCTAGTGCTGATTTTGAGACGTGCGATTCAGGGAGATCCCACGCAGGTTTAATCAGGATAAAAGCATAACGAACTTGTTTTCTTGGAGCCTTTAACTGCAGAATTCTCCCCTTGAAATAGTTAATATTTCATTGCTGTATGAATCGAAGGTAGTACCTGGACCAGCGGATGTGTTTTCAGCGCGTTTCCAGAGTGGTTGTCGATCAGTGGCTTTGTTGTCCTGTATTGGGGAGGGTTGGGCCGAATTTGGGCTGGGCTGGGCTGAACTTGGTTTGGGCTTGGCTGGCATGCTTGGCTGGCATGCTTGGCTGGGCTGGGGCTGTGTTGGCTGCTTGCACTTTGCTGGCCGGCTGGCTTGGGGCTAGGCCGGGCTGGTCTGGGCCGGGCTGGGCTGGGGCTAGTGGGGGCTGAGCTGTACTGGAGTATGCTGCGGCTGTGGGTCGGGGCTGGGCTGGGGCTGGAGCTGGGGCTGGGGATGAGAATGGGGCTTTGGGTTGGGTTGGGTTGGGTTGGGTTGGGTTGGGATGGGTTGGGCCGGGGTGGCTTGGGGCTTGGCTAGGCCAAGGTGGCTTTGGGGTGGGCCGGATGGCCTCGGGCTGGGCTGGATGGCTTCGGGCTGGGCTAGGGTGGCTTCGGGCAGAACCGAGGTGGCTTTGGGCTGGGCTGTGGTGGCTTCTGGATGCCGGCGTGGCTTCGAGGGGGCTTCGGGCTCAGCCGGGGATGGCTTTGGGCTGGGCGCCAGGATGGCCATTTGTTTGTCCTGATTAAACCTGCGTGGGATGAGCTGACCTCCTAAACCACGCGTCTCCAAAACAGCACTAGAAGTGGGGTGTCATGGCCGAGCAGTCTATTGCGTCGAACTTAAGTTCCTGTGCTAGTACTAGAATGCATGTTCGATTCCGGGCCGCGATGGGTTGTGGCACCTGTGCCCTTGAGCAAAGCACTCAACCACACTTGCTCCCATTCCTGTAATTGGCGGTCCCTCCGCTGTTGGATGTGGTATAAATAAATAAATAAAACTACAGATTGTCAGAAAGGCAATTATGGCGCACCCTGTCTTAGCGGCTCGTACGGTGGCTGATGCAGCCAGCCTTGTTATGGACATTACTGACCAATAAAATAAGCTACATGTACATGTACATCTGACATAAGCAGTTAGAGAAGTCATTGTTCTACCCCCTTCCATCATGCCTGTATCATGACCGCAATTTGAGTTTGTGGCTTTTATTGTTTGTCGAAGGTTGGATTGAAATGTTATAGATATCATTGAATTCCCGGACCCTGAAAACCCCAGGATAGATATTGAAATCGCTGTTTTACTCCAAATATTAAAGAATTTACGGCCATTCCAGCTGCGATTTCCAAGGTAATTGGCGGCCATTTTGGAATTGACCCAGAATTCACATATTTCTGGAGACTTGATTTTGGTTGACTTTTTTCCTGTCATTCAAAACATTCAGTAGGACCAGAAACCACTGAAAAACCTTGTGTTCACATTTTTTGGAGGTTGGATACAATTTTGTTCATTAAATATACCCGAATTTCTAGCAGAAAATGGTTCCAAAATGGCGGCCATTTTGAAATCCAAGGAGGCCGCCGTCTGCAACCCCTCAGATTTTGCCAACATGGTTTTTCTTGTTTATTGGGGTGTAATTAAGACATCTAGCTATATGTGGCATCATCCGATGCCCACGGGCCTTAATTTCTTACCACATGCCACCGGACTAGTAAGGACAAATCGTAAATTTAAAGTTAGATTTTAAAACAAATTTGCAATAACAAGCAGGCTGGCTGAAACAGTCATCACAACAATAATGAGGTAAATTATTAGTGCCCATTCACGATGCGGTATGCATTTAGTATTATAGTGCAAACCACGTCGTTATTGGGCAAAATTACTTACAATAATGAGCTTTGCAAAAAGGTTCTCTGCAAGAAAAGTGATAATGTTTCACAACTGTGTAATATTTCCTGAGATGTATTAATGTCCACCATCAAAACAGAACTGAAACAAATTCACACAAAAAACTACACATTTTCCTAAATACCTTTGCTGCATACTATATTTCTGCAAAAACAAGCTCCATCAAATGGATCACATATGGCTTCAGTTGTACAGGGGCATTCGTTGCTACAGGTTGGGCCAAAATAATCACCAGGACAGTCTGGAAAAGGAATGTAAAAATCGGTATTTTTGTTGCTGTAATAAAACAAATCAAGCATTAAAAGAGATTTAAAATTTATAGAAGAATGCCTCCTACAGGTGTCCATCCAAATCACAATTGTTGAAGTTTGAACCCCTCCCCCATTTTTCCCATGGGTGTTGAGATTTTATAACCATCTTTCATTTGTCTCATTTTTATCATTACCTTTCTGAAATTTCGCATTCTCAATCTATATATTTTGAAGGATATCGTCAAAAAACCACCAATGTTTTCTAAACTAATTTTCTGGTTACATAAAGCAGTGCACTGTGATTACACCAACCTTTTTGCTTTCACATTGGAGACAGTGCAAATTTTGCGTTTTCTTCTCATGGTATTTTTTGGGATTTTGTTTTAGATGATTCTTAAGATAAAACAAAATCCATCTGCTGCATGGTAAAATCTGCACACGCTCCTTTTATAAGGAATCAAGTCAAAAAGTGCACAGGGGTACTAGTGTGTCCGTGATTTATCCGCTGTGCTTATAGTCTAGGCCCTAGACGGTCATTGTGTTGGATACCCGACTGCCGCAAGAGGGCGTAATCACGCAATAGACTCGTTCGTAGTCCTATCACCATATCGTTTTGTTATTGACTCTCTCGCGGCGATCGGTTTTCCGGACGGACGTTCAAAACGAAACAATAACAACGTCTAGGGCCTAGACTACTGTGCTTATGGTAATGAGTTTTAATGCATATAATAACTGCACAACTCCCTTAGCGGGAGTTGTGCAGGCATCAACCAATAACCAATCAGCGATTAGCCCTAGCATCCCCATCAGGTCTGGGCTGGAGACTACACTGACTATTCAGATATTTAGATTCCAATTTATAAGAAACTAGACGATAAAATCAAAACGTAATATTAAACAATTTTGTGTTTAGTCCCAACACTGGATACTCACAAATTCTTAGGTTGTAGTTTTCAGTTACAGTTATTGGTGACTCTAAAGAATCCACAACTGCAGTGCACTTGTAGATACCAGATTGTGATGGATGTCCATCACTTATAACAGTTTGATACACTGCTGAAGCTGGCGTTTCAATGAACAGCATCATGTCAGTCATTGTGCCATTAGGATGAGTAAGGGTGACCGACGTGATATTATCCGATGTTAAATTGACCTGGCAAGTCATGTTGATGAGTTGTACGGTACTTGCAGTGTCCGTTATTGGACTCGCTGGGTTAGAGACAAATGAAGTAATAATGCCATCTGGTAGGAATAAAACAATACAAGAACGGTGTTGACAAACAAACATGTCCCATTCAGA
Source organism: Henricia sp. BOLD:AAB3569 (assembly GCA_037783545.1). Taxonomy (NCBI): domain Eukaryota; kingdom Metazoa; phylum Echinodermata; class Asteroidea; order Spinulosida; family Echinasteridae; genus Henricia; species Henricia sp. BOLD:AAB3569. The sequence goes on along the minus strand of JBBELK010000806.1, from coordinate 463,455 downwards.
TAATCAGCTGGATAAGTCTATTGTATCATAACATCTTTAACCATGAACCTATGACAACCAAAATAAACAGGCTTCTCAGGGCAGGGACATGAACATTTGAAAGTGCTGTTAATCACGTACAGTATGCATTTTATTTCATGGCTCGGCTTAAAGACTAGTCTGGTGTTTGTTGAACCACTTTCGGCCATTTTTCATAAATCAGGTGTTAAAGGAACACACCGGCTATGTTGGGCTTTTTTGGGCTCGAATTAGACCCATACATTATTCTGAAGCGCTTTCCAGAGTGAATTAGATATATCCTGAAAAGACGCCGTCGAATTTGGCCGTTTCTGAGCATTTTTCAAAAATTCAAGGTCACGTGACTTTTCGGAACCAGATTTTGGTTCCGAAAAGTCACGAGGTCTTGTGAGTTAGTTGTATTTCCAGCAGTATGAAAAACTCTGATTTTCCCCCAATATTTATAAGTGATTGACAAAAGACAGACTATTTATACAGGTATGAAACAAAGTTACACATAATATGAAAATTCGAACATAAATGTTTGTTTCGAGAGCCTGGAGAACGGGAGCGAGCGCGTGCTATACGGCAGGCTACCGTGGAGTGTAGGATATTTGCCCCGCGCAGCACGGCAAATAGCCTGAGTGCACACACAACCGGGTGCGCTTGTTCTCCCAAACAATCGTGGACGTTTTAGGGAGGTCTAACAAAGAGAACAATATCGTCCGCGATTGGCAAGCGAACGTCCGCGATTCGCTCCTGTACAAAACCAACGAGAGTAAGGAAAAATATACTATGTCCAAACAAAAGAGGAACAAAAGGACGTCCGCGATTGGAGGTCGATTCACACCACAGTGTGTTGCTTCGGTGTACGCTAGTGAAGAAAAAAACATGATGCCAACTCCTCAAAAGAAAACGGAAATTCCTATTCGGTCGTCTGGGCTGTCCAGTGAAATCGTGAGTAGGAGAAGAGCGAATCGTTTGTGACGAGGTCGTGAGGCTCGCGCGCAGTTTCAACGGCTGGTAAAGTGTATCACTCGTCTTTTGACCGTTTTTGTTAATCTTGCAATTCTTTATAGTAAATTACGGGATATTTTGATGATCTTTTCCCACAACGACCATCAAAAAAGTATTGTCAATGCTGCTACATCACTAAATAATTGTTAAATTTTTTTGTCATAAACAAGTAACTGCTTCAGCTTGTAGTTCAGGCTGCACCGTTCTTAGATCAGAGATACCCCCAGGCATCTCAACACCGACTTGACAAACAGTGTCTGTCACACGGAGTTAACAACTCCCAAACCCAAGAAAAACAAGGAAATCCACCCCACCAAAACACACATTAACGGAAACTTCCATAACAACTTTGGTGGAACACGTCACTGATCCTATAAACTCGGGAAGAAAAATACCAATTCGTTATCAAAAAAATGATCCGAAACATACAATTAATAGGGATAGCCCATACAACAAAAAAATCAAGTAATTTACCAAAAACCCACACTCGGGGGTAACTAGTGGAATTACCAAAACAAAAACTATACCTCAAAAATAGCTATCCCACCCAACGGATTCTTAAATTTAACGTGTACGAATGACACAAAATCCCAAATATACAAACTGTGGAAATAAAAAATAAACAAAATAACACAATATACATCGGTAAAAATCCAACTATAAAGGACTACAACACATACATCGGTAAAAATCCAACTATAAAGGACTACAACACATTGCAATTAACTCGATTTTGATTGCAAATACCCGAAAAAGGTCCTTTTCCACAAAATAGAAACACATCCCGATGATAAATTTCCACTTTTGAATCAGGATTTTCCTCGCTGCTGAACACGAACGCTCATTGGACAACGGAACCAACCCATGAGAGGTCACGCAGAGCAGGATGCATCCACAACGCATAAAAAGCCAAACCAGGCCAATAACTGCAACAATGACGTTGTAAAAACACACGGGGCATATCAAGCCAGCAAAGTGTCTGAACTTAACTGTACACTCTAAGAAATTAGGGTGCAACTGGGGTGCAGAATGTTGCTGAAGTGCGCGAAATTCTGGTGGGTGCAGATTTGCACCTTGAAGGGAGCGAATCTGCACCTCTTTGGGTGCACACATGTTGGGGTGTAAATCTGCACCTTCCAGCTCTCAGGATTAGTCTCACAACAAGTCTGACAAATTGCTGTCAGCTTATTTTGCAATGAATGGCACAAAATACCGTGACTGTTTCATATCTAATTTACCGTCGTTTAGTAAACCGATGGAAATAAAGTCAATATTTAATGGATAACAACGAAAACCCGAGAAATTAAGTGCCTCTGTATGACAACGCGTACCGAAACGACTTATAAAAAGGCTATTACGGCATTGCGAAATCAATCTGTCGTTCCTGTGATTTATGTACCTAAAAATTCCCGCTTAAACCAAGTCTGGTGCCACGCCAGTCCAATCTACAATATTAAGTTTTCCGGCCGGGGAGCCAGTCTAAATAAACCGCCAACGTGTCACATCGAGTGCCTACTATAACGTCACGCATAGTGAGGTCCCGTGTGTTTGCACTTTTCTACGATCGTCCAGACTTCAACATTTGAACAAGAGAATAATTTGTAAAAAGTGAGTGTTATATTTGCATCTTCAAGTGGGTTTTTATTGCCATTTTTATTGTTTATTGCTAACCAGTCATTGTGTTCAGTCAGTTTTGTCATGTCTGCACATATCATATGCATGGCCGATCGACTAGACTAGACTGTGGGCCTGGTCGAGTTGTGCATGGCGAACTATGCCTTATATATTTGTGCATGTATCGATACAAGTAGCCCTACCGTGTAGACAAACTATGTATACGTACGTATAGGTACATGTACATGTACTAGGTCTACATTTCTGATTGTACATGTACTACTGTACAGAGGTTTTTTCTAGGTCCGAATGTATTGACATTGTTCAGCATGTAGGCCTACAGTATACATTATAACATGAAAATGCTGTAGTGCAGTGCCAGTGGGCGGGCCCTGGTATGGGAAGTGCTTGTCACCGAGTTGAATAATCTATTACTGCTCAATACTTTAGTTTTATCGAAGACTATTCCGAGGAAAAGTGGAACAACAAATTACCTTTCAATATATACCCAGCACGACGTGTGATAAAAACATAGGCCTACATAAGTACAGTACATATAAATACTAAATAGGCCATACAAATTTACCAGTACCACTTCACTAACTAACTTGTTAATTTAGGACCTATAGGCCTGTTGTCACGGTTATGTTGGGAAAATAGTGATACAGATAGTCATCTCATGATCTGGTCATAGGCTTCATTTTCTTTTGTTTTTTTTACTAGGCCTGCTCTAATTTCAGTTAGTAGGCCTAGGCCTATTAGTTTTTAAAAAATGCATGTTTGTCGTTATAAAAACTGTGATAAATGGGCCATGCCAGTAGAAAATCCACACTCATTATTTAGTTTTTCTGTGAGTAATGTTTTCTTTTTGATATTTTCTTTGCAGCTGCTAAAAGAATTGCAGTGCAGCTACAGAAAGGACATTGCCTACAGAAGACAGTCGCCATGGCGGTCAGGAATCATAAAGCAGGCAGAAACCATTATGCAGTGCCTGCAAAAATATACTTCAACTAGAAAACGCCAACGATAAGCACGTAAGGTACGTATTCATTTTGTATTTGCTTTTGTTTTGAAGACGGGCAAAAATGTGAAGGGGAGAGGACAAGAAAGTGGGATACCAAAGAGAAGAAGACAATATTGTGCTAAAATAAGTACTAAAATGTAATGTTTAATTTTGTTTCAGAGCTTACAGTTACTGCCTGTTGCCTGCTCATTCCATTATTGATGGCCGAAAAGGATCCGACTATGTCATTGACAAGGTAACTTAATTGTCTAATGTAATTTCAAGGCTCATGGCTGTGCTGCCCGATGCATCATAGCTGGTGGTGGTAAAAGCTGTTGCAGTAATAGATCATTTAACTGTTCAGTACTATTATTTAACTGTTCAATACTTTAGTTTTATCGAAGACTATTCCGAGGAAAACTGGAACAACAAATTAACTTTCAATATACCCAGCACGACGTGTGATAAAAGTACATCACCCCAAACCTTTTGTTAAAGCACAAACATTCATCTGATGTTGAGACAAATGGGGGAGCAAAGGAAGCCGAAGGGGTAACCCTTTGTCACATATCTTGCTGCACAATGCTTTCCTAATTTATAGAGCAACTATTAAAGCTTTGTGTGAAAATGAAATAAAGCTGAAAATAGTATACAAATATTGACTGCTCATGAGGGTGATGGTGCAAACTATCGTCCCAAGGTGATCTTGAGATGGCATGCCTGCTATTTTCCCGAGGCTGCAGGCCGAGAGAAAATAGCAGGCATGCCATGTCCAGATCACCTAGGGGCGGTATAGTTTGCACCATCACCCAAATATAGAGCAGTCCATATTTGTTTTATATACATGTACCTCATACATTGATTTTTTGTGTCAAATGATTGGTATTTTTTGACAAAATTAAGTTAACCGAGAGCAAGCCAAAATGCACATTGTCTGCGTGAACTACTGGTTGCTTGACGCAAACGCCCGCTTGCTGGCACACGCACACATACTGGCACATGCGTGCGTGATATTCTGTACGCCCTGCGGAATAGTACTTTAAAACGTATTATCCTTTGACCTTGATGCGAAAGGTCAGACAATAGTTGCGCACGGAAAAGATTGAATTAATCCATGTCGCTTGATCTGCTTTTAACCAATCGGTGAACGAGAATCATTGTACGAGGTATATAATATTTAATATTTCAGTTAACTGATTATTGCTATATTTTTTACTTACATTTGAACAGGAGCCTATAGTTCCAATCCCTACCCTGGTCATCAAGGGAAACCCCTACACCACAGTGGACCTTGCCATCAAAATGGATGGAACCGTTCTGTGCACCACCAGCAGTATACCATTGGGCGTTTCTGCAACTTTTGCAGCTTTTGCAGCTTTTTATGTGTATGGTGTAGAATATCCTCGGCAGGGTAAAAACACTCCTTTTTTATTAGCAGTACCTTGCACGTCTTAACCAAAACAAGTCCTTGCCTGCCAAGGTACAGCGTTTTATAAATGCAATTTCCCACTAGATGCCAAGGAAATTTATATTACCATGCCTCATACATAATCATTAGAGCAAAATCTTATTATATACCTCATATATTGAGTCTCGTTCACTGATTGGTTAAAAGCAGATCACCTGACATGTATTAGTTGAACCATTCCTGAGGGCAACTAAAAAAAAGTACTATTGTTCGACCTTTTGTGTCATAGATCAAAGGATAGTACATTTTTGCGCAACTGAAAAAAGTACTAGTGTTTGACCTTTTGCGTCATGGGTCAAAGGTGTGTCAGCACATGCGGGCGTACGCGAGAAGCAACTAGAAGTGATGTTCGCATTCACGTGGAAAATGTGCATTTTGGCTTGCGCTCGGCTTTAAGAAAACTCAATTTTGTCAAAAAATACTAATCATTTGACATAAGATCAATGTATGAGGTATATAAAACAAATATTGACTGCTCTTTATTCGGGTGTTGCAAATTACCGCCCCCTCTGTGATTTTGAGACGGCAGGCTTGCTATTTTTCCTCGGCCAACGGCCTCGGGGAAAATATCAGGCATGCCATCTAAAAATAACCTCGGGACGATAGTTTCAAACATGCAACTTTTCAGCTGATTTCCTCTTTTTTGTTTGTCTCATTGAAAATTAAAAAACAATGTACAAAGTTGGCGATTTTTTGCATTTTGCTCTTTTTGTAATGACACAGTTGCATGCCTGTAGTTTGCACCAACACCCTCATGAGCTGTCAATAATTGTATTCTAGTCCACTGAACACCACATATCAGTTGTCTATTTTTTTTGTTAATTTCTACAATAAATTACAACCAGTGTATAGTGATCTGTATCCAGGTAATACACATGCACATTAAACACATACGCTTTTGCAGTTGTAAAAGACCTTTCGGGTGCAGCACATATATCACCGCATTATGCGCACCAAGCTACATAAAAAAAATATTGCAGCAAACCCAGTTTTGCTCGCTGTTTTATTGAAGTTAGTGATTCCAAATGGGAGACATTTTATGAGGTATAGTAATATGCAAATAATGTTTGTCAGTGCAGTAGTACAAATAATTTTAATAAATTGACAGAAATATCTTATTTCACGAGGTGAACAATAAATCTGTCAACGAATGAAAGTGTTCGTTCTATTGCACGAATTTTAAACACTCGTTTATAAACAAATTGTAGGATTTAATCAGAAGTTAGTATGAGTTTTGCTGAAAATTACAACAAAAAAACCCTTGCCAAGTTCTATGAAATGTATCACTTGCATACCACTTGTAATTGGAAAAAAAAAATTGTGGAAATTGTAGTTTAGCTATGTGGATCTTTCTGTAATTTTGTTTTAAAATGTAACTGTACCTAGGACGCTGGAGCCTTGCCAAAGACATCATTTTTTTGGTTATAGTGTCAATTTATACATTTACTTTTTCCGAAATAATGCAGTGTTGTTTGATGTGCTTTCTAATACATGTAATTACTGTAACTCTCATATACTTGTACATTGTATGCATTGTATGTATGAAAAACTGCTCCTTGTTACAGGGAATTTACCTCACGCGCACAATACTTGCCAGATGTTAAAACAGTTTTTGCTTTGTAAATAAATGTTTCGATAATTTTTAATTGACCAAATTAACAGTGATTTTTTTCCCCAGCGTGAATTTATTGCATGGTTGATAATTGAACTTTAAGGGTGCAGAGTTGCACCTCGGTGCGGATGCAGCCATGTTGTGCAATAACTACCCCTAGAGGTGCACAATTGCACCCCGCTTTGAAAGCCTACACCCCATTTTTTAGGTGCATATTTGCACCTTGGTCTTCGGGTTCAAATTTGCACCCTTTAGGGTGCTGCTATTGTATCAAAGCTCTGCACCCTTAAAGGTGCACGATTTAACCTCTGGAGGTGCATAACTGCACCCCGTGTGGTGCAGGCTTGCACCTATGTGGGGTGCAGACTTGCTCCATACTCACATGGTGCACATTTGCTCCTATTGGGGTGCTGCTATTGTATCAAAGATAAGCACCCCTTAAGGTGCAGACTTGAACCATTATTTCTTAGAGTGTATACACAACAGACAACAGACACATCACCAACTTGACATGACAGCCCTTATACCACTAAAAGCAGAAAACGCGCAAAAAAAGCGCAAACAATTGATCTCCAAATTCAAAACATGAAATAAACACCTTCACCAAAACTATACCCAATATATGTCAAGGCTAAACAAAACTCAAATAAACTAAGAGAGCAATAAACTTCGAAAAAAAAGCAATGGATGCGAACGCAAACTGAAAACCCCCAACGAGAAACAACCTGTGAACAACTACCAACCTATCCAAAGCAAATCTTTCAGAAACTGAAAAATACCGGTGCCCTGTGTTAAAATTGAGAACTTCTCACTGGCAAATCTCGCCCAATCTCAAATATTTAGGGCGCACTTGAAAGCTTATGACACGATCTTTCCATTTCTGCTTGCGCGTTTTAGCGATGGCCGTCAGTTTTGGGTCGAAAGAAAAATTGTGTAAGTTGTAAATTTTTTTCTCTGAACCTGTTGTTGTCATATTGTGTACTGTACCTACTGACAACATTTTAGCTATACAGCATGATCAGAACCTGAGATATGACCTTTTTGCATAAGTAATTAGTTGGACTTAGTTTCCAGAGCACAAATTGTTTGTCTGAAATTTTGTCTTTTAGCCCAAATTTGGGCCACTGTTTCACAAGAACTGGAAATTAGTATTATTTGTAACACACTTATATTTTTTTAATAAAGGCAGCAGACATTGTATGTAAAAATGACACATTACATTGCCTCAGATCACCAAGAATAAGGCGTCACAACTACACACCTTGAAATTTAGGCGATTTGGGCTTAAAAGTTGGCCCGCTTTTGAACTTACAGGCCTTTTTAATGCACTGTATGTAAATAATGATGTGTAGGCCTATTACTTGGGAAAGAAACACTGATATGTAAAGTTTGGGTAACGTTCCTCAATCTGTATGTTTCGTAGTAGTGGATGCGTAGTAATGCAACCACTTGTGATCAGACAACAGCGTCTCAGAAACTAGTCTGGTAACGAACTTTAACCTACATGTTTTGAAATAGTAGGTACGTGGTATCATGACCACTTGCGTGCAGACGGCGATGTCTAAACAACTCTAAATCGGGTGCTCGCTTAAGGAAAATGCTCCTATTTCTATGAGAATGGTGGAATTTTGGGATTTCTTTTTGTATTAAGCACATTATAATTGACAATACAACAAGTACATGTGTTTGAACAAAAACAGTTAAAGTGAAAGAATCTAAGATATATTTTACTTTGTGGTTTTTGGCATGGAACTTATAATGGGTAGGAGTTGGTGAATAGTCCTTCATAAATAGTCCTTAGAAGCGGGTAGAGTTAAAAACTGACACTTGTTCAAATTAACTGACCGAAAGACATTTTTCTTTCAGGGAGTTGGTCGCTGCGGTTACTTAAGCCCCTATCTCACTGGGCTGCAACTGTTGGCGACAAATTGCGAACGGCATTCGCGAGGGAGTTTCCAAAATGTCTCGAAACGTTCGCTGGGGTTATTAATTTCCTCGCGTGAGTTGCAGGGCCTCGCTCTCGTGTTGCTGGAATTTTGAACATGTTCAAACCCTTCTCAATTTAGTTTCCGTGAGTCAGAAAGTGCGAGAAATGTGAGACAACTTTGTGAGGGGTTGGCGACCTGATTGGAGACAAAGATGAGAATCTGACATTCCGGGCGCGAGGCAGTCGCAAGTGCCAACAATTCGCAATTTTGTCGGGCAAATGTCGCGCGAATGTCGGGCAAACGTCGCGCGAATGTCGCGCGAATGTCCCGCGAATGTCGCGCGAATGTCGCGCAAATGTCGCGCAAATGTCGCGCAAATGTCGCGCAAATGTCGCGCGAATGTCGCGGGAATGTTGGCACAAATTTCGCCGGGCGTTCGTGCGACATTCGTGCAACATTCGTGCAACATTCGTGCAACATTCGTGCAACATTCGTGCAACATTCGTGCAACATTCGTGCTAGTCTTTGTGAAAGACGTTCTAACGTTGTTTGGTTCTTGTACGTGCCAGCGGTCGACATTGCACCGTACGACGTGTCGTAAGTACCAATTTAGTGTGATTCCAAGTGAAAATTTTCGCAAATTCGCATATTTCCTCGCGATAAAGCCCCGGGCACAACGGATCGTACGAAATTTTGTCGCGGTAGACCCATCAAATATTTGTCGTGGCTAGATCTTGCAACATGCCCGAAATCTATTTCGAGTGGTCACAAGGGCTACAACTCATTAAAGATGGTTTGGCGACAGTCGTGAAACCATCGTGAGTTGTCGGAGGGCTGTTTTTCAGGTGATGAGGTCGTGGTTCACTCGTGGGATGCGCGTGCGACTGTCGCAAGACTGTCGCACAACCGTCGTGGGTCACTCGTAGGACGCTCCCGACAATATAACGAGGCCCGGTCTGTTTTTTCGTCAGACTGTCGTAGGACAGACTCACGACAGCCACAATACATAGATACCACAATAAATCGTCAAGCAAAAAAGTGCATGTCCACTTTTGCCTCACGACGGCATGTCGATGCCACGATGCTCAAAATTTCGTAGGACTGTCTTGCGACGACCCCCGATGACCCACGATTTGCCCAATTTGTTTGTCGTGTCGTGGCACAAATGCGTCGTGGGTTCGTTGTGACCAAGCCTTTAGTCGCCACGCAAAGTCATGTCGGTCATTCATTCTTGTATAATTTTGAATTATAAACACGTATTCACGGGCAATGACTGGGAAATTAACAAAAAAATAATTATTATAAAATAAACGGATGAAACAAAACATTTATATACCCACACAAGCAAAAATTAACAATGATTACAAACCAATTTACAAGAAGGAAAAACAGGCAGGGCAGTTGTTTGACCATTAACTAAACAAAAATTCCCGAAATGTGGAAAAAAACACGTCTGTTTCGTTTATAATGCCTCATCTTTAAATAGCAGACGACGAGAAATATTTTGATGGAGCCAAGTTGCTTTTTACTGCATCCAGATTTCCTAAACTCAGATGGACATTTGTCCACATTTGTACAGTTAGAAAATATTAGATGTTCAGTACATGTATGTTACTGAGTGATTTTGTATACACCAGCCAGTGTTGAAATGCATTATATTGCAATAAGTTCTGGGTAGGGCACATTTTCCCCGCAAATTTACCGGACTAGTTGTGATACCGGCGCTACCCATGGCAGTGGATGGCCCCAGTAATGGCGGACGTGCAGGGAAGGAGTCCTTAGAAACCGGATTTGTATTTTTCGTAGGACATTATTTTTCAACCGCGATTGACAAGAGCAACTCGCACTATTTCGTGCTGGTTTCCACGGCTGGACATAAAACTAACTTACAAAAACATGTTATTTATCCGAACTAGAAATCTGGTTCAGATAAATCACGTGACCTTGATTTTGTTTTTAAATGCTCAAAAATGGCAATTTAATGGTTTTTTTTGAGGATCTATTTAGTTTATTCTGAACAGACTTTCAGAATAATGTATGGGTCTATTTGAAACCCAAAATAGCCCAACAAAGCAGGTGTGTTCCTTTAAGTGAGACTTATATTAAGTCTTCCAACTCAAGTTTACATTAATGTAAATAAAGTATACAATGTGTATCTTATTGCCTTCACATACTCACTTATTTGGCAGCTTTGGCCAGTATAGCCAGGAAGGCAAGTACATCGTAAGCCGTTCACTTCATTGTGGCAGGTTCCTCCATTATCACATGGGTTGTTAAGGCATGTCTCTACAGTTAACGTTTGGAAATAACATTTGCTCAATTAGAATTCTGATCATTATACACAATTCATCAATACATTAGCCAGTAAATCACGCATCCCTATTGGCTGACAGCACGTCACGTGACCAGTTTTAGAGGGACGATAAAGACCAGTAATAACCGGCCGGCTGGCCCGCGTTTGTGCCTGCGCCCTAGTCAGCGCCTATGGAAGACGCACACGCACGCAGAAACTACACGCTCTTTAAAGCAAAATGTGCACTGTGACAAGTACTCGGTCGCATACATGCGTGCACATCACGCCTGCATTACGCATAATGCGCGCGATTGAACAAAGGTATTCATGAATGGGATTAAAAGTATATGCCTGGCCAGTCTTAAACAACCCGTTTAAAACTGGCTAGGGTCCTGGATGCTGTAATGGGCCGAGCCGCCAAAGAACAGACAAATTTAAAAGATAGGTTTTAGTCAAATGGACGTTTTTGCATCCAATAAATACATTTTTATTTTTTATTTGTTATTCTTTAAATGACACTACATGTATTTCAGCAGAATTTCTGCAGCTATGAAAACTTTTCTTGCCAAGCATCAAATAGCAAAATTTTAAAGTGTACCTTGTTGTAATACCTTTAGCACGTAAAATAATGTGTACACGAGCTGCACCTAATAACGTGCATAAAAGCGAAACCCAAGCTAGTTTGTTCGTTGCAAAACAGCATTTACATTTACTACACATGTACAGTGCGATGCTGCCGTGCTCCCATATATCTATACGTTCAGACTGTGGTTTTCAACACGTGTCTATCTTCTCTACATGGGTCGAGAGCTCTTAACCCACCTCCCGAGATGGTTTAGTTTCAACACGAGTCGAGCGCTCAACATGGGTCGAGCGCTCTACACTGGTCAGTGCTGTGTTGAAATGTTGTAGTGTGAACAGTGAACACGTGTGAAAAGGCCTTATTTCTCTGAAGAAAAATACAATCACTAATTGTTAATTATGGGGTTTGTTCTGCCCTTACACGTCATTAATCAGGGTTATACATCGGGTAAGGGTAAACGCAAGCTAAATCAATTACTGAACAATCACTAATTACCATTATTCGGAGGCGAGCACTGCACCCCAGCATCTTTACTGTGCGTACAGTCGTGTTGCTGAATCCCATTGTGAGAGCACTGTAAGAGAGCGTCTTCATGCCCAACACACCGCACGTCGTCCAGCTGTATTAGGCCCCTTCCCTGGCCGTAGTATGCATTCCCTGGAGCTGAGATAGGCGAGCCAAAACCCAGCTGACGGCAGACTACTTCGGCATCGTTTAAATCCCAGCTATCATCGCAAACGGTACCCCACTGGCCGTTGACGAAGACCTCCACCCGACCCTCGAAAACGGAATTCCCGCTACTTAGACGGACGCGGACTGAAACTGAATTTCCATTCAATTACATGTATGTCAATGTAACAGCCGTTTCTGGTAAAATCATTTGTATGAAGTAAAAAGAAGTGATGACAGTCTCAATCACGTGCTTTCAACAAAATATTAATTCTGCCACTTACCAAGCCACTTACCATGCAGGGTTATGAATTATGCAAATTGTAGTCTGTGGTGGAATTTAAGATGACAGGCAGTAAGTTTCCACCGAACCAGTTTTTAAACGTTTAGGTGTTTTATCGACTATTTGCACAACCGCCGACGTTGAGGGCTGCGTAGGAATCTACGCAGTCTCGAGTATACCAACCCGTCGGGTGGACGTGTGTGTGATCGCTCGGGATAATCAATGGTTTTGAATTATCATCCATTAGCTGATATATTTCGAGGAAAATGAAAGTGCAGCAGTGTGTTACCTAGCGTCGAGTTTGGGATGTTTTGTAAGGCGAAATCAGGTAACCAGAGTAATTTAGAGGCATTTAAACATTTGCGAGGTGTGGGCAGCACCGCGCAACAGTATCATTACGCAGCTTCAAGCAATCGCCGTTACCGCACGCATGGTTGGCACTACGTTGGGTAAAGCCTATACGTACGTACATAGTCAAATTGGCTCTTTCTCAACAATGGTAGAGCGCGCTCCAGTAATTCCTTTTGAATTTTCGCGTGCCTTAAGCAATGCACCCCTCATTGGGCTTGCGTGTGTATTATACTAGCTATTGTGCCAATGCTGTGTGCGGGTTATGCTGCCTCGTCGTGTTTTATGTACCGGACAAGTTTCCAACTACATGTACTCGTTTGCTGAATGTGCTGAAGATGGACATGATTTACGCCTTAGTTGAGGTACGAATTGCTTCAATGCTTTATATGTCATAAGATATTATTCAGTTTTGGTAAAACATCTGTCAGGCCCATAAATATGGCGAATTAGGCCTAGTAGCCTCAGGCTCGTATTTTATAGGTATCACCCGTGTGGCGACGGGGGCCCAGCCATTCCACAGGTATACAGCCAAATATTTTGTACGTATACAAATGCATACGACTCTTTAATTAAGTTTGGGCTACTAAGCCCACCATGCACAAGTACGCATTATAACAATTAACACACGCGTCTCCGAAGCAGTGCTTTTCTCCGCCTTTTCATGGAGCCAGGCGGCCAAGGTACAGCGTGGGTCGGAGAAGGCATGGGCAGGTGAAATGCTTTCGATAATTGGCGTTTACACAAACAGTTTCCGAAATTTCAATTTTCTTTGTTGCTTTTTTCGTGCTCCCTATAGGAAAAGGCGGATGCCAAGGATGGTTGGCAAGACATCGACCAATTGCAAGGTCTGAAAGACCGCTGGAGGGAGAATTTGTTCACCTTGGCGTCCTATGGATCTATATGGAGGACAACGCCGAAATCTGGAGCGAATGCTCCAACGGGTAAACAAGGCTCAGGGTGCAATGCTAGCATGTTTATAAACGGGGCACGCCCTTGAATCGTGGGAATTAAAATACCAGTTTGGCATGTTCGTTAGATGATAGAGGGCGGGCCTCTTTCAAGATTCGTAGTTCGGAAAGTGCCCTCACAATTCTTGTTTTGTTATTGCTCGAGCATGTATAGCATGTAAAGGAGTCAGCCTAGCATTTGGGAAATCTGGTTCTGGCCTTTTGTTTCAAGGTACCTGTGTTAGCGCCCTCATAGGTAACGGAACAGGCCCTAAGTGGCAAGTGAATGGACTCTTGCTTACTAAATGTATGAAGTGGAGGACGGGCCCCCAAACGCGCAGTTTAAGCGCATCTTTTGTTAGGCAATTTACGAAGCACGGGTTGGGCTTCCGAGTATCAAGGCCTAGATCGTATTTCTATGGACCAGGACTGGTCCCTGAGTACATGTGGGCTATTTCACAGTGGGTGGTCATTTGAGTAGATTACAGTTTAACCCATCCTGGATAACTTTATCAGTGCATACACATGTTATGAGTGATTTTATATGACGGGTAATATGAAGGACAAGCTACATAACTATTTTTACATAATTCTACGAGTTATTCGTTTTTAATTTCTCTATTTACATGCACTTTTAACACCATTTTGGAGTCTCATTTCAAGTTTTGCATTAGTTTAAGTGCAATCATTTGTTGATGATGCATTATTGTGGTGATCATTTGGTGATCAATCATGGATATATAGTGTTCAACAATATTGTGAAACTTGGGTTGGTGTAATTCGGTCAACAAAAAAAACAAACAAACAAACAAACAAACAAACAAAATATGGTAATGTCCTCTCCAGGTCAAGGTATTCCACACAATGGAATAGTTTGGAGATATGTACTCACAAAGATGTTTGTATCATCACATGACACATTTGATGGAGTAAATATGACAATTTGATCGTGGAAGAGATTTGAGTAAATTTTATCAAGATCATATTCAGGGTTGTGGAAAATCCGTTAAACATTTGTCCTCTCCAGGACAGCATTCAATTGTAATATAACATGTCAACCATGATTGAAATATTTCGTTGTTAGGTTTGTAAAATTAACAGTACCATTCCTTCTAACAGGACAGTGCATGGCATTACCATTTCAACATTTAGTCTGGCCATTATATTGTGATATTCTGTGTTTAACAAAATGTCCTCTCCAGACAACCAATTACAAATTATTATTTCAGTGGAAAAAATAAACACGTTAATCATAATGCCACGCTCTGATATTTTTTGAATTATTAGTATACATCCTGAAGTTTTTAGATCAACAAACTTTTGTGAGTTGGACAAGTTTGAAATTTTACCCCGATTTGCCAGTGAGACTGAAAGTGTACACTTATTGTGAAATAGCCCATGTCTTAATTTCCAGTTCCTTCGAGGAGGCAGAGCATGGGCCTCTGAATGCTATGCTGTTGTTCGTGAGCACGTCAATTATACTGAATGATAGATATGTGTCGCCATTAGGCAGCAAGCATAGATGCACTGGGGGTTTGGCTTGACAATACTTAAAGTTTCGTCATAACCCCAGTCAGAATCTGTATAGGCCGAGGACGGGCCTCTAAAGGGCAAGTTCAAAGTACCCATAGATTACATGTGTACTTGCCGAGATCGGGCCTCTGAATACTAAGTGGTAATACATATTCCACATGTACTCGGTACTAGACAGAGGACGGACCGAGTAAATATTGCCCACGTACTCTATATACTAGATAGAGGGCGGGCCTCCCAATGCCAAGTTTAATATGCTCATAGTTTGCATGTGTACTAGGCAGAGGAGGGCCTCTAAATGCCAAGTTGAGATGCCAAGTTCTGATGTGACGCTAATTTTGGCATGGGTACCCTTTACTAGACAGCCGACCTCTGAATTAGCGTATCCCTATTAATATGCACTCTTATTTGGTATTGGTACATAAGGGCGTGTACATAGGCAGAGGACGGGTCTCTGAATTCAAAATTTCAATAAAAATCAATTTTATGAATGCCAAATTTTAATGTGCCCATGTTTTCTATGTGTATAGATACAGGTACTAGGCACAGACGGGTCCCTGTATGTCAAGTGTAATATACCCATAAATGGCGTGTGTGCTAGAGGACGGGCCTCGGGACACCAAGCTTAAAGTTGCATTGCCCGTGTTTCGGTGAAAGGATTAAAAATAAAAATTAATTTACACAAGCGAACGAATTTATAAAGCTTACGTGTCTCTGTAACGAAAAATATCAAAAACTTAAGTTTCCGACGTCGGGAGTTGGAGATGCAGGCCTTTTTCTTGAAACGTGCTTTTCATGTTGTGCATGTGCGCGTGCGCTCGTATGTACATGGTGTGTGTGCAATGTGCACATGTGCGCGCACATGTGCATTTGCGTCATGGCCCTGTCGATTGGGTGACCTGCCAGCCATTTGGTCGTTTCTTGTTTTTGATCGACTGGCGTTGGTCCTTGACGGATTTTTTACGTTCTTGGTGCCAAGTGGGGGCTGATAACTTTTTCTATTCGGAAAAGTTACCTATTTTAACCTAAAAAAAAAAAAAAAAAAAAAAAAAAGGGCAGTGCAACTTTGATGAGCATTTATATTGCAGGTGCGATACACAGAGGGCGGGCCTCTGTATGAATGTACCCTTGATTTGCATGTGTACTCGGTACCAGGCTGAGGGCGTGCCTCTGAATGCCAGGCTTATGGTACATGTGCAATGTAACCATATTTTGCGTATTACAATCGGGTCATGGTCTTAGATGAGAGACATTCTATGATTTGAAGCAAAAAACCCCCTTTTCCCCTTGTCCAATCAAAATGTTTCATATATGAGTGGGACGGGAATTTTATGTAGTTTATTCATAAGTCCGAGTTGAATCTGTGTGTCACAGAGAACGACCGTGCCGTTCAATTCAGTGAGACAACCTACTGAAAAATGATCAGTAATCGTGTTGACCTCCATTGACTTTGCCGATTTTGAGGTTCAACACCCGTTCTTTGAGTGAAAAAAGCCCCTTTTCCCCGTGCATCATATATTTTATGAAATAATAACCAAACTAAAGGTAATACTCTGTACTTTGAAATGCATAGCGAGTTGGGGAGAAACATAGACGTACTTTTTTTATGTACTCACAAAAGTTCGCAGTGAGGGGCTGTTTTCCGTGTCATTTTCCTGCGCTGAGCGTAGGGTCACGGAGCTCAGCGAGCAGATGCGCGCAAGTTCATGGTACAAATGTACTTGGCAGAGGACGGGCCTCTGAATGCTATGTTTATGGTGCAATGTACTTGGCAGAGGACGGGCCTCTGAGTGCTATGTTTATAGTGCAATATACTTGGCAGAGGACGGGCCTCTGAATGCTATGTTTAAGGTACAAATGTACTTGCCAGAGGACGGGCCTCTAAACGCTATGTTTATGGTGCAATGTACTTGGCAGAGGACGGGCCTCTGAATGCTATGTTTGTGGTACAAATGTACTTGGCAGAGGACGGGCCTCTGAGTGCTATGTTTATAGTGCAATGTACTTGGCAGAGGACGGGCCTCTGAATGCTATGTTTAAGGTACAAATGTACTTGCCAGAGGACGGGCCTCTGAACGCTATGTTTATGGTGCAATGTACTTGGCAGAGGACGGGCCTCTGAATGCTATGTTTGTCGTACAAATGTACTTGGCAGAGGACGGGCCTCTGAATGCTATGTTTATGGTGCAATGTACTTGGCAGAGGACGGGCCTCTGAATGCTATGTTTATGGTACAAATGTACTTGGCAGAGGACGGGCCTCTGAGTGCTATGTTTATGGTGCAATGTACTTGGCAGAGGACGGGCCTCTGAATGCTATGTTTAAAGTACAAATGTACTTGGCAGAGGACGGGCCTCTGAATGCCGTGTTTGTGGTACAATGTACTTCTATTTTGCACATATGCGCGCTATACTTGGCAGAGGACGGGCCTCTGAATGCCATGTTTGTGGTACAATGTGCTTCTATTTCGCATACTCTGTATATGGCAGAGGACGGGCCTCTGAATGCCATGTTTGGGGTACAGTGTACTTCTATTTCGCATATATGTACTCTGTACCTGGCAGAGGGCGGGCCTCTGTATGCCATGTTGATGGGCCTTCGCTAGCACGCTGATTTTAATGTGGTCCAGGGGCACCTCTTTGTGCCATTTTGTGAATCCCAAAGTTCAAGTACCCCGTTCGCAAAGTTTTGCTAAAAATAAAAAAAATAAAAATAAAAAAATAAAAAAAAAACAACCAGTACCATTGAGTACCAGTGGTATTTGAAAATGCTGGAGAGTCATCTGTGTGAGAGAGATTTTGATCAATCTTTGATCCCATCGCTACGCACGCAGCGAAGCGGAAACGAGGCACCTCCCAGTGGGTAATTTTCAATGGCAAACCAAGTGGCTTGCCAGTCCCTTTTACACCCACCCCGCCTGAAGTTCTCTCTGGTAGACTACAGGTAGATTTATAGGCGCTCGGATTCAGAGATCCAACTATTTTGTAGCCGGCACATTAAGCAATGATCCTGGTGCTTTGGGACGATATCTTAGCAGAGTCACCCAATAGGGACGAAGTTCATGGTTGGCTTCATCATGGAATTAGTCTGTATAATTTTTTCCAGTCGTTTCATGGCTGATACAGGGGCAGGAATTGCTGTTTATAATTGCCCACCGAAAGGTATTTTAAATGCGCTCATTTGTCAAGATTATGTCGCCCTTTTCATAGACACAATCACCAGGCGGTGGATAGAGGGCTCTATATACGTTGTGGGTAGGGTCAAGGAAGTACAGCCGCCGAAATGTGTGACTGCCTTGACAGTCTGCTTCTATATCAATGAAGGGACCTAATCTTTGGCGCAAGGACACACCCTTCAGTGTGGTACCTTTAGGCAATGTTGTCAGACCCATAACCAAAGGCGATATTTTCTCAAGTACCGACAACAGCCAGGGATACAAGCAAATCTTCTTGACCAAGGAGTCCAGAACCTTTTCCGGCTTCGAGTGGGTTTGGTTTAAAAAAAAAAAATAAAAAAAAATAAAATAAAATAAAAAAAAATAAAAAAAAATAAAAAAATAAAATGTGCATAAGTTTACTAATCCATTGGCTTTTGTCTTCCTGCATGGCTTAAGAACAGAGGTATACATACAGAAATATGGATAGACGACCGTTTCATTGGCAAGTGCCATCCCAGCGATGGAGGGCCAAAGTATACGAAGGTTTAAAACACTTCACTCGTGTTTGTTTTATTGCGGTGTGAACAGGACATGCATGGGGACGGTTCCTACATCAGAGCTCTAAGGGCCGTTTACGTCGTACGCTACATACACTTAAAGCTCGGCTTGTTCAGCAACTTAAAGAAAAGTCATCGGCAGCCATCGAACAGCATGGTGCATCTCGGGTTCGGCATCTGCTCCAAACCCTATCATTTCCGATTCCTGAGCATAAAAAGGTATCATTCGCTGAGGTACGAGAGACAATTTTGCGGAAGGATAAAATGCTCTAAAACAGATGCAACGTTTTGTGGGCAAAGGCCAAAGTTTTGCTCTGGTGTTTGTTTGTTTCTGAGGGAATGCTCCTCCTTCATATCTACACTTGATATGATCTCGTGCCTACGCCTCTGTCACCACAAGTGCGGAAGGAGATTCTATTTTGGAGGTTTGTCGATAGCTTCTCGCAGCTGATCCCTTGAAGTCAAGGCCGCCACCTTGCTATCGCATTGCACTGTCGGCCTACGCATCTGGCTATAAATAGGGCGGTACCCTAGTCTTACCAGACGATGGCAAACAGGAGCAAGGGCAGGAGGAGACTAACTTTCGTAGATCAGCTGAAGAGGGACGCAACACAACAAGAAACAACTGAGCTTAGGACGCTGATGCTGGACCGAGATGCGTGGAAGACGACCATCAGAGTTTCCCGAGAAGGCGTCGGCTGAAGACAACCTCTCGCTCAACTAAGTGTAAGTTTCTGAGATTACTGGTCCGCAGACATTTTGGGACACACGGGTATATGTCGCAAGGAGGCCCTTGATCTATATTTTGTGTGGCTCTCAGTCTTTGATTCGCTATGGAACTTGATGGTGGATGTGGTTGGAGATTCCAGAAATGTAGTGGATGCTTGGACTGGCCTCCGAGCTTGGTCTAAACCGCTTTCAAAAATGTTGAAGTTTAATGTTTTGTTTTGCCCTCTCCTTGGAGGCAAATTTTTCGCTCAAGTTGACCTAGGTCTCATCTGGTAATCCCACAGGTTTTCACCTCTGATTTGATGTCACTTTCGTCAAATGTCCCGGCGCGCAGGAACGGGTCTCCACTCAAGTTCTTCCTTTCGCCTGTCAGAGGCAGGTCAAGCAGGGGTTTTTAGAATGTCCCGAATTTTTCAAGGGCCGGGGTTTGAGCTCTGGGCCTTCCAGTGCTACTTCCCACGTATTGTCACCCCCCGAATGGATATCGCTTACGTTAAGCGTCACCATGTTCTCCTTGTGTCCGACTCAATGTTCAGAGGATTCAAAGGATTCGGCTGGCCCAAGGCATTGAGCGTGAAAATGTTAGCCAACGGAGGCACAAAAATGGCCCCGTTATGTAGACATCTGGTGGTATCTTGCAGGGCTTTTCAGCCGGAGGTGGCAGTTCTGCGCGGAGGCATAAATGATTTCAGCCGATTGACCGACCCTTCGCAGGGTGTACTTGACGTGGTAGGGGTTTTTCGCGCTGTTGCCCAACTGATCAGGGAAAAAATTCCCAATATGCATATTTGTTCTTTCCTCAAGGTGCCAAACCAAGATGGTGGACATCAATCGCTCAGTCTCCGTAGTCAACTCATTATTGAAAGAGGTCTATCATGAATGCTAGCTGGCAGTTTTTTCTCGAACGATTACATCGTGGAGCAGGATCTTGCGGACATTGTGCACCTATCGATGATGGGATATCTAAGCTCCAGCGCAGGCTGCGGCTGTTTTCAGATCCGTTTCGGGCTTGCCCTCGGGAATTCCGATACAATGCTAAATTTCTTCTTCAATCATGCCCTCCCCTTCACGAGAGCGTTTTGGTATCTTTTTCAAGATGATCAGTGCGGCAACCAGGCTGACAAAACTAGGAAACGAGTTGGATACGCAGGGATATGGAGCGCAAAAGAGCGGACTTATTTGCAGCATATAGACCGATTTCTGCGGAAGCATCAAAGCAAATGATGCTGTACTGAAGGGGAGGATCTGGAGTCAGTGACACCACTTGACATCCTATGCTTTTTGATCGATCGTGACTCAGAAGGTCGCACGCAGATTCACGGCTTAGGGTGAAAAAATTTGGGTAAGCACGGGATCTGCAGCCGATTTCACGAATCCTTACGCACTGCGTAAGTCTGCTTGCGCAACATTTTATTGCGTAGGCTGCGCAACATTCCTGTGAAAATTACACGCAAGCTATAGGGCTTGCGCCATTTTGCAAAAGTTGCGCAAGCTGCGCACTTTTTCGTGAAATCGGCTGCCGCTCTTGTGGGTGCCCGCTTATATTAGCGGCATGCACCGTGGACTCTTATGTTGGGCAGATAAGGGCATACTTTAACTCATTCGGTAAGACCGAAGTCTGGCGAGTGGGATAAAAGTTCGCAAACCCTTGCATCTCTCACCAAGTTCGTAGATACATGAATGCAATGCAGCTGGAGCAGGCTGAGTCTCACATTACTTCAAAGCAGGCAATTCCATTGTTTTCTGATAAGTTACGATGGTCGGTGAAAGAGATCACTGACCGATCCTGGAGACTTGGCAAAGGCGAAGGTCTTTTCCCCTAGCGCTACGTGGTACAACGAGACTTGGCCCTTTTCCTCTGCCTATAATGGGCCGGAGACAGAGCTGGTGACCTAGGAGGAATCAGAACCTGAAAAATAACAAGGATCGAAGGAGGCGATATTTTATTCAGCCACACTATTGGCAAGACGGCAAGTGAGTGTGACTCATCATTGATAATGATTCCAAAGTTGCAGGACCAAGGAAAGATGGATCCAGTCGGCGCAGTTCAAAGTCTGGTTGATCTTTCGCCCCTTGGCGGCCAATCGCAGAGTCCTCGTAAACAAACCCTTCGCCTGTTAACGGACCGAATTCACGGCTGAAGATGTATTTTGCCGCAACAGACAACCCTGAAAACCAGCTTTTGAGAGCGCACAACAGCCGTGCCATGGGTAGCAACCACACTGCGGCTCCTGGATGCATCGGACGAGCAGGTGATGGACCACTGCCAATGGGCGTCGCGGAAGACGTACAAGCACTATACCCAGGTTGAGAGAGTGATGAGGCGTCAGAGCACGGTCCAGGTATTACGCGACGCCGTCTCCACATCTGAACAAAGTCCAATGGCAGATATCGTCGGACAATTCTATAGGCGTCTGAACTCGGGCCTCGGGGCCCGCGTAGCTTTCCCGCCATCTACATGCAGCTGATATGTCTAAAAATGCCATCACCTACTAACAAAACTACCCATTTTGTTTTTTAATCAATTTTATAGGCAGCGACAGCTTGAGAAAAGAAAAGAGAAGAAAATAAAATGAAAGAAAGGCAGCAAGACAACTAGTCCAGTTTTTCTTTCCTTTCTATCTGATACAGTCTCCCGCTTTCGTTTGAGGTTTGGGTAAGGATTGGGGTGTATTTGGGCAGGTTTGGGGGTCCTTGGCGGCCTAAGAGGGCGGGTTTTGGCGAAATCCATCTAACCCATATCTAAACCCTATAGATGCCGGAGTCGGACGGAAACAAAGGCGTTGTGCAAATAGGTTACTATTTGCACAACCGCCGACGTTGAGGGCTGCGTAGGAATCTACGCAGTCTCGAGTATACCAAGGTGGCAGGTGGGGAGTATTTGGACGAGAAGGAACGAGTCGGCAGAGGACGGTATACGGTTGTATGTCTCAACGGTGGTAAGATAATAGTTTGGCCTCGGCGGCCAGCTTCTGGTGAGTATTATTATATATATATACCTTTTTTTCCCCCGCCCACCCGACCTCCTTCCTCATTGCTGAGCTTTCCTATGGCTTCGGTTTCTATGCTCAATCCATCTAACCCATATCTAAACCCTATAGATGCCGGAGTCGGACGGAAACAAAGGCGTTGTGCAAATAGGTTACTATTACGTCATTAAAGCGTCCGACTTAAAGCTTGATATGTTTCAGCAATATGGCTCCATGGTAGCAAAATGTTCAGAGGTCGGTGCGAAAATGACCTTGAATCTGATAGTATACTATATTTCTCCACCGAAAGTCAGTAATAGCCACTTCCGGTCACTTTATTTGGAAAGTATCATGGACTTGGCGTCCTCGAAAACATCTAAAACGACCCGACTATTGTGTTAAATCGGTTCATTACTGCCGACAATAGGCCCCTGGTCCATCTAAAGGAGGCGGAACTGAAGACCCCGCCCCCAGGAGTAATACAGGGGTCGGAAAAATTGAACCCCACCATTTTCCCACTATTTGACTTTAAATCAACCCAATAAAGCAAAAACTAAAAATCAATTTTAGCACGAAAATCCTACGGGACGACACTTCATACCACACTATTATTATTTCTGCCCTTTTAAGTCTTATGCCAAATAACTGGGGCATGCATTGTTAAAGGAGCGTTGCCAGATCGTATTTTTGAATCTCACCCGGGTTATTTGCAGCTAACCGGGTATAGAATGTCACCCGTTTCGGAAGTGGGCAGTGTGAAAAGCCATAAGTGTGTCACGAAATGGGCGAAAATGGCATGCGGTGACTGGAGATGGCCCTGGACGGTTAAGTGCGGTAATTATGTGCACAAATATTTCTGTAACCCATGGCTGTTTGAGTTTGGTTTACATGTTTCGTGTTGTAAGCCATGTCAAAACTTGGGATGCAACTGCACCAATTTGCCACAATTCCAGCTTGAAGTCTTATGTTTTTTCTTTACTTTTCCCTCTGTCTTCCTGAAGTAATGCACTCCAAACAGCGCCCTCTTTCTGTGATTTACTGCAAATCTTCAAAGTTGAAAAAGGCTACCTTTATTGATTTTACATCAAAACGAACAATACTAATATCTTGCTAAACAAGTAATACATCATACATTGTATATGCAGCAAAGACTACGCTTAAAGTTGTTTAGCATGTCATGGCCCTTTAATGTTTTCCATGAAAAATGGAATCGTGATTCTTTTTTTGTAATCGGAGTCGACTCCGAAAATGCTAGAGTCGCCCAAGCCTACCCCAGTAGTGTGACCCGCCGCGAGACTTACACAGTCTATAGGCATGTTCACACAAAGGTCGTTCGTTGGAGGTTTCAAACCGTACCCTCGAGGCAAAACTAGTCTGTGGAGGTTTGGACCGTGTAGACGCATTCGGGGATGTTCCCTCGAGTGAACCTCCAAGTTTCCCGCGACGATTTTCCTCCTAAAAATCTTGGGGCATTCGTGAATTCCCCGACGAACTTCCAAGAGAACTCGGGGTGTTGCGCCGTGTGGACAGACTTCCCCTCGGGGGAATAGACTATATATCATGTACCCGGCCTTTCCCTTCAGGGAACGAACGTCACTCGAGGGAAACTTGGAGGGTTATGATCGTGTGGACAAGACTCGGGGGGGGGGGGGAGGGGGGGGGGGGGAGGGGGGAAGACTGTTATAGCCGAGACTAAAAAAACTCGAGGGGTTGTGACCGTCTGATGAACACCTTTATAACGAATAATAGCATATGTGTGTACGTACCTGGGCAAATTGGATTACCGGTAACTTCTCCTACGCCGGTGCCGATGGTGTTGGTCACGTTACAGCTGATATCCGTGCAGGAATCAGGCTCATACTCATAGTTGTAGTAGCTCTGCCCATCAGTGGTGTATGTCTGTAAGACTTGCGTTTTGTTGAAAATGATTACGTAGGAGTTAGCGAGTGGGTTGGAATCGGCCCGACACAAGATAGTGTTGTTGCTGTACATGTACTCTACTGTTATCACTGGAGCATCTGTTGATAATTGAATTTTCATTGGGAAAAACCGGTCAAGTCATTGCACAGAATTCTTGACAGTCGAACGACCTCCATGGTATTGTAACAAAATGTGGTTTCGGAGCTTTTTATTTTGGCGCGCTATTGCGCTTAGGCGCGCCATACCTGAGGGCGCATGCGCGGTTATCAGGAGAGCCGGTTGGCGCGTGCTTGTGTTGCGTGGACAGTTCTTTCCGGGAAGGCGGTGGATGCGGACGCGAGTGTTGGTGCTGGGAAGGCCGTATTTATAAAGCGGACATAAGAGCGCGTGGAGTCAAGGCTAGGGAGGCCAGTGTCAGCGGCTGAGTTGTTGTGGACGGTAGTGTTCGGTACTAGCGATGAGTTGGCTGAAACAAGTAAAGCACTAGAGATTTGAGCGCCCGGGTAAGCATCGCACGCTAACGGCATTCCGAGTGGGATTTACTGCTTATATTTGACACCAAGATTAGTTCCGACATGCATCTGTGCCACATTTTGTGTACTATTGCCTTGGTTCAGCTAGCGGAACTTCCGGCATATTTATCGTTTTACCCTTAAGGAGCCACCTTTCCCTTTAGAAACCTCTGTTTCCCTTAAGGATCCAAATCCCATTAAGGAACCAGCGTTATATTTCCCTTAAGTACCAGTCGTTCACTTAAGGAATCGCCACTCCATTAAGGTGCTACAAATTCCCTTCATATACCTTATTTTCCGTAGCGCATGTTTGAGTAAATAAAAATTTGTTGACAGTGGCTTATGGATTAAAGGGAAACCCCCTGTTGTTGGATAGACATATCCCTTCTGAGTTAGTTCGTGTGCCGGTTAATGAGTCCAAGTCTGCTCTACCCTCACCCCGGAGTCACGCCCGGCGATATACGGTCTCCAAACGGACCGCCCCAAGCGATGCTGGACTGCCGCTCGCCCGAGCAGTGTACCGAGTCAAGAGGACGCGGACGGGTTTCGCTACAGTATGTTTGATGTTTACAGTAATGTGAGATTTCGAACACGTGTAAACTGACTAGATTACAGAAGTCAACACCAATATACCGATGCGAAGGTTGTTTTATTTTTTGCAAACGACTTAGAGTGACGTCTTCCTGTCCAAAAGTTAACGTAAAAGAGTCACTTTTAGCCTTATTAAAGTACCCTGCTATTTGGTACATGTATATTGGCTGTGGCAAAGTTTGGTGAAGATGCGAGCTTGGCAAAAGCTAAAGTGTCGTACAAGAAAACTGTGTTATCTCTATGGCATCCTTGTCAAAAAAAAAATAACGTAGAATAAGCAAGAAATTGTGTTTTTTTTCCAAACAAAATCCATAACATGAAGTATGACTGCACTTACATATAACGTTGAGAGTAAGTAACCCAGTCTGTGATGGGGCGATACTGTTGGTAACATCCGTTCTGCACTCGATGACATCTTCATTGTAATACCTAGTCGGTGTGAATAGCCAAATAAGTAATCTGTCATACGTGCCATCAGCTTTCTCTGCTGCCAAAAAGTTCGAGAAGTTGGACAGGATGCGGTTTTTGTTTCTGAACAACAGTAGACTAATCGCTGGTCTGTAGCCAGTTGCTTCACATGCTATTCCAACTTCTACTCCTTCGATAAGGATATTCGGTGTTACAATGGTGGGACGTTCTCCTTGGACTAAACACAACACAATAACAAAAGTGTACAGGTACAGTTGTGCCCAGAATTATTCATACCCTTTAAAAAATCTAACATTTTTTTAAAATTTCCTCACTCCCAAAAACTATTGTGAAGGAGCTTTCACTGTATCCTAGGACAGTTAGTTGCCTTGCACAAGACCACATGTTTTGGATCAGCATCATTTGCATAACAATATCAATTAATAGTATAATGTCCATATTTGCTTCTTTGTGCATGTTCAACATTATTCAGAATTTAGGCAATTGTTGTGATAAATGCACAGGTCTGCTTTCAACAATCCAGTGATTCCTTTCTGTTGTTCAACAGTTATCCCAACATGTTTGCATAAGATTTGAATCATTAACATATCTGTTCAATTAAAGTTGCACTGCCCGTGTTTGGGCCGATTTGGGCGTACAATTTTTTTTAAAAGTTAAATAGGTATTTTTCTAGAATAAAAAAAGTTATCAGCTTTCATTTGGTACCAAGAACGTAAAAATCCGTCAAGGATTAATGCCAGTCGATTAAAAACAAGAAATGATTAAAAGGCTGGCAGGTCATTTAATCGACAGGGTTATGACGTAAATGTACATGTGCGCGTACATGTGTACATTGTACACATACTATGTTCATATGAGCGTACGCGCACATGTACAACATGTGAAGCACGTTTCAAGAAAAAGGCTTGTATCTCCAATTCCCGACGTCGGAAATTTAAGTTTTTGATATTTTTCGTTACAGAGACACGTAAGCTTTCTAAATTCGTTCGCTTGTGTAAATTAATTTGTTTAATTCTTTCACCGAAACACGGGCAATGCAACTTTAAATTTAAATCAAAGAATGTCATAGAATAGCACTCTGCTCGTAGGCTATAAAGTGAGGGGAGTTTATACCTTCATTCTGGGTTTCTGGTCAGCATGGCAAAGATAGAACTCAGTGAGGACGTGCGCATAGCTATTGTCAATGACCACAAAAAAGAGAAAGGCAGGCCCTTTCAAAGCAGTTTATAGTGCCAGTTTCCACCGTTCAGAGCATATTTGGAAGTACAAAGAGTTCCACACGGTGAGAAACCTAAGATGGCGTTGTCGTAAGTCGAAGGTGTCACCTCGTCTGGCAAAAAAAAAAGTGTTCCAAGAGGCCAGCAACAATCCCCGCATCACCATGGTCTCCTGACCAGCCTTGGCGAGTCGGGGACCAAGATATCCAGGCAGACAATTTAGGTTTCAACGGCCGACGACCTATACAATGTAAAAAGACGCCACTCCTGAGGCAGAGACATCGGGAAGCTCGTCCGACCCTCGCTAAAACACTTGTACAAGGATCCAAGCTTCTGGTCATCGATTATATGGTCAGACGAGACACAAGTGGAGCTTTTCGGGCACATGGATGTTGCTTATGTCTGGCGAAAGAAAGGAGAAGCGTACAATCCAAAGAACACGGTCACAACCATCAATCATGGATGTGGTATCATATCATGCTGCGGGGATGCTTCTCGGCAAAAAGTGGATGGGATCATGAAAAAGGAGCAGTACATTAAGACCATCGATAAAAACATCAAGCAGTCCGCTGAGAAACTCCAGCTTGGTCAGCATTGGACCTACCAGCAGGACAACGATCCCAAACATACTGCCAAGGCAGTCACGAAATGGTTCGAGAACAACCATGTGGATGTTCTGGAGTGGCCGAGCCAAAGCCCGGATCTCCACCCGATCGAGAATATATGGAGGGAACTCAAGTCTCGGGTGATGGCAAGGAAGCCTTTCAACCTCAATGACCTTGAGACTTTTAGGAAGGAGGAGTGGGCGAAAATCCAAGAGGAAACATGCCAAAGGCTTTTTTATTGATTACTAAGAGTGACTTTATTAAGGGTATGAATAATTATGGACATGACCTTTTTTGGAAATATGTCACTAAAATACCCCTCCCAAAAAAGAAATATATTACAGAAAATGTCACTTGTTGTTATTCTTTCAGTTGTTTGTCACATACTTATTTATAAGTAAGCCATACAAAACTCACTCATTTATTAACATGATTCAAAATACTGTAAAAATTACAAGGGTATCAATAGTTTTGGGCACAAGTATAATCAGGCCTATCAGGGATGATCACGCCTCAAGAAATAAACTCAACATCTGTCCAAGGGTTTTTGTTTGCAAAGGGCACTTCTATTAGAAAATGTTCAAGTCTACAAGTGAACAACACTGGCTTGAGCTTTAGAAGCAAAAAGGACATACTTTAATTAGTAGTTTTGCTTTTTGTGTATTGCGATTTGTTAACATGTATGCTAGATTCTACAGCACAGTATGCAAATGTGTGCACACCGTACCCACACAGCTAGCTCACTCATTACACAGCAGAGAAACACTATAAAGCCCGGCGCAAACGGGCCGCAGGAGGCAAAAAAAAACACGAAACACGAAACAGATTCGTTTACTCCCTGTTTCGCGTTTCAGTGTATCCTCCCATTGATATATATATATACACTGGATGAAATATGCAATAGCAGTTGGCTATATGAGAATTGAAGCCATGCGCCGCCGCCCTTGTGTACCCCACGAACAATGCTTGGCCTGGGCTGGGCTGCTCCCCGGTCCATGCGATCGATTGCATTCCACTTAACACATGTTGACCATAATGTATACTAGTGAAGACAGTATGACCAGTCTGTGCAAGGCATTGTGTTAGGTGGGGTACAATGGCGGACGGTGGCTTCAATTTTATACGTCGTTGTCCATCCAGTGTATATATATATCGATGTATCCTCCCCGCAAATGGAAAACAGAAATGCCACGCAACAAAAAAGAATGCTACCGAACTGGATATAGCGCCAGCGGCGACAATAAAGCAGTACACTAGTCACATGATATATTGATAGCACGTGATCCGGAATACGATCGATGATTGGTCATCGGTTTCTCCAGTATCAAAACAAGTACCATAAACAGTAGACCGAAACTTTGTTTGTTTCGCGCGCGCGAAACGGTGTTTTCTGTTTTTGGGTAACGCGGACGAATGTCAAAGTCACGAACAAAAATTTTGTTTCGCGTTTCGTGTTTTTTGCCTCCCGTTTGCGCCGGGCTTTATAATCCAATCACTTTGGAAACACTTTCAAGACTGTTCCACTTCAGTGATTTCCTCCAGGTCCAAGAGGACCTGTTTCAACAAAGTGATTCCAATGGCAACGAAATGTCACATTTCCTGTTTACGTTTCTGAGAGAATCGTGTAATTATGAACTCTCAGAAGACTGATTTCAGGGAGGCGCGTTGCAGAATGGCGCACCCTGCCTTAGCAGCTCCAACGGAGGCTGGTGCAGTCAGCCTTGCCACAAGTGGTGTTGACAAACGTTACAGATCAATAAAAACTATGCTACATATATATAAGCTTCCTTGAACGTTCAGTCAGAGTATGATTTGTGTAGTTAGAAGTGAAAAGTATATAGAAAGATCACTTACTTTCTACTTTTAGTTCTGCAGAAACTTGGCCTCGGTTTACTTGACATGTATAAGTTCCTTCGTAAGCAACTTCGGCATTGGGTATAACCAGATCCAGCCGACTAGTTGGGGTAGTTGGTGATACAATCACTTGAAAATCAGGGTACATGTAAGTGGCAAGACTAAAAACTTCCACTTCGTTGGCTACTACTAGTACCATGCCGTCTTTAAGCCACCGGGCAACTCCTGCTCCATCAAGCGCTGTAAAGCTGCAATTGAGTATTGCAGCATCCCCCAAAAGAACAGTTGTGTCCTCAGGTCCAGCAAACTGTGCTACAATTGCTGTAATAAATACCAAAGGTGTAGAATATTGTATTGCAGTATATTGTAATACAGTATTGCAGTATGTTCCAACAAAACATGGTCTATATTCAAAACAATTAAGGGATAAATTGTGGTATGTACTAATAAATTTCAGGTTTTTTTTATTCAAATGGATCACCAGCTACATTTCTATGATTCATGCAAGACACAGGAATGTCAGAGCTGTACACAATGTATGTCAATACCCTATAAAAAGTCAATGGACTAAATGTTGTCGCCACCAAAGTAAAATGGGGAAGCATTTGCAGTTGTTGCAGTTTCTGTGTCTTCTTTTGGTGTTAGTGGACAGGCATTTAAAGTCCACCGGCGTGAATGATCTCGAACAAACCCAAACATCATTTGGGGAGTGTTTAGCAAAGCATAACAAATAGAAATGTAACAAAGAGAACAATATCGTCCGCGATTCGCTCCTGTACAAAACCAACAAATTTATTTCTGGGGTCCCCATTTTTTATCATGCTTTAAATTCAAAGTGGAAGCCAATATGGCTGCCAAAAGTGGCCAACTGTGTGAAAAATGATATATAATGGACACAAATAATGATAAACACATACATAACAAAATTTATATGTTTTTAACCCTCGCAAATTTATTTCTGGGGTCCCCTTTTTTCTATCATGCTTCAAATTCCAAATGGCGGCCAATATGGCTGCCAAAAGTGGCCAATATGAGAAAAATTATATACATGTATAATGGGACCAAAAAAAATACATGTACATTAAATGCAATCCCCAGAATTAACTTACAAACTTTGATGGTGTCCTTTATGATCCTGAAGCTTATATGGGATGCTAACAAAACAATATCCACGAAATTTTGGTGGCCATATTAGCCGCCATTTTATATATCTCCAGAGCATTTCATTGTATTGTTAACATGCAAAATATGCTATAGGATCACAAAGGGCTCCCCAATAAGTTGGTGTGGGTTAGTTCTGTTTTTTTTCCATATTTTGCCATATTGGCCGCCATATTGGCGGCCATATTTAACTTGAAGCATGATAGTAAAATAGGGGACCCCAGAAATAAATATGTGAGGGTAACATGTAACTTTTGTTATGTGTTTATTATTATTTTTTTCCATTATATATTATTTTTCTCATATTTGGCCTCCATATTAGCCGGCATTTTGAATTTAAAGCATGATATTAAAAAGGGACCCCAGAAATAAATTTACGAGTGTCAAAACCATATAACTTTTGTTATGTATGTGTTTATCATTATTTTTGTCCATTATATATCATTTTGCTCACAGTTGGCCACTTTTGGCAGCCATATTGGCCTCCATATTGGCCGCCATTTTGAATTTGAACCATGATAGAAAAAAAGGGACCCTAGAAATAAATTTGCGAGGGTAAAAAACATATAGCTAGCCATTTTTAAAGTTCTTTTATCATATTGCATTTTACCGCATAGACGATAAAATTATTTATGCCGAGCGAACGCTGTCATTGTTGATCGGGGATTCGGCGCGGCTTCGTTCCCCTTCGAAACCAGCCGGAGTCTGCGGACGCAAGCGAAGTCATTCTGCGGGCCACCCTACTGAATATGCAGTGGCACTATGCTAAAGATTCTGGGCAGCCAATCACCGCAGGCCTTTCAGCCCGCACCGCCAAACATTTTGCGCGCGTAAACAATCACAAAGTCGTCGTACAAGGATGAGTTAACATGCTTAATTTTTTAACGAATTTAATTCGAGCCTTTTGGCTCCGTTTGTGACAATTGTTTCACAATGCTTATATGATAGGACGGAATAGGGAACGTCTTTTTGATCAAGTCCAAGTAGTGGGTTCTTTTACGGATTTCTCGGTGCTAAAATCTTACGAAACCATGGGTATTTTGAACGAGAAGATTTTGCTGTGTGTGTGTGTATAACCATGGTATAACCGCGAACTTCGCGGAACTTAATCTGATCACCCTTGGAGGCACCCGTACGTGTATTGCACTGCGAAAGTAATGGATGACAGATTTGAGGAAGTTATACGGCGGAGTACTTGTCTACCTGCTGCACGTTCATACGACATTTGGGACTATAAATGCCGAGACCGTCGCCCATTTCAGCATTCTTTCCAGCGCGGGTGAATCCCGGAGCGTTTGCCGACCGGAACGGACGGAAGCAACGGTGCTGAAGGAAAATTGCAGGATTCACGCGGATGATTTAAGATGTCCAGAACTGAAATTGTGTCGGAATCCTGGTCATGAATGAGCTAACGACCGTCAGAACACATGGACATCGGCTTGGACACTGCCGAACGTTGGCGTCTCGTGCTCAAGTTGTACCGAGATTCGAGGAACAGTATTGGCTATAGTGTTGGCAATGTATTTTCTGTGACGTTAACCCTCATTCCGATCAAATCTCATGTTGTTGTTTTTTCAAACAAGTACTGAGCATGCTAAGTGAGTATTTGTCATTTTGAATTTCTCAATTTTGGTTTTGAAGTTGCTCCCACTTCCGCAGATTTTTACTGAACTGTTCATTTTGATATCGAGGTCAATCTGATGGTTTTGGGTATTTATTAGCATACCCTAGGGAGTATAGATCGGTCTATCCGATCTTCGGTTTTCTAACTCTGTTATTAAACAGTTAATTTGTGTCAACATTTCAGGGGTGAAATATTTCCGGAATTTTACCAATTTGTAGCGGAATTGTTGTTGTAGGCTCCGCGGCCGCTATCTATTGTGTTTTTTCTATTAGTTTTGTTTTTTGGCCCCTTTTGGCACACCATACTTTTTAACGAGCGCCCTCAATTGATTCAGTAATTTTGCGAAGAAAACTTGTACGAGACTAGTTGTCACGCAAGTTCACGTATATGTACTGTGCATGCCGAGTCTGCAACGAGTAGCGAAGCGGATGTGTACATCTTCGGTAGATGTTGCCTGGATTCTTTTTTATAATATCCACAATTGTTGACCTATTAACAAGGTAAATTTTTCAAACAAAACTGGTTATTGTGCATGTGATGCCTATTAAAAATGTTGTTGACATTGCATTTTGCACGATAACGATGGTACGGTGGTGTTTAAAACGATCCTATGAAAAGTTGAAGTTTGCGTGCGTGGTCTTCCCCTCCCCATGGAAGCCACGCCCCTTCCCGAATGTTAGTTTTCCTCCAATTTTCCCCTGAAATTTGCGCACGCCAATTAAACCCCGTGTATGGGCATGCGCTCACGTGACACTTAATGGTTTGACCAGGTTTGTACATGTGTGTGCTCTAGATGAGATTTATGCAGTTGCAGTTGGCTATTTGAGAATTGAAGCCACGCCTTTCTTGAACATGTACACTGTGCACTTGAGGTCAAGCTGTTGGTTTTGGGTATTGATTTGCCTACCCTATGGATTATTGATCGGTCCAGCCGATCTTCGGTTTTCTAACTTATGTTATTAAACAGTTAATTTTTGTCAAAAATATGCGCACGCCAATTAAAACATGTGAATGGGAATGCGCTCACGTGACAACTGAATGGTTTGACCATCGATGTGGCAGTTGGCTATACATTAATTGAAGCCGCGCGCCAGCCGCCTTCGTGCCCCGCGGGCAATGCTTGGCTTGGACTGCTCCCCGTCCGCGATATTTTTTTCCGTACCACATATTCGCTATGGGGCTTCATCGATTGGTGCATTGTAAATGCACCAATGAGTCGTTTGGTAGTCTAGTGGTTAGGACGTAGTGCTATCAATCCAGAGATTGCAGGTTCGAATCTCCTATCAAATCTCGTATTAATTTTTTTTTTACTATTAATTGAGGAAAGAGTGTGGTATGGTGTGGGGTTATGTTGAGGTAGTTATCGACTAAACACATCAGTATGCAACATATGCATAGGGGTTAAACCAATCAGAAGCAATGTTCGCTAAACAGCGGTACGGAAAAAAAAATCGCAGGCGGGGTGCAGTGCATGGCGGATAGTGGTTTCAATGTTTGACGTCGTTACTTTCACGGGACATTGGACGGAAAGTACGGCAGGCGTTCTTTACCGCAATCTGTGATTTTTTACAGGTTTGCATCCTATTCAGTTCGGAGACCTCCAACGGGGGTAGTTGAGTGGAGGTGGCGGATTTATTTCGCTTAATTCTATTCATTTATATTCTCTGCATTATTCTGTGTTTTTCTATGTATTCTGGTTTATGCTTCCAGTAGGTTCTTTTATAGCTTGCTTTCTCAGCGTGGGTTAAAGAAGATGTGCCATCGTATTCAAGCGTTCTCCGCAGGTTTGTATACCACGTACATGTACATGTACATCAATTTGCCTTTTTATGCTGACGCACACTGTTCTTTTCCAGGACAAGACTGGGTATATGCTTAGTTATGTAAAGTTTAATAGGCTATAGCAAATTTTCTGTAGCTGTAGTCAGCCGGTATTTTTTTTTCGTGCATGTTCTGTCGGTAATTGTTTGTACGTGTACGTGTCATCCGTTTCAAGTTCTTGCTCCCATTTGTAAGGTGCTGGTTTGTGCTTTAAGTAACTTATTTTTGCTTGCTCTAATTTGCAGCATAGAATGAAGAAGATGTGCACTCTTCAAGCGTTATCCACAGGTTTGTACAGGTATACCACGTACATGTATTTTTGTCTTCATGATGCTAGCATTCACCGTTCTTTACCATGGCAAGGCTTGGCGTATGCCAACGAATTTATTTCAATTGCATTCATAATTATGAACATGTGCATTCATATTTTTGTACATAGGCGATAGCAACAATTTTGTTTTCTTGTTTGTATCATGTATAGTAATCGAGTAAACTAGGGTATTGTGCAGGGTATTGATATGCTTACCCTGAGGTACATGTGCCTTAAACGTAATTGTCCAGGGTAATGATATGCCTACCCTGTGGGTATTGATAAGCCTACCCAATCGCATCAATTGTAGTAAACTAGGGTATTGATATGCCTACCCTGTGGGTATTGATAAGCCTATACCCAATCTCATCAATTGTAGTAAACTAGACTAAATAATTAAAAGTAATCGAGTAAACTAGGGTATTGTGCAGGGTATTGATATGCCTACCCTGGGGTATTGATAAGCCTACCCCATCTTCGGTATTCTATAAACAGTTATTTGGTACAGTGTATTCTATAAACACTTTTTTGGTAAACCGCTGTGCATTCATCTAAATCTGAAAACATTTGGTCACATGTCATGTTTTAACGAAGACTCAATAAAACCTTGTACGCCGACAGAGAACAAAAACCATTTGGCGTTGTCTCGTTAGTTTGTCTCAGCATAATATTTGGCCAATATACGATGTTCCAGCGTGTGCATGCGCGTACTTTATGGCGTTTAATACGCAGTAGCATTTTCTCCTACGAAAACAGCGTCTTTGAACGTGATCAATTCTCCGCCCTGGTGTAGCCTTGTCCAAGGCTATGAAATTGTGTGAATCCGTGTAGAATTTGCCTGTATGCTGTGCAACGATAGTGCGCCACCACGCGGTGAATTGTAGCCAACTGCCAAATATTCTGGTTACCGTAACATCTTGGTCTGAATCCTGACTTCACGAGCGAGGCTGGATCATAGCCTTGTTCTTTATGTACTCGATTTCTTATGTGTTTCTTTATAATTGCGTTGGAAATCCGACGCAATTACTTATGCGAAACCAGAGTGCTTATAAATATTCATATATTACATAACATCCAATCAGAGCTCACTACTCGGGTCAAATGGTGCGTACGTGATCGGTTTGCAAGTCGTACATGTGTACGTCGTATATGTGTAGTGTTGTTGTATATTTTATGGCATCTTCGGCAAATAAGGCCCTTTATGCCATCAACTATACGGTTTTAGCTTTAACTATACTATATTATTAACTTGACATGACGAAAAAGGAGTTGCAGTTTTAGAAGTGGGAGAAAAAACCTAAGAGAAATGCCCCAGGGGAAATCCCTCGCGGTCAAGTAGGGACTGCAAACCCAATCCACATACGGTGAAAGACTTTTTTATAAAGAAAATGTTTATTCGTCCGAATAAAACACGCAAGCCAGGTCAAGTCCAGTCCAATGTCGATTCCGTTCATACCAGTTCCTCCACCATTGTCGTTGCCAGTCCAGGTCAATATCCACTATCATTTCCAGTCCAGGTCGAGCCATCATCAAGACCGCGGACACGGATCCAATCGTGTTCCAAAATTCCACCGGCATTCCCAGTGACGTACTCGTGTACTGGTCACTCCGTCATTGAGCAACGTTCCAGGACATCACACGTGATTCCGCAAAACAACTCCTCCAAACCACCTATGTGCAAGGGTAGTCGGTCATCACAGCGGTGATCACAGGCAGGCCAGCAGAAAGAACCACAACGCCAACCCGACCGCCCCATGTGTTGTGTACAGTATGTATGCCTGTATAAAGCAATTATGGCGACATCACACGTACATGTATTGTTACAACTGATGAAATCAACGGTAGTTTGAATTATGCAGCCTACAAATTGCATATTGATGACTTTGTCGAGGACCAGAAGATATCCGTCACATATTTTCTGTAAAGGTATGATGTGTTTGTGAACTCACCAACTGGGTATAGGCTACGTACGGAAAATGTGCTATTTTTCAAACGGCACCGTAGTGTTCTGTCAAAACAACCGTTAACCAATGAGCTTTTACGTCTTGGTGCTCTCTTTGAAAAATTAGCATAAAGAGCCCCCGCCCATAA
Source organism: Henricia sp. BOLD:AAB3569 (assembly GCA_037783545.1). Taxonomy (NCBI): domain Eukaryota; kingdom Metazoa; phylum Echinodermata; class Asteroidea; order Spinulosida; family Echinasteridae; genus Henricia; species Henricia sp. BOLD:AAB3569. Next base: position 426,610 of record JBBELK010000806.1, on the reverse strand, counting down.
AACACATCGAGTACCGTACATAAATAACAAGGCCATGATCCAGCCTCGCCCGTGAAGTCATGATTCAGACCAAGATATTACGGTAACCAGACTATTTGGCAGTTGGCTACAATTCACCGCGTGGTGACGCACTTTTGCTGCACAGCATACAGGCAAATTCTTCACGGATTCACACAATTTCATAGCCTTGGACAAGGCTACCCTGGCGCCGTTTCCATAACCCCAAATCAACGCAAACTCACGCAAATGAAATTTGTCCATTGGCTGTGACATTTATTCAATAGGTGCACTCGCCCCAATGTTTAAATATTCCGAAAGGTACGCATCGATCCGATGTCTAGTTTCGGTGAAATCGTAGGGCAAAATTTAGACCCTCCGTGAGATAAAATACAGACTGTTTGCCCCAAAATCAAATATGCGCACACAGCGCGTCGGATGAAGCGAGTGACCCAGATACAAACACCGCGTGCACGCGCTTCGAATTGTTACAAAAATATAAGGCGGCTTACAAGAAACATCGAACATGACCGTTTTATCGTTGCTAATATTTTTGGTGGCATAATTTTCTTGGCAAATGTTTGCGAATATATTTACAAACATGTTGGCAAAGACATATGACATTGCAAAATACATTTGTTTATGAAGATATTTGCGACATTGCAAATATTTGCAAAGATATCTGTGGTATGCGATGTCCCTTGTATGCCATCAAAGAACCCTGTGCAGTTGCACGATTTTAACGTGAAGAGCGTATCCGTGACACCGGTCTATTTACATAAACCGGTAACGCCCCCAATACTGAAGATCAGGAGGGATTTCCCTAGACTGGTTCCCGTCCACATATTCCACACAGGAGAATATAAGGACAGGTAAAGGGCGCTCCATCTTGACCGGTAATTGGTCGTCCTTGCGCGTGCGCATTGTATTTTTTATATTTAAAAATTGGCCAAGCCCTTTGCTTTAGGCAATGTACTTTATTTACATAATTGGATATTTTCGATACGCACGGCCAAAATACAAATGTCAATGCAAAATCTGCGCACTTACTAAAAAACAAAAAATAATAATAACCACGTGACGGGCAGAATTCTGCCCGTCATGGCTGCCTTTACCGATCCCTATATTTTCGCAATAAGCGAACCAATCTATAGGGATCGGGAACCAATCTAGGATTTCCCAAGACTATGGTATGAGCTTGTCGGATAGATTGGTTCCCGATCCCATCGCTTATTGCGAAAATATGGGGATCGGTAAAGGGCAGCCATGACGAGCAGAATTCTGCCCGGTCACGTGGTTATTATAAAAATTGTTTAGTAAGTGCGTTATTTTGCATTGACATGTGTAACCCAGCAGTGCGTGTCGAACATATATAAATGTAAATAAAGTAACATTGCCTGAAACAAAAGGCTTCGCAAATTGTTAAATATAAAGCACGCGCAAAGACGACAAATCAAAAATCAAGATGAAGCGCCCTTTAAATGTCCCTATATTCTCCTACGTGGAATATGTGGACGGGAACCAGTCTACTTGTTGGACTGGTCTGTTAGTGCTGCAAGAGGGCGCAATATTTCAGGAATATCCAAGGCGTGCACAGTCAAATATCGATTACCATGGTCTTGGGCCAAAACTACGCGCTTCTATGCTGAAGTATGGCAATGGACGCACTACGCGCGCAAAACGACTAAAAGCGCACATGTGGATTGAAATAAAAAATTATTTTTTGTCCGAATATCGCTTTATTTTACATTATTCACACAGAAACCGAATAAGTTGTAATCTACGTGAACCATAGTTAGTACATAGGGGTTTCTTGTTAAAATTGAAAACTGGCTTGACAATTTTTGGTATGCAGTTGGACTGTGCGTAAAATCCCTATTATACCGAGAGGTTAATTTGCCGATACTTTCGTTTTAATCGGGCGCCGCGCAAATCACGAAATGCCGTGTGGTTTTGAATAGGACCTGTGGTCTATAGGCTTATATTTCTGTGGTAGAAACACACTAATCTTTACATTTTTAATACTCACTATCACACCGTGGAGAATAGTATCCTGGGTTGCAGTTAATGCAGTAGTCAGGACTAGCGCATCTCCCTCCGTTAGGACAAGTGGTGTTGCCAAAGCATATGGCTATATGCAAAAAAAGAAACATAAGGACCGGTATATTACCGGTGTGAAGTTGGTTTGATATTCGACGTTCGATATGGGTCTGTCCACAGTAATGTGGTAATTTAGAAAAATACGTCAATAATTCCTTTCAGATGTCTTTAGTTTATCTCAGAATTAAAGAAATGTCCTTGTTTTGTTCTCAGGAGATAACGTTTCCCCAAAAAGTTAAGAAATTGCTGGCACAACATACATTTTTAAAAAGCTTGTGTACAAATTTTCCTATTACATATGTAACGTGGACAGACAATTTTGTGACATTTTTTTCCGTCTTTGTTACATGCGTAATAGGAAAATTTGTGCACGGGGTTTTCACAAATGTATGTTGTAGGACTATTTTTCTTACTCCTTGGTGAAAAAGTTATTTGCTCAGTTTAGCTTGATAATTTAGAGATAAAATTAAGACATTTGAAGTGAACTGGGACTAAGATCTTGAATGTTACACAGATGTACCCCATTACTGTGGACAGACCCATATTCAATATTGAACGTGCAGCCAGACGCAAGGTCGATATTTAAACGAAATAAATGCGTGTGTGTTTTGGCGCGCCATACCTCTTCGTTTACGTTCACGTAATTATTAGACTGGTATGTGCCCAAAATGGATCTGGCCTTGGGCACATTAGGGTGACCACACGCAATGAGGGCCAGATCCGTGCACCACGCTCATTAATTTTGTGCACACACTTTAAAATGAAACGGAGAATAAAGCGTCTTGGAAGCCCCAAAGGTAATATGTTGTAAAGAAGTAGATAGGCCTATAGGTGTTTACAAAAAGCCTGCTTCGTGGTCTTGCAACTCTGAGAATCGTGGGTGAAAATGAAGGATGAAAAGCGCTCTAATTTCCCCCGTAGTGGAGGGATAATTTTCAGACACGAATAAAGCCCTTTAAGCAGGAAAGACCCTTTGGACCAGGCAAGGCTGGTCGAGGCTGACGACAGAAGACCCCAAGGAACCAAGAAACAAATAGTCTGACCAGGGCCCAATTTCATGGAACCCGTTTGCACAAACATTTGTTTAGCACATAATTTCTTTGCTTTATTTTACAAAACTGAATTGGCAGCCAAAATCGTATGTGATGTGTATTTACTGATCTTTTGCTCCTGTTCCTAAAAATACAATTTGACACACAATTTTGGCTGGTAAACAAATTGTTGTGCTAACAGGTAAGCCTGTGCCAAATATTCGATATTCGATCGAAAATCGATATTCGAATTTTTTTTCGAATTAGATCATTCGAACAAAAATGGGAGATAAGAAGTTGTATGATAATTTGGGTTTGAAGAGAACAACATTCACAGTAACCGTAATGATTGGGTATCGGGATACCCTCAAAATCAAAGCATGTGTTTTCCGCCACCGGCGGCCAGACCGCCACAGGTATAAGTTATAGCAAGGTGCAATGCACTCAATATAATCTTGTTTAAGTTTGTTTTGTAAATAAATAAAGTACATGTAACTTGACATATTTTTAAAATGCCTTGGAATGTACATAAAAAGAAATCTCAAAAAAATAAAGGAGAGTAGAAGACATCGATGATGAAAGCCGCAAGCCATCAAGATAATCGTCTCCGACGGCGGCCGCACGGCAGTGCACAGGCCGTCAGACCGGATTGGCGGTGCCACTACGGTTTTTGGTCAAAACCGCCATCAACGTAGTGACACCGACACCCAGGAGAAAATTCCAGTTGAAACCAGTTGAAAGATCAACTGGTTTTAACTGGTTTTAACTGGTTTCAACTGGAATCAACTGGTGTCCAACTGGTACCCGTTGGGTCCAACTGGTATTTTAACTGGAATAAGAAAAACCAGTTGAAATAACCAACTGCTAACTGGTATGTTTTGTGTTATCAACAGAAACCAGTTGAAACCTGTTAGAATAACCAGTTGCCAACTGGTGGCCAACTGGTACCCGTTGGATCCAGTTGAAACCGGTTAAAATAACCAGTTGCCAACTGGTGGCCAACTGGTACCCGTTGGATCCAATTGGTATCAACTGGTAGCTCAACTGGAATCGACCGAAACCAGTTGAGCCAACTGGTAATTTTGTTTTGCCAACAGCAACCAGTTGAAACCTGTTAGAATAACCAGTTAATTGCCAACTGGTAATTTTTGTAATGGTGACAAATACCAGTTCATTTTGAAACCAGTTAAAACGGGCTGTTGCCAACTGCATGGTAGTTATGTCAAAATGGAGGAATGCATGAAAACAGTTGGCAAAATAAACCCCTCGAAATTAGTTAGAAAAATACAACAGCCAATTAAAAAATATTCCCGTGAATTTATATTTGATATTTGTTTATTACTTAAATTTTAATAAGCAAGCTGATTATTTGTAGTTTTATTTCGCAGAAACGTGGCCCCACCTCGTGTACCTGCACGTGCGTGACGTCATATGCAACGGTGCATGCCACGTTGCATACTAGACTGGTCCCCTGTCCATGTCCGTTACGCTGCTCTCATGCCGACAAAGGGGAGTAAATATGAGGACAGGGAACCAGTCTAGTTGCATACCTGCATGCAGCGCGCGCGCCGGCCGTTATATACTGTTCAAAACATGCAAAATGGCTGTATGTAGGCTGTACTCCCAAGGACTTGGTAGGCTTACGTTCGATTTTTAGAAGATAATGTCAGATCTGTTGTTGAAATCGATGATATTAACGAATCCAAAAGACATCAACGATCGACTTTCAACCTGAAAAGGTTTATGGTGAAGTGGTCACCCAGTGCAGTGCCAACGGCAACGACGGTCACGATGTCGACTGGCAGAGCATAGCAAGGACCAGATGACAGTCATCATGACCATGATGACAGTGAAAACTGATGAAGAACAAGTCAATGAAGAAGAGCAGTTTTGAAAAGCGCAAATCCTCAAACTTGCAGGTAGAAAAGTACAACTAGGGCCGGCTATAGCATACTCCTAGTCCTAGAACTTTTGCAGAAGCTTAAACTTAAGTCACTTCGCCCCATGCATTGTCAGTTCGCCCCATACCACTTAATTCTCCTCATAATGCATTGCCACTTCGCCTCTTCGCCCCCTCGCCTCTCGCCACTTCGCCCCGGCCATTACCTATACCTCTTCGCCCCGTCGCCATTTCAAAATGGCTTAGGCCTACAACTTTTTTATCATGTTTATCGGCAAAAATTTTCAAAAGAAAAAAATGATTCCTCGCAGTTGCAGCAGCTTGCAGGAAATATGCCGTTACCGTACGGTTACTGTAACCATGGCTGTAACTATAGCCACTGCGTAAAATATCTAGGCTACGTGCAAAGCATGCATATATGCGCAAATGACGTACATGTACATGTAATGCCGCTTAGTGGAGGAATTTGTTTGTTTTTTTCGCCACCGTCCACCGTGTGATTATAGAGTACATGTACATGTCGCATATGAGCATGAAAAGACTCAGTGTGTACATGTACTCCCACCAACACGGTGCCGATGGCACGCTAAAAAAAGAAACAAATTTCTCACTTGTCCTAAAATGGTACGGACACTTAGCGTCATTACGTCATTTGCATGCGTGCTTTGCTCGTCGCCAGATTCATTCAAACATACACCGTGCATTGGGGTAGAAAGCGTTATCGGTGAGTAAAAATCATTAAACAAAAATTATTGGTTCTATGGTTAAAAAAAACATCCTTTTCAGAGAGATGATGAATAGAAAACACTCTCAAAGCCACAAGTTTTTGTTTGCTTCCTGATGGTTGCAGACACTGTATGACCCTATTGTTTTACTGTTTTATTAGTTACAAAACAACATCTGAATGAGCAGCTTGCTTCTGGTGGATGAGTAAGGATTCGAAAGATCTATGACACGAGCGTTGAGGAAACAACAGATGACGAACCTGATGGGGAACTTGCTAGTCTCTTTTGATTGAAAAGGTAAAGCTGGATGACGGTGTTAACTAATGAACAAGATTGTCTGGTGTTATGAAGCATAAGTATTAACATCAGATTTGATAGAAAAAACTCATATAGGAGTGAACAAGTAATAAAACACTTTTTCAGCCATAACACGAGGACTGAAAACGAAGCAATGGTAAACTTCTCAGTTTTTTCCTAAATGGTGAAGTAATCTGTGTCAAAATATCAAATAAATTGTTAAAAACATATATTGTATTAAAAAAAGTCTTAATGCAACTGCCCGTGAAACACTGTCATGCTTAAAAACAGTACCGGTACCCATGTACAGTTTCATTCTTCACTCCACAGCTAGCATTGGAAATTTGTATCGATGCTTGCTGAACATATGTTAAGCAGATGCAAAGTACCTTGATACATTTAGGGTTTAATTTAATTTTATCCTGAAAATTCCTGCATGTACCCGGTATTTCTACATGGTGGCACAAGTGTGAATTAACCAAAATAAAAACTACATGTGAATGAATTATAAAGATGCAGGTAAGGTTTAAAAAAGGTGAAGAGGTATTAAGACCTAAAGTTCCAATATATTAAAACATTTAATGAGTTGTTGATCTTTACATTCATTCTCCAGATCAATTTGTAAACCGCCTGATGACCCAGTTTCCGGATGACCCAGTTAAAAGAAAAGAAGAGGCCAAGAAATTGCAGGACGTTGTTAGATCCCAGCAGCGGTCTGTTATTAACTCCAGTGCTAAATCTGGAACTGAATGCAGGGTAAATCAAAAAGGAAGCGACCAGGGTTTTTTCTTTCTACACAAATTACCGTGACCACGGGTTTTCGTCAGTCATCTCAATTATTTCACCTCAGATGCCGATATAATCCTAAAAGAGATATACAGTAGGTTCCATCTGTATCTGAGCTCTATATTACCAGTTAACATTTGTGTCAAAAACATTCGCAACGTTTTACGAGTTAGAAGCGACCGGGAACTCCACACATTTGTGCATGTGACAAAGAAAGTGAGCGCTTGTACTTGTACTACATTTGTGTCCCATCATGCACTACTCCGTGTACTACTCGCAGTGAACTGTGGGGGAACCGTTAAGGCAGGTATTATTAATATAGTTGTTTAAAGTCCAAAAAGTAGGGAAAAAAAGGTCCTTAAAGGCCCTATGTATCATTTGCAAGATGAAACTTTTTACAGATTCGTGGAATAAGAGTGTAACATATCGAATGATAAATGTTGGTAAACTAGCCTGAAGAAATTTTAGCTACATAGATGCATCAAAGCTTCAGAAAACCTTGAAAATCTATATATGGGTTTTGTGTACAAGTGAATGGTAAAAAAGTACCTTCGATTGTCAATTTCCAGCATGAAAAACTATTTTGGACGGAAATAAATTCATGTGGTGTTTGTTACCATTGCTATCAACACTTTAAGTAAGGTTTTCTTGTCAACTCATGAAAAACAAATTGGGTCATTGCAAATGATACAATGGGCCTTTAAAATGACTACATTTGTGCCCCGGTTTTAAAATGATTCTGAATTACTTGCTTGTTTTTCCGTCCATTTTAGCTTTTTTTAAATGTTACCATGAGGTTGAGATACATGATGTATGATGATAGAAGAATTTCAATTTGTATGGCTTTGTTCTTTGTTACTTACAGCCAACTCTATGATCGACCCTGTTCTCACTAGAGAAATCGTTTCGTTCGACGATGAGATTTCCTGATGTGAAAGCACGCCTCTTTATTCAACGATGAAGGAAATAGCTTCATTCGACGAGAGATCGCTTCATTCGACGAAGCAAATTTGTAATGTGAACGGTTCCCTTCGTTCGACGAGTTTTTTTTGACGCGCCGCTAGAAAACCACACAGCGCGTCTAGGCGCTTGATGCGCGACGCACATGTACGACCTCCCACGGCTTCATTAGCGGTCGCTCTTCATTCGATCTTCGTTAAGTGATATATGAACACACGCTTCATTAACTAACGATGATTAACTAATCTTCGTCGAACAAAGCGATTTCTCTAGTGAGAACGGGGTCTATGACAGCATAAAAAGGTAGAATCTTGCCAATTAGGAATGTTCTTAATTGCCAACCGAGAGAGGTTCACGGTTTATTAGTACACACTTATCATATATATGTTTACGTTTTGTAATTATATTTGTCCTTTTTTTCTTTGTGAAAAGTCACTTCCAGACAGCTGAGAACCGTGTTCTTGCCAACCTGTAGCTCTCGCAGGGTTCCTATACAAACAGGGAATTGAAGTTTATTTATTTTCAAGTTTCTTGGAGAAGCCAGTTATCAGTGTAGAATTTTTCCTGATTTTAAGTGTGTACGTGCGCATAATTAAATTAATGCAATAAGCTTCATTTGCAATGCACATGTTACCTAGCTTAATTCATCTTGTAGGTTTTCTTTTTATTCCCTTCCTGCCTTCCCCACGTCAAAATGCATTACCGATACAAGTAAAATGTGTACTGTTACGCCAGCCAAAAAAAAAAAAAAGTGAAACCAGGCACACCAGGTACAAACCATTTACAGCAGTAAAAGAAACGTGTTACAGTCAGTTGAAACCAGTTGAAACCAGTTACAACAGTTGAAACCAGTTACACCAGTTGAAACCAGTTGACACCAGTTGAAACCAGTTGAAACCAGTTGAAACCAGTTGAAACCAGTCACCAATTCCCAGTTCAACTGGACCAGTTGGAACCAGTTCAACTGGTTTCAACTGGAATTTTTAAAAACCAGTTGAAACCAGTTACACCAGTTGAAACCAGTTGAAACCAGTTACACCAGTTGAAACCAGTTGAAACCAGTTGAAACCAGTTAAAACCAGTCACCAATTCCCAGTTCAACTGGACCAGTTGGAACCAGTTCAACTGGTTTCAACTGGAATTTTCTCCTGGGCAGTAGTTTTTCATAGTTCTCCCCTACCCGTCGTCACACATGTGTTTTTCTTCGCCGTGCTACTGTCGATCTGAACTGTTTGAAGACTTTTAGAACACTGAAATTGAAGCAGAAAACCGAAGCTTTTATACTACAAAATATGCCCGCAGTAGCACCGTGCAAGCACCTCAGTGCAACCTCAGTGGAAACGCCATTGCCGTACAAGCGCCTCAATAACACCGCAGGCACCGCCGTAGGAACGAAGTGGCACCGCAGTAAGATCGCCAAATTTTCTAAAATTCCTTCCTGGCTCCGCAGTGGCACCCCACACCCGCAATGCTACCGTGGTAGCACCGCCATAACCGCAGTAGAACCGCCACGGGATCGCCGTAGGGTCGCCAGTCTACTTTTTCGGCGATTGCACGGCGGTTGTACTGCGGAGGCACGGCGGTGATGGAGGTGCTACTGCGGTCCTTGTAAAGTCCCACGGCGGTCATGGCGGTGCCGCGGCGATCCCACTGCGGATTGGCCTAACCCGCGTAGCACTGCGGAGGTTTTGAACATGTTCAAAGTTACCGCCGTGCCACCGCGAAGGTCCGCGGTTTTGACAGTTTTCCGCGGTGCTACGGCGATCAATGGCGGAACCACTGCGGAACCACAGCGATCATGGCGGTGCCACTGCGGTTTATGCCGTACAAGCACCGCAGTGGCACCGCGCCTCCGGTGTGACGGGGGTATTAGTGTAATGCAAGTATTACACGGTGTGCGCAGCAATATTTTGATGCACTATAAACCCAACACGCGTCGAGAAATAATTTACAAGAGCCCCTAAACTAAAAACATTGATGTCAAAATAAAACATTGCTTTCAAAATTCAAAACACACGGTTAAAAAACACACTTTTGCCAAATGTGCGCATGCACTTCCCAAATGAATAAACAATAGTGGCAAGCTGCGTAAAACAGGAGAGCCAATGCTAACGCACAAAGCTCAATGACGTATTTTCGAGAATTTGTTTCTTTCAGTTTCTGTAGTCAATATCGTACAATATACACAATTCGTATTTAGAGAATCAAACAGGTAAATATATACAGTCTCAAGTAGCGGATATACACTGCTAACAGTAATAAAACAGTTCTCATCCTGAATGGCAGTATTTCAAAACCCATGACATTACAAAACGAAGAATCTTGTGGTATTACATGTACATCCCCCCTCCCCCCGCCCACAGTAAACAAATATTTTGAAAACAGTTGCACAACAGCCGATAACTTATCGTATTCGAGACACTCATATAATGTTGATTTGATATTGATCGAAATGTGTATGAAAATTTTTCTTTGTTTAGAACAACCCAACTTCACAAGTGAAAGGCCGTCAAGTTCACATTCACAGTTGAGTTCTGGCGTTGTTTTCTATAGATTCACATTTTATAAAACTGAGGACATGTCTTTTGAAAAAAGAAGCCTCGTTTTAGTTTCTCCCTTCCCTCCTCTTTTATGGGTGTCCTTCAGATCCTGTAAGGCCTTACATTTTCATCCAACAATATAATTCAGTAATAGTTTGTTTTCGCTCGTGATAACTGATCGACTTCGTGTGTTGTTTGCATTTATTTGAGTGGTGTACTAACTATTTCAACGGGTACAAGCTTTCACTTTTTGAACATAGTGTCATTTGATTTACAATATAAATGCACACAAAAAAGGTCCATGCTAAGTATACGTTTATTCGTTAAGTGGCTTGCAATGGTCGTCTTCGGTATCGAAGTTGGTTAAAAAACAATAAGAATGTACTTTATGTTTTGCACATATTCTGCACGTTTGTAAACGGCGAGTGTTAACATTCGAATGTTGTGGCTTTAGTTGCACTTATCGTGTGTAAGCGATTGTAAAATTAAACAACTGTAACTAAAATCAGTCAAGGACAACTGAACAAGCTGCCCTAGGACAAGCAGAACTTCTCGATTCCCCGATATACAAATTGTGATTACTAATATCTGTCAGAATATTGGTTGACATATTCAAGCATGCTTGTATAATAAAACAAAAAGGGGGTTTAGCTTACTTTATGCTTCATTTTCTATGGAAATTGTATTTAAATAAATTTAATAAAAAGCTTGAAAACCATACTTGTTTGTAGTTTATTCGAATGAACGAAAATTTATCTGGGTGTCCCAAAATTGTGGTGTTCTAAAAAAAAAAAAAAATGCCTGTTGAGTGTCGTGCCGCGCTTTTGCGTCGCGTCATCGCGACGTCGCGTCGTGTCATGCCGTCGTGTCATGCCGTCGTCTGTTTTCCTATTAATATGGTCGAAAGGAGCATCGCGTCACGTTGTCGTGCCATCTTGCCGTCATGTCGTGTCGTCTTGCAACGGCACGATGCAATGGCACGATGAGACGACAAGACGGCACGACACAATGAGCAACGGCGCAAGAGAGAAATAGTCAGTCAAACTTGACTTTCCGAACTTTTTTGAGGAGTTTATTAATACTATAATAGGAAAACAAGTAAAGCCTTATTCACACGGGAAAATTTGCGGGCGATCTGGTTGCTAGCAATCTGGTCGCGAGCAACTTTTTTTGAAGCAACTTGGGTGTCACTCGCGGCAATTTTAAAGCAACGCGCGCGCAACCAGATTGCCCGCATTTCGGGCAATCAGCAGGGTTGGTGTTGCGAAAAACGTTTGAGGATATGAATCACTGGTTGGGACACCCGTTCGCGCGGGAAACGTTTTCTGAGCGCCATTGTTGTTCTGGACGTTGTTGAATGAAGAGTGTTGAAATAAACATATAGTTGCCATGTATTGTTCCTTTTCTAACCGTTGTTCTTTTTTCTTCCGTTTGCCTAGTTGCCAATTTCCATGTGTTGTAAGGGGATCGTCTCTCCAGCGGAACGTGGGCGTCGCCGCCTGCTTTGGGACAAGCAGGGACCTCGGAGGGGGCAGTGTAACGGCCGTCCCGATCCGCCAGCTGAGGGCGCCAGAACTGTTTCACGGTGGGTCCGCCCGACGTGCTGAGGGCGCTATCACGGCTCCACACAGAGCCGGATGGCGTTAGATTGGTTTCCGATCCCTATATATAATATTGGTTCGCTTATTGCGAACATATAGGGATCGGTAAAGGGCAGCCATGACGGGCATCAGAATTCTGCCCGTCACGTGGTTATTATTTTTTTTTTTATTGTTTAGTAAGTGCGCAGATTTTGCATTGACATTTGTAACTTGGCCGTGCGTGTCGAACATATCCAATTATGTAAATAAAGTACATTGCCTAAAGCAAAGGGCTTGGCCAATTTTTAAATTTTAAAAAACACAATGCGCACGCGCAAAGACCACCAATTACAGATCAAGATGAATGTTTGACCCGAATGTTTGGAATGCACTTAGAATGCGGTCAGAATTTTTAGAATGCACTTCGAATATCCCGGAATATACGAAGAAGTTTCTATCCGACGGCATTCCGACTCATTCCGCCTCTAGTGTAACTGGGGTATAAGTAAATTCATTACAGTTTTCCCTCCAATTCTGCGTTCTTATCATAAAACTAAAATTTTTCTCATAGTTTATACCTATGTCATAACCAGGAAAATCCTGGGTTTCCGTGCATGGTAATGAACTTATGAATTTTTTTTCTTAATGAAGACCCTGTTGATTTCCGACAGAATGTGAAAAGGATGAGATTATCGCACACCCATCTCGCATTGTTTGCGAGATAACTTCTGACGAAAATTCAACTCGTCATAAGATTTACCACGTAAGATTTTTCCATCGTAAAACGCGCCTTTCACAATGCATTTATGTACGTGGATCGTGCGTTTATGTACGAATGACCTTTGTCAACAGTTCGTTCGGGGACCTGACGCATGCGCAGAAGCTAACCCCGAACTGGCTTATACACTTGCAACAGGAAGATGAGTTTCCATTGAGTCATAGTTGCAGACTGCTGGTTGCAGGGCAATGGCGTCCACCACGTAGCAACAACATCGTAGTACATGTATGTGACTTTTTAAACTGCACCTCAATCCATTTGAAAGTGAAGCCGTTATGCAAATGTTACACGCAAAAGGCTAATTGACTTACCATTAGGGCACCCAGTGGACGTGGAACCTTCCCAGCCATCACAACATCGATAGCAAGTTACATCCCTGTGATATATACATGTAATATAAAGATACATATTATGAGCAACTCGTAGTAATGGGAAAAGTTGCAAGTGCGCGTACATCAACTGATCGGTTGCTCCCAGTTGCCGCAAGTTGCTTCTAGTTGCCGGAAACACCAGTTGCCACTAGACTAGTCGCTTCCAGTTGCAATGTCGATGTATGCTAGACTTTACAATCAAACCAGATCAAACCAGGAATCCTAGAATCTACGTTTCCCCCAAATCCTCTTAGTCTTACATACACAAATTATCTAATGCATCAAAATCAGTCAAGCGAATCAAAAGATTTGATGCAGCAAAGTCACATGCATGATTAGTCAAAATGTCCCGTCACTCCTAGTTGAGGGCTGACCTTGCTGCAACAAAAATCATAAAATGACATTTTAGTTTTGATTTGCTTGACTGATTTTGATGCAATAAAGACTAATTATGAGTCTTTATTTATGAGCAAGACTATTTACGCTGTGAGTTTTAGCGTGTCCTCTGGAAACGCACTTAGTAAATAGGCCTTTTCACACTATGAAAAATCTCCGGGTTGTACACGGGTCCGACACGTGTCCACTGTTCACACTACAACATTTCAACACGGCACTGACCCGTGTAGAGCGCTCGACCCGTGTTGCAACTAGCCCACCTCGGAAGTTGGGAGCTCTCGACTTGTGTAGAAAAGTTCGACACGTGTTGAAAACGACAGTCTGAACGCCTCTGGGTTAACTTAAGTTTGGACCCGTGTAGATTTTGGAGCACGGAAGCATCGCACTGCATGCAGTACATGTAAATGCTGTTTTGCAACGAACAAACAAACTTTAGTCGAGTATAGATGGGTAGCCGGGGGAGTTGGGGCGGTCCCCGTGCACCGCTCTCCGTGCACCGCTCCCTAAGAACTAAACCAAACCAACTTGTTAAGGTGCATCTCATGGTCCTAAAACACATTTTTGATGTTAAAGGAGTGTGACCAGATCACTCTTTTTTACCCATAACCCCCCGGAACTTACCTTATGGGTCATGAGATTTTTATATCATAACATCAGTTATATTTTTCTGATTACGAAACTGAAACTCCCGCGCTTCTAGGCCGCATATTTCCGAGGATATCGTCGAAAATCCACCGATTATTTGTAAACTTCATTTTCCAGTATCAACGGCCTGGTTTCGTCCATAATGCGATTTCGATTTACATGACTAGCGCCCTCAATCGACATCTAAATAAGAATTTATCTTATTGATAAAAATAACGTACACATTTTCAGTTCAGTTTATCACTTTTATTGAAAAAAATAATATATTTTGTCTATAACCTTTTTTTTTCGGTCAATTTTTTACTGGAAATCGCGAATGTTTTTTTGGACATGGGTGTGTATGGGAGTTACTTGATAATATTGGTAAGTTACATCGAAAACTATTTTCCAGAAACCCTGGTCACGCTCCTTTAACAGTAAAGAAAACCCGATGCACACGGGATATTCAAAATTAGCCAAATAATATAATGAAAGCACTTATAAAATTGCTAGTTATATGTTTGTGACCCTCACAAATTTATTTCTGGTGTCCCCTTTTTTCTATCATGCTTCAAATTCAAAATGGTGGCCAATATGGCGGTCAATATGGCTGCAAAAAGTGGCCAAATATGAGAGAAATGATATATAATAGACAAAAATAATAATAAACACATACATAACAAAAGTTATATATTTTTTTGACACTCGCAAATTTTTTTCCTGGGTCCCTTTTTTCTATCATGCTTCAAAATCAGAATGGCGGCCAATATTAGAAAAATGATATATATGTATAATGGACAAACAATATGATAAACACATACATGTACATTAAATGCAATCGCCACAATTAGCTTAAACCCTTTTAGGGTGCCTTTTATAATTTTATAATTTAAAAAATAATGCATACATTAAATGCAACTCCTTCCCCCCACCCCCCACCCCCCGCCCCCCCCCCCCCCCCCCCCCCCCGCTGAACTAACCTCAACAATTCTATATGGTGCCTTTTAGAGTCCCCCTCCCTCCCGCACAAACACCAATCGGTGTTTTTACACCCTTACGGGGTACCTCTTTTGTTACCCTCCCTACCTTCCCTTTGTCCGCCTATTTCTTTGTCTAAACTCTTCCCCAAGGCATAGGCTTAGCACTGGTCTTACCCTATGGGGTACTAAGTGGACAAAGACCGACTTGTGGGACACCTTTGCTCGCATTCGTTCCTTATGGGGTACCATTCATCCGGGTACCCCATAAGGGTGTAAAACCATATCCACCCTCCCCAATAACCTTTGGGTGTGTTGATCCACGAAAACATTTTGGATATTAAAATAGAAAGATCCTGCGGCCCTCGATATATCCAAGATGCCGGCCAATATGGCTGCCAAGTCATATCACCCATATGATGCAATAAAAAATAAATAAAATGGTTAGTTACCGGTATGTTTTCTACCCTCAAAATAATTGTTATGCTATCCTTTTTTTACTTCAAATTTCATAAATGCGATCAGCATGGCTGCCAAAAGAGGCCAAATGTAAGAAAAACGTCTGCTGTGCTGGCAGGGCTAGTGCATTTTCCCTTCCTCGCTGAAAGGATCCTGCGTGGCATGCATCAGAGACGTATAGATAAATATGAATGGACAAATATGTTGCGTCGAGCGGAAGCGCTGTAAAGACATTTTCCGGTTGACCTTTGAAGCGATGTTTACGTGCGTATTTTATAGACATCGTAGCTTCGCTGTCAATATTCTGCATTGAAAACATCTCCTTTTTCAGTCAGTCCGCAGCGCACGCGATAATGAGGTGAAATGCCGAATTTACACAGCTCATCGGCCGGAACGCACCGCGAGAAAGAACGGGATGTTCGCGAGATTTCGTTGGCCTTATCCCGTTGCTCGCTTGCATTTTTGTTGATTAGTTGGTGGCCAAGACGGCGCAGTCAGTTTGTAGAATCGTTCTTTATCTTTCGAATGATGTATATTTTGTCGTAATTTCGGTTATTTGTTTTTGGTAATTGTGTAAATCTGAAGTGATTAGTCGTAGCGCAGATTTTGAGGGGGTCAATTTGTTTGTGTATCCTGACTGGACTAGAAAAAATAACTTTCGAAAACAATAGCGTTTTTCCGATAGATGAGGACACGTGCTTTCGTTTAACGTGCCTTATGGCTTGTTGGAAGAGTCTTTTCAATGGTTTTACGGTAAGGTTTGGAGTGGAATGGTAAGGGGGGAGTGGAATGGGCTGCTGACTGCCGGAGGCTCAAATGCGCACTACGGTTCGGCCTGCGGTCTACCACGGATGCCAGTACGTTCCCTCCCGGCCCGTTCCCTCCCGGTCTAACACGTTTTCACGTTCTGTCAAGGCTTTCTACGTATGAAACGTGGACGCCGGGCAGTTTTGGAGCTTTGGTGGGGGGGGGGGGTGGGGGTGGGTGGGGGTGGGGGGAGGTGGGGGGGGGGGGGGGGTGGGGTGGGGGGGGGGGGGGAGTGGAATGGGCTGCTGACTGCCGGAGGCTCAAATGCGCACTACGGTTCGGCCCGCGGTCTACCACGGATGCCAGTACGTTCCCTCCCGGCCCGTCACGTTCTGATGGGGTCCCTCACGTTTCTCACGTTCTGATCAAGGTCTAACACGTTTTCACGTTCTGTCAAGGCTTTCTACGTATGAAACGTGGACGCCGGGCAGCTTTGGAGCACGTTTGTGCCCACGGTATAAAAAGAAGGCCTCCCAAGCAAAAGCAATCATTGTATCCTGAGACTTCGCGCGCGCCGTGTCAGACCATAGTAGAACGCAACGCGCCGTATCGCGCCGGGCCCGTACGTAAACCGTCACACGGCGGGACGCGCCGTGATTGAAAGCGACGATACGGCTACCATACACCCTAGCTTGCCGTGAGAACCGTGACAAAACGTGGCGAAACGGGACAAAACGCGCAGCAACCGTGAAACAACCGTGACAAAACGCGCACTAAACGCGGCAGAACGTGACAAAACTTTAAAGGACCGTGAGATGCCGGGGAATACATATGCTTCCCGTCCCACTACGGACCGCCTCCAAGTGTTGTTACGGCCTATTACGTACTGTCACGTTTTGTTGCGTTTACCCCGTTTTAATACGGCCTACTAGGTTTCTCATCTTGTCGATGCTCGAATTGTATCCGAGCCGCATGCAGCAACAGTAGGTTATTCCAAACTTGCAACTTACAAACTTGCACCTTGCCAAACGTCTAGCCCATCCCCAGACCGCCCCACTCAAACCGAGATTTTCGTTTAAATGAAAAATGCATGTATGTGTCTGTAATGTAAATGTCCGCATAGTCGCCATAGTCGCCAAATCCGTGACCTCTTCATCACCCTATTGATGAACAATGCGTGCTGATGAATAGGGTGGCGACCTCACGGACCTGGCGACTATGCTGACATTCACGTTGGAAGCAGTAAATTCGTTTTACTAAACGCTATAACAAAGCAGTTCCATGTTAAATTGTAGGATACCGATTATGCGCAGACCATTTTTTTAGGTAGGCCTATCGGATTTCCCGAGAAGTGGATATTCAACCTGCCAACTTGAAGTTTTTTTATTTTTATTATTAATTTTCATAAACTTAAAACAGGAAATATGTGTAAAAATGGCAATGGCCGTCGCAAACGAGATCCGGAACTGTACACCTGTTTTACACTTGCTGGTTCCGGATTAAGATCCGCAGCTCAGTGGTAATCTGGATTAACACGGATCAATTCAAGAAAAAACCTGCATATTGTACAGCTATCCAGATTTAAAAATCTGCATCCCGTCTTGTACCACTGGATCCGGATTAGAATCCACAGCTCAATGTTAATCTGGCTCAACATGAATCGTAACACAAACTAACCTGTATCTTGTACAGCGTTCCAGATTTAAAAATCCGCAATTTGTCTTGTACTGCTGGCGGCAGGAGTATCGGCACGTACTGGCTCTAAAAAAAAAAGGGCAAAGAAAAACAATTTTGCAAATTATCGCTGCGGCAACACAAAGGCTAAACATTTTCTTGCACTGTCGTGCTTACATGGTTTACGAATACATGTAACTGTAACGCCAAACAAACGTCAGCGTGATTTTATTTTCTGTTGTCATTTCACGCTTAGCGAATGCATTTTAGCCGCAAAAATAATTGCTGAGAAGTACTTTGCGATTGTAAAATCTGTATTTATGTACCCAAAATTTTACTTCATGAGTTGACAATTAAGAAAATTATACTAAAAGTTTCGATAGCAATGGTAAGCATCACCACTTGATGTTTTGTATTGTCCTAAATATACCTTTCTGTAGAACAAAATGGAGGTTGTTAAACAAATGAGCATGCACACTCATTTATTTAGCATTCACTCAACACAAAAACCATGCATGGAATTTAGAGGTTTTTCTGAAGCATTGTTGCATTTACATGAAGCTGAAATTTTTACAGGTCCGTTTACCAACGTAGATATAAAATGTTCTCGGAATTCGACAAAAATGTTTCATCGAAAAATGATAAACTGACCTTAAAAGTAAAGATGTGTTGTCCGCGCGTTTTATTTTTTTAATTGATATTTTTCTAGAAACAAAAGGTAATCACTTAAAAAAAAAATCGACCACCGTTTACTTATCGAACAATAGCGCTCCGCACTAATGACGTCACGACTGCTGCACACGTGCAGCCAAAAGGCGGAACTCAGTAAAACTTTCCATCTTTTAACGTTTTATGGCAACAATTGACATGACGGGCGATGGCAGCAATTTTCACCTTCAGAATAACGTCGAATATACTTGGCACACTATGTGAGCTACTAGCAGTTATCGAGGTTTAAGCTGAGGTACAGTGACTTTCCGCCTGTTTTGAGACCATTTTTTCCCATTATTCGGCTTGCGTGTGCTTGACGCAGAATATTGCAACATGTAGTTGATGCCAATGCTTTGCGTATTTCAGACCAACTACAGGAAACACGCACTGCAATTATACATGCGTATCACTCAAGTCATCTTTTTTTTGAAAGAATGTAAGTTAGCCTAAATCACTATACTCAACGGAAAACTCGATATCTGCTTGTAGCTGAGATTGTGTGTCAAGTATATTCATGGCCATTTAGACCGTGAACAGCTAGTGTTGCTGTTGGGCATTTTGTGTAATTATCGTGTACGTACACTAAAGTTAACGTGTACGTGCACGATAGTTATCGTGTACCTACAAGATAACAACCAGTTACTTACAAGATAACTAAAACCTACTTGAAGTGAGCCGCCATTTCGGCCGAATTAAATCTGGCCTACAATTCTGGCCTACAATTATGGTCCTGGACCATTAATTTAATTGAACGTCTTGAGAAGAGACTAGGGTAGGGGTAAAGGTTAGGTGTCAGGGGTTAGGGTTGAATTATTAAGTGATGAGCTTGCAAGGAATTTGGTTTGGTGTAGTGGTTACAGTGACGGATTTTGTGCAATATTCGGTACTTTGTTTTAAAAGATAAAAGTAGTTAGAAGCTTGAAAGAGCCAGAAAAGAAATGGTAGTCTTTGTTCAGAGTGTTAAATGTGCTTATGGTACAGGACCATTATTGTAGGCCCAAAACTCACTCGTGTAAATTAAATCAGCGGCCCGCTGATTCAGCCGCACATTCAAAAATGATGAACATTCCAGAATACATACACCAGAGGATGTTTACCACACGGGCCAGGCTTACATGTACGTCGGAACGGAACAATTTCATCATTTTCCTACATGTCCCGACCTACTCCTCTTCAACTTAAAAATTATAATTGATTCTGATCCAGGACACACGTAATTTTGGTTTAGCCGCTCACTAATTAGTACTTAATTAAGGTGTTAAAAGGACCCCTCCCCGATGAGTTAAAAAGTGAAGGTTTTTCACCAAAATGTTCGAACGCACATCCTTGAAAGAATTCGATGCATTCATTTTGTACAAATTAACTACTTTTAATGTATTTTTCTAATTAATTTTAGTCGCGGTCACACTTAATTTTCGTTTCAGCTTCAGTCGCAAAATATTTAGTACCTAAATGAGGAGTTAAAGGGATCCCTCCCCAAGAAGTTAAAAAGTGAAAAAATGGTATTTTTGTATATACATTGAACACGGATTTGGGTAAATTTATATATTGGAATCGATAGCTTATTCAATTTTAAGATATACTTCCGACTGACACTTCTGTCGCAAATGTTGCATTTCTGAGATAAACAAATGATAAAATTACTGCATAAAGTAATGCACAAAATGATGCGGCGAGCGGTCTGTGCGTAAGCGCGACAACAGAGGGCGCTGCGCGCGTGCGTGATGGTTATCTTGTGCACTAACTGAAGGCAATTTTTGAAGAAGAAAACGTGATTTTTCTACAGAAAAGCAACATTTGCGACAAAAGTGCAAGTGGGAAGTATATCTTAAAATTACATTATGTATTGATTCCAGGAGGTAATTTCCTTTAAATCTTTGTTCAATATATACGAAAAAAATACCAAAAACAAATTTGAACGCACATCTTTAACACAATTTGTTCCCTTCATTGTACAAATTAACAACTTTTAATGCATTTTCTAATTGATTGTACATGTGCTCCCGGGCCGCAAATTATTTGGTAACTCATTAAAGAGTTAAAGGGATTCTTCCCCACTCCACAATAAGCTAAAAAGTGAGGATTTTTCAACAAAATATCCGAACGCACATCTTTAAAACAATTTGTTAACTAACGATGATTAAGTAATCTTCGTCGAACGAAGCGATTTCTCTAGTAAGAACGGAGTCATAAATGAGTTAATATTTTAATGGGAAGTGATTTTAGGAGTGAAAAACACTGTCCTAACACACAGCGTCTCAGTGGCGACCGGTAAACGGAATTCATACCAAAAATTATGATCAACGTATTTAAATTCTTACAAAATCCCAATGCACCCATGGGTGCAAAATATGTGCATCTTGCTGTACATTATCCAAAAAGACCTTGTGACAAAACACATGAGACTGGATAGTGTAGTGACTGAAAACAAAATTAATGTTTTCTAACGAAATCTTAAAATGTTCTCACTGCTATTTTTTTTTTATCGAATCTGTACTTACTGGTTTGTTTGATGAGTTATTTTTTAAGGGAAAAAATATGAAATGATCAACCAACAATTAATTGCACAATATTCCCTGGCATTTTGATGAGGAAAATACAAGTATATAGGCCTATTTACTGTACGCATGATACGCAGCGCCTTTACAAGTACAATCGGTCGCGAACTCACCTCCCACCGCGGACGTCCCATTGTTCCTCTTTTGTTTGGACTTAGTTTTTTGGCGACTGCTCTCATTTGTTTTCTAAACGATTCGAAATCGCAGACATCTTTGGCAATCGTGGACGATATTGTTCCTATTGTTAAACGTCCTCGATTTGAATACCCCAACCCGCCCAACACTTTGCCCGTCTTCATGGCCCGCAAATTACACCAATTGTAGATAATGCACTCATATAATATTAGAATATAACTGTATGCATGTTGCCTATTTCATCAATTTTACGGTGTTTTTTTTTGGGGGGGTGGGGGAGGTTTTCAATGCAACGAAGTGACGATGTCTATAAAATACGCACGTAAATAACTTCAAAAGCCAACCGGAAAATATCTGTACCGGTGAGGTCAGCGCTTCCGGTCGACGCAACATAATTTGAGCGCGCCAACTCGTGATTACACATACCGATTTTGTCGGCCGACTGGCTTGTCGGCCGACAAAATTGGCGTGATCGGTCTGTGTAAACACTTCATTTTGGCAAATCGACCGACAAAACCAGGAGCCGATCAGAGTCTGACATGTCAGACTCCAGCCGGCCGATAAAATCGGTGTCGGGCTGTGTAAACAGCAAATCCAGCTGTGTAACCACGGCTAAAATGTGATACAGATTACGTCAGCCGATAAACTTACGCAAAGCACGTGCAAATCACAATTTAACCAAGTCGAGTTGCCCGATAATTACGGAGCTCTGTGAGTGCCATCGTACTTGTACATGTACCGATATAATTTATCTTGCCAAGTTGACTTACGTCGACTTGGCGAGATAATTTATGTCGCAAAGTCAACCTCCTGAATTCAATAATTACGTCGACTTGGTAGAATAATTTAACACGAATTGACTTACATACTTATCTGACCAAGTCGACTTAGTAGATTTGGAAAGGCGACTTGGCAACCAAAATATCTCGCCAATAAATCGACTTATAAATTTCAGTCAAGGACTATTATTGATTTCGGGAAGTCAACTTGGCAATAATATCTCGCCAAGTCTACTTATTCCACGTTATAAGTCAACTCGGTCTCGGTATCTAAACAAGTTGGGTGGCCCTCACAGAGCGCCGTATGTAGGCACATGGG
The DNA here is from genome assembly GCA_037783545.1 of Henricia sp. BOLD:AAB3569. NCBI lineage: Eukaryota > Metazoa > Echinodermata > Asteroidea > Spinulosida > Echinasteridae > Henricia > Henricia sp. BOLD:AAB3569. The sequence goes on along the minus strand of JBBELK010000806.1, from coordinate 404,166 downwards.
CGATAATCGGGCAGTGTAAACACTGCATGTTTTTCTCGAAATCGGCAAACAAATTCGGCCGACCAAATAAAACGGCCGACTTAAAAAAAATCGGTCTGTGTAAACACCGCTTTAAACACTTCATTTTGGCCGATCGACCGACAAAACCAGGGGCTGATCAGAGTCTGACTTTTTAGACTCCAGCCGGCCGATAAAATTGGTGTCGGGCTGTGTAAACAGCAACTCGGCCTGTGTAACCACGTCTTAAATGTGATACCGATAGACTATACTAAAGTGTGACGTCAGTTACCATGGTAATTGGGTCTTAACATGCGTTGGTAATCTGAAACTCCATTGGTAAAGCGCAGGGAAATAGTTCACTCTGGTTTTAGTGTAGACCCAGTAACCTTGGCAACACACAAAGGGTGACGTTTTCACTTTTAATTAGTAGTCTATTACGTCAGCCGATATACTTACGCAAAGCACGTGCAAATCGCAATTTAAAGTTGCCCGATAATTAGGGCGCTATGTGGGTGCCATCGTACTAGTTTAGGTACCGAGAAAATTTATCTCACCAAGTTGACTTACGTGGGTTATGTCGACTTGGCGAGATAAGTCAACCTCCTGAATTCAATAAGTCGACTTGGTAGAATAATTTGCTGCCAACTCGAATTGTCTTACATAATTATCTTACCAAGTCGACTTACCATAGTAGGCCTAGATCTAGAAAGGCGACTTAAAAATTGGCAACTAAAATATCTCGCCAATAAATTGACTTATAAATGTCAGGAAGTCGACGACTAATTGGTCTCAGGAAGTCAACTTGGCAATAATATCTCGCCAAGTCGACTTATTCCACGTTATAAGTCAACTCGGTGAGTCTCGGTATCTAAACTACTGGGATGGCACCCAAGGAGCGCCGTATGTAGGCATACTGAGCGATAATAGGGCAGTGTAAACACTGCATGTTTTTGTTTCTCGAAATCGGCAAACAAAATCGGTCGACCAAATAAAAACGGCCGACTTACAAAAATCGGGCTGTGTAACCACGGCTTTAGTCCATTGATATTTCTCCTCTTGGTCTCTGGCCTAACATAGCATGCCTAGTCATGCTAGTCTAAAACTGTATATCATGTTTAACTGCATCATACTCACCCGTTTGTCCAAGCTTTTGCGCGTTGTCTGCCAAGGAACGTTTCCGTTTGTCCTGATTTTTAAAATCCGCGGATCTCACATCATATAAACACGGATAATCTGGCCATATAGGCCTATCTACAAGTTTGTCATCTAAAGCCCGTCGCACACCTTTACGATTTACCAGCGCACCGGACACTGGACCATCAGATGCAGACAAATGCGGAATTGTTTCAGCGCACACCTTTCCAGTTTCTGGGCCTATAGGCCGATTGGCCGGTAAATCGCAAAGGTACGTGTGCGGCGGGCTTTCTCCTCGACGAAATAAATGGGCGCAGCCATGTTGTTTGTGACGTTGACAGGCCGCAGTCACGCATGCGCTTTATGCACTAACTGAAAGCAGATAGCTTTCGTTCACCACGCACGTCGCGCCATTTGGCACGCGTGGCCAAAATTAGCGCCCGGAAAGTCAAGAATCTCTCGGAAAATGTCCCGCACACGGGAGCTACCTCCTTACGCCATCGGCCACGAGTGAATTTTGGCTAAGCAGATAGCTCTCGTGTGTGGCAGGCTTAAAGTTCATCAATGTAGTTTAGTTTGGCGGTGCGTCTTTGTGTTCTTCCAGCCGTCATTACGTAATACCAAGTGGGCGCATTCCTTCTACATTCTTCGAATTCCTCTATAGGCTTTATAAGGTCACTCGCAGTGCTTTTTAATCACTTCAGGGTCTAGCACACACACGCGAATGTCCGTCCCCGCACAGCTGATCAGACCTGAAAATGTCAACCGAGCAGAGCTCGTCAGTGGACGCCACAGCTATTTTCCAGAAATTTAATGACTACTTTGACGAGAAATTTATCGCAGTTTCGACTCCTAAAGAGGATTCTACTTCATTACGTGAACTCAAAAATAAACTGGAAGCCAAAGAACTATTTGAGTTCTGTGGCACATTAGAAATAGCACTAGATAATATCAGATGCGCCATTTCCAAGAACGACACCGATCGAGCCATAGATTCGATACAGCAGGCCCTACAACTCGTCGCTGACCGGAAAAAGAAAATTCGAATCGCCGACTCGAGCAAGGCCGGGTGGTCTACAGTTTCACACCTCGACAAAAACAGCGCTGGGAACCTCTCGGCCGAGCAACAGAAGAGCGTTAAAGTAGCCGAAGACGAAGCCTTGAAGGAGAACCAAACACGCAAACGCGAAGATTACTAATATGGCGACCCCAGTTCTTCTCGGAATTCTGCTGATCGTCGGCTTTTTCAAGGTACATGTACTCTTCCCACCCTTTGTTTATACTTTGTTATTTCAGCCGGCGTGCAAGTGCAGGCCACTCCCCATAATGTATAATAAATTATGAGAACATAATTTTGTGTCTTTTGCTAGTTTATTCTGACGTTCCTTAAAACCAAACTGTTTTTCATTCGTATGAGCGCAGCGAAGTAGAATGAAAATGTAGTTTAGTTTGGCGGTGCGTCTTTGTGTTCTTCCAGCCGTCATTACGTAATACCAAGTGGGCGCATTCCTTCTACATTCTTCGAATTCCTCTATAGGCTTTATAAGGTCACTCGCAGTGCTTTTTAATCACTTCAGGGTCTAGCACACACGTACGCGAATGTCCGTCCCCGCACAGCTGATCAGATTCCCCGCCCACCCACCCCATATTTCTTGGAGATAAACATTACTTCTTTGAATGTTTTCTTTTCCCTGCAGGCATGTCAACTTCTGGCGGTTGCTTCTCCTGCGGACTTCATGGCCATTGGTCCAGAAACTGCCCTTTCGCCATCGCCAATGACGGATTTTCATGTCAGTTTAGACAAAGGGGCAGAACCAATTTCGTCCTTGCTTACCCTCCAGGCAGGAGTCCCACATCCCAGTTCGCCATCCCACAGAGACCTCTGCTGCCCTCCGTCGCCGCCACAACGGCTCGGCTATCGAAGCAGTCTCAAGATCCAACCGTGTCCTAAACAAGAGCAGTATGTTGCCCAACAGCGCATCGGAGACAAGTTTAGGGATATTTTTCAGGTACATTGTCGGAAAACTTGCTCTTCTTTGTCTTCCGATGACGTCGTGGTCAAAGGGAGATTAAAGTTAAATACTGACTTTTGGAAAAGAATCGGGGCACATAATATGATTGTTTTCATTATCCACAGAGGTTACTTCATCCCATTCATCGAAACCCCGCCCCCCTATGATGTTCGCTAACAACGCGTCGGCCTTACGCAATTACGAATTCGTGACCACCTCAATACTCGAACTAATAGCCTTTGGAAGAGTGCAAGAGAATGTTTCTTCTTCTTACATAACCAGCCCTTTATCGGTATCGTGTCAGAACCAAAACAAAAACAGACTAATTCTGGATCTTAGCATCTTGAATAAGTACGTTAAAACGGAGCATTTTAAGATCGATGATTGGAAGATTGGGTTACAATTTTTCTCTCCCGATGCCTTGATGATAACCTTTGACCTCAAATCAGGTTATCACCATATCGAAATCGCTCCAGAACACCGCAAATACTTAGGATTTTCCTGGTGCATTGATGGTAAGACCAGGTATTTTGAGTTCACTGTTCTGCCTTTTGGTCTATCATCGGCTCCATTCATTTTCACCAAGATGCTCAAACCCCTAGTCTCCCACTGGCGTTCATGTGGGATACTTGTTGCGGTATACCTCGACGATGGTTTCATAGTGGTCCCTCGTGACCAGCGTTCACGAGAAGACCACATGCAGGTTGCCACCCAAACTTCCGATTACGTCAGATCAGATCTACTCAATGCTGGGTTCATCTACAACATACTTAAATGTAACTGGTCACCACAAACCTCACTTACTTGGTTGGGTATGATTTGGGATTCGTCGCAAGGCTCTCTTAAAATAATAGATAAGCGAATTCAAAAACTAAGAATCTCCATACAATCGGTAATCGCCTCCCCCTGTTGTACTATCAGAGAATTGCATTATATTGTAGGGCAGATCATCTCCTTATCGCCAGTCGTGGGTAACGTCTCTCGTTTATTGACCAGGTACTCTCAAATAGTCATAGCAGACGCCAGAAACGAAGATAAGGTTATTGTACTAGATGATCGGTGTCGTCGTGAGATTAACTTTTGGTTCGACAATGTCGATAATCTCAACTTACGTTCTGTGTTTGCATCCCAAAAGGTTAAGACCATCATTTGTTCAGACGCAAGCTCAGTCGGTTCTGGAGCCATAATCTCGCACGGTAAACAGATAAGTTGTAAACAAATGTTCCCCGTCTGAGAGAAGTAAAAGCTCCACATGGAGAGAATTAGAAACCATTATTTTTGCTTTAGAGGCATTTTTATCTCTGATTTCTAACTCTCGGGTGAAATGGTTTACTGATAGCCAGACTGCTGCTAAGATTATAGTCTTTCGGAAAGACTGCCTTTTTGCGCGCAAAACACGATGTACATAGACTATTCACCATTGGCCGCCAGAGGGCGCACCTGAAATACAGTCGAAAAGACAGTCTTTCATATTCCGTATAAATCGCTCGCAAAATACCGAGCGAATTACTGGCATACCTTTGTGTGACACGGTGAAATGCGTGACGTCATCTAATTTCCATAATTCACAACAGCTCTGGTCTGTCTGGTACCCAGAGTACACACTGGACAGGACAGTGCATACAAATGTCGCTGCTTTTCCAGTCGCTGATCGATCGATCGATCGATCGATCAGCAGTCAGCAGGCAAACACGTTGTCCATGGACAAGCTCTATCTTGCGCGTTGCACTCAGTGTCTCGCCTGTACCGTCCGGGCCTTGCCGCTTGCCGGCCTGCGTTGCTCGTACGGTCGGGTTAGACCCGTGAACGGGTCTACGGTCGGGTGTGATGATTGGGCGGCCAGTGAAGACGAAGCATTTCGTTCCAAGTTGGGAATCGAAAAGTTTGAAGGCTATCAAAGACTGGCATGTAGAGATTTTCTTAGGGCATTTTCTGCTTGGTCACGATTTTTTTTCATCGCTTACGCATGGAGGAAGAAAACGACTGGGATTGTTTTCTTCTCCTCTTTACTATGGCATGCTTTTCATATTATTGGCTTCGGTAAAAAAAAAAGTGCTAAACGATTTCAGAGAAGTTATCCACTACTATTTTTCCCTAAAATGACTTGCAAGCATCAGCTAGTTCAGATATGATAGACAAAAACCGAAATTTAGGAGTGAATTAATCTGAGTGAAGAACCACCCACTTTCTTAAAAACTACTAATTTCACTCACTATCACATGCTTTGTACACAATGTTTGAAGTATTATAAATTGTTGGGCAGATTTTTAAAAAATTCAAAATGCCCTTATTAAATTTTTTTAAGTTTAATGTTGAAAGGATTCTCTCAAAGCCACATGGTTTTACAAAAGTAATTGTACATTTTCTAGGGTCTAATATGACCCATTTGATTTTCATTTAGGCCAACAAAAAATAAGGCAAATTGTTGTGACCCAAGGATCGACCTCTTACAGCCTATTTAAAACAATACTTTTTTTCCGATTCTTCGTGCTTGGTTTGGTTTTTACAGCAAGCAGAATTGCAGAAAATTAATTAGAGCAACTTGCTTGCATAAGCCTCCGAAAATATACTGGAATAACGTTTAATGGAACAAATTTAAATTTGATGTTTATTAGTTTACTAAATGTTTAAAATTTCACCCTTTTCAGTGCTTTGGGGAGAATGCTTTGAGAAGGCCCATTAATTTTGTGGATATGAAGCTGTTTTTACGAATTACAGGAAACAACAGCAAACTACTTTGTAGATAGGACAGAAGCCCTTGAAGGAAATTTGCACAGTTTGGTTAACATTGTCTGATTCATTAGTTCAATATTTGACTTCAAGTGCAGAAATAATTTGAATTTTTAGGTTGAATTCCATATCCGACCACTATAAACGTCTTTATTCTGTAAATGAAAAATAAACAATGCATGTTAGAACAAGTTTGATGATAAAAATGAGAAATAAAATTATGACATGTCTAATTTTAGGCCCCCAGCCTGAATTTCCATTGTTATAAAACCACGTAAAATTTTAGTTTGGTTGTAAAAACCATGGTGTGAAAAATAATACAGAAATTTTCATGATTTTTAAATTTTTCCCACTTCTGTCCAACATTGTTGTTCGTCAACATTGTCAGATTCATTAGTTCAATATTTGACTTCAAGTGCAGAAATAATTTGAATTTGTAGGTTGAATTCCATATCCGACCACTATAAACGTCTTTATTTTGTATTAAATGAAAAATAAACAATGCATGTTAGAACAAGTTTGATGATAAAAATGAGAAATAAAATTATGACATGTCTGATTTTAGGCCCCCATATGCAGCCTGGATTTCCATTGTAAAACCATGTAAATGTAAAATGTTAGTTTGGTTGTAAAAACTATGGTGTAAAAACTAAGAGAGAGAAATGTTCATGATTTTTAGATTGTTTTCCCACTGTTGTCCAACATTGTTCAATGTTTTGGCCATGGCATTGGGTCTTAATCTACACGGACAGGCACCCCCGGCCGGGGACAGGAAGTCACCGGGCTGGGCTGGGCGCGCACTCGTACCGAGAAATGCCGCTTCTCGGCAGGCCATACATGCACCACGGTCACTGCACGAAAACGGCCCGATATCATTTTTCGCGCGGCACGGTGAATCACTGCACACGTACAAATGTACACGGCAAGTTACCATCCCACATGACCTATTTATGGAGGCATCGCTTTCTCTTCTACGCAGGCGCCCATAATTTTTGACCTTGCTGTTTAATTATTCATGTCTTCCATAAAGGTTATCGAACTTTTTTCTTACGGAGTAATCAAGACCGAGTTTTCGAGTTCACGTTGTAAGTGTAGGTACGCCCTCTGGCGGCTAAAATGAACAATGTGGGGATCGCGAACTCTAACAGTAAATTCGGTTGGAAGTATGAAACCTGATTTACAGTCCATTGCCTATAACGCATTCGATCTTTGCCTCAAGAACCGAATTATTCCTGATGTTCAGTGGATCCCTATAGAACTCTGAACGAACAAGCAGATTGCATTAGCAAATTTTTTGATCTAGAGGATTGGTCCTTATCTGATGTTTTCTTCTCGACCATAAATAACATGTGGGGCCCTCTTACGGTTGATTGCTTCGCTTCGTTTTACAGTGCCAAACTTCACCGATTCTTTTCCAGGTTCTGGAACCCAGGTTCTGGAACCCAGGTGCAGAGGCTGTCGACGCCTTCGCTCAGAACTGGGCTGGGAATAATGTTCTCTTAGTGCCCCCAGTAACACTAATCCCGGCCGTGCTTAATCACGTCCATCAGTGTAACGGACATGGCGTTCTTGTATTTTCATGGTGGCCCTCTAGCCCATTTTGGCCTTTATTATAGACCAAGTTTCGCTCATCTATTAAATATTTAATTACTATGGCCGGAAATGAAGCTCTGGTCCATGGAAGGAACACAAGTTCCTTATTGGGATCGCCTAACTTTCAAGGCCTAGTCGCAGCAGTACACATAGACTTCACCACAATCGGCTAACTCTGTTATTTATCTTTCCACAGATAATTCTCAAACAACCTGTCGGGAAAAACTTCCCACTCTCGCTTAAGAACTACAAAGAACAAGTGTTGAATGATGCGATACTAGGCAAGTCAGAGGGCACAGTAACATGCTATTTATACAAATGCCGTCAATTTTTTGCATGGTTGAATAAGGTCAAATGTCCCGCTATCTTACCAATCAAAGATGAGGTCGTAGCCGCTTACCTATCCCAATTAAAGGGTACATCATCAGATAGTGTCATAGTCGCCTCCGCTGCAGCAATCAAATGGATTCACAATCCAATAGATTCTCCTTTAGTTAAGCAAATATTATCAAATGCTGAGCGAACTTTGCACAAACCACCGGTTCAAAAACAACCATTGTCTTTGCAGCAGTTAAAGAGCATTATTGATGTCTTGGCGACGGAAGATGTACACTGTTGCAGTTACGTAGCGCATGTTATCTTTCGTTAAAATTCGCTTTACTCTTTCGCCATAACGAGATGTCGGGTTTGAAGGCTAATCATATCTCTAAGTTACCCAACGATCAGGGAATCATAATTTTTATACCCAAATCCAAGACGGATGTGTTCAGAGACGGCGATCTAGGATTCGTGTATGATACTAAAGATAAATACTCACCTGTGCAAATATTAAACAACTACATGTCTTGGGTAGGGATAAGCATAGGGGAAGATAAATTCATCTTTACTCCTCTCCCCTTTTGCCCCAAATCTAGATCGCACAAAATTACCCAAAACAGGCCCCTGAGCTATACAAGATGTAGAGAATTGTTCCTTGATGCTTTGAAACAAATCGGAATCGACGATGTATAACAATTTGGTCTTCATAGCTTGAGATCGGGAGGAGCATCCCACCTCGCTAATAATGGCATTTCGGAAGAATTAATACTCTAACACGGTCGTTGGAAAACAACGGCTGCTAAAAATAGATACATAAAGCGAGACTTGGAAGATCGATTAACCACTGCAAAGGCAGTTTTGACTTAATGTTGGTATAAAGGCCAGAATAATTAAGACAAATGTCTTGCAGACCTGAAGGGTGTATTGTTGTGCCTTGTTTCAGATGAAACGGGGAATGGCCCTTGGCCAATGGTGTGTATATCGAACCTCCATAATAAGAGCACTGTTAAAACTTTCCGCTTATAACATTTTTGGTCACAATTCTGATAATACACTGTTCCTATTTATAACAACGTCACCTTCTAAAGTCCTATAACGGCTCCTTATTAACGAGGTTCGACTGCTTTTTATTTTAAGCAATGGGATTCAAGGCAGATGCCTGTAAAATTATGTATATCTGTTCTGTTTATTTATTTTGTATTGGTTTATGGACATTCGCCGTGCAAGTGCAGGCCACTCCCCATAATGTATAATAAATTATGAGAACATAATTTTGTGTCTTTTGCTAGTTTATTCTGACGTTCCTTAAAACCAAACTGTTTTTCATTCGTATGAGCGCAGCGAAGTAGAATGAAAACCCACAAATGCTCTACTAGCTTAGTTCTGAGGCACAGCTCAGTTGATAAATTTCATATTAGCACCGGCAGCCTCGTTTCAGATGCTGAGCCATTGTATTACGTCACACGTCTTTTCATTTTAAAATTTTATTACAAAAGAAAGCACTGTGACCCTCGTTTTTGATGGCGATTTGAAATTCCTCTATAGTCCCTTAAAGGTTTCCCATATAAAGCCTCAATACAACATTTCCAGTTACCCAAAATTTTACTTCACGAGTTGACAAGTAAAGAGCGACTGAAAGTGTTCATTGCAATGTAACAAACACCACTTTTTTCCATGTAAAATTGTACCTTTGTGGGAGAAATTGCCGATTGAAGGTGTGTTTTTAAAAACGTTGTCTGCAGACAACCTATTTACTATTCATTCACACACACAAAAACATGCATGGATTTTTCAGGTTTTCTGAAGTACATGTTTAACTGCATTTATGTGGCTGACATTTCTACAAGGCAGGTATCTCGACATACAGGTTTTCAACTACTAGTGTAAATAACGCCGTTTTAGCAGTTTACCAATCATGTACTCTATCTTTAAGAACCAAACTTCTCTCTAAGTGTTGCATGGATAAGCAACTGAGCAAAATAACATAACAAACGCAGTGTACTTACTGTGTATACGGCAGCCAAGCTCCAGCGATGAAAATTACTCCAACGTAATTTATCAACAACATGGCGCTCAGTAGGTGACGCGAAGAGAACTCCTGACAAGAAAATAAATGTGAAGAAACTTTCAACAGAATGGGCCCACAAAAAAATCGTTTTAAAAGAGCACGCACTGTTTAGGCCTTTGTCCATGTACGTTCTAATTTTCACGAACGCCCACTGTTAAATACGTAATTCTGTGAACAACCTTGTAATATACTCAATCAACCTCAAAGGAAGGAAATTGGAAGCTTTACCGGATAGGTAAAGTGCACACCGCATTGTGACCTAATTTGTTTTAACGCGGCATTATAATTGTTTTAACCTCAGGTGGCCTTTACGGAACTTAAAGATAGTGTACATGTTTGGTAAACTGTTACAAATAGTTTATCCCTCTGTGTGATTGAAGATATGCATGATTACAACCAACCTTAGCAAAAACCAGCTCCATACTTCGTCTAACTTTAAACAAAACGTAAAAAAAGGGTTCGCAGTCATTTCGCCCCAAAATCATTTCGCCCTGAACCATTTCGCCCTAAACCACGGCCTGTGCACGAAGTGGTTTTTGGGCAAAGTAGCATTTGGGCGATATAGTGTTTTATCCGAGTTAAGCTAATATTTAAACATGGAGCACACGCATTCCTCACGTGCAATTAAAGCACACAATATTACCATAATGACAGTCCATGCACCATAACATGTATATCGGTTGCCCTCTGCTCTCGAGAACAAGCGGGACTCTGCGAGACTCGTCGACTTCCGGAGACCTTAAATAGGAATGTTATCACGCGTGGCGACCGTTTTTTAGTGACCATTTTGACACCACGTCAAAATTTGCAGTTTCGCCACCAAAGTAAAATGGGAAAGCATTTGCAGTTGTTGCAGTTTCGGTGTCTTCTTTTTGTGTTAGTGGACAGAAATTTAGATTATTGTTCAAATATTTCCTTATCGATCGAAAATTTGATGACTCAAATATTTGCCATAACCTTATTTATCTGATTGTGACTGACTTTTATCAAAATTTCAAAGTACAGAAAAATAAAACTGAACAAAAACTCAATTCAACAGATAAAAAGAAGAACAGCACAAATTTGGCTCCAATTTTAAAATCCATGTCAACCATTGCTTAAAGGCACAGGCTCGTCAGCAATGCGCGCCCGCTAAATTCGTGCTCGAAACACGCAGCTCCATGCCTTTGCTATGGAGCTGCATATTGCGTGGCACACATTTGGCAGGCGCGCATTGCTGACGAGCCTGTGCCTTTAATGTCTATCACTCTGTGATTTATCCACATAAAGCGATTTGGAATACAATATAATAGTGACGGATATAAAAAGGGCGACAAATAACATGTACCAGTTCCCACAACAGGTACAAAGCAAACATACCACCAGGAAGCAAATAGAAAATACTAAATGTGCATTGAACTTCACCTTTGTCAACATGTTTATTGTCCTTTCATTTTCATGTCTTTTCTTCAACATTTATTTCCACGCTTTCAATAAACTAATAAATATAATTACGTAGAGTATAAATGTTAGAAGGAAAATTTGCCATGAGTGGGGTTTGAACCCACGTCTCCACGTACACTAGTCGGGTTTGATAACCACTACACCACAAGAACATGCATGTATGGACACACGACAATCCAAGGGTTGATAAGGATGATTAATAAGGTGTGAGCCTTCCGCTGGGCAAATCTTCCTTAGGGAGAAAGGGCAAGGAAAGCCTATAATTCCGCTTTGAAACCCAACCAAGGATCATTGATCAAGGATCAACGACCGAAGTAAACAATTGTTAAAGCACAACACTGATCGACAGGAAGCACCCTGATATGATCAGTTCACAAATTTACAGATAAAATACATACGTTTAATTACCAAGTAAACAATTAAAGTTCAGGGTTTTGAAAGCAGTCGGTTTGCAACCAGCTTCGTGATCTGGTTAGGAGAGAGTTCGACTTGTTGTTTGGGATTTTTCGAAATTTCTCGGTTTCTTCTTGTTCTCTAATAGTAATAGTGAGAGTAAAGCCCCTACCTCACTGGACTGCGACTGTTGGCGACAAATTGAAAACGACATTCGCGAGGGAGTTTCAAAAATGTCTCGAAACGTTTGCGGGGGTTCTTAAAGGCACAGGCTCTTCAGCAATGCGCGCGCGCCAAAGTTGTGCCAGGAAATACGCAGCTCCACAGCAAAGGCATGGAGCTGCGTATTTCGTGGCACGAATTTGGCGCGCGCGCATAGCTGACGAGCCTGTGCCTTTAATTTCCTCGCGTGAGTCGCAGCAGGGCCTCGCTCTCGTGTCGCTGGAATGTTTAACATGTTAAAAAAATTCGCGCGACAAATTTTCTCTTTAAATAGTCACAGAGTCGTCGCGAGTGTCTCGAACCCTTCTCAAATTAGTTTCCATGAGTCAGAAAGTGCGAGAAATGTGAGACTGGTGGTTTTGTCACGGAACGAACGGCATTCACAGCGGTCTGTGTACAGCATGGAACGGCTCCCTGCGGGCATCGGCCGGTACAAGTTAGAATGTTGTAACTCGAAAATGTGACTCGAAAATGTGAACACCGAGTTGTAACTCAAAAATGTGAACACCGAGTTGTAACTCGAAAATGTCAACATCGAGTTGTAACTCGAAAATGTCAACACCGAGTTGTAACTCGAAAATGTCAACATCGAGTTGTAACTCGGGAATGCCAACATCGAGTTGCAACTCGAAAATGTCAACACCGAGTTGTAACTCGAAAATGTGAATTCCGAGTTGTAACTCGAAAATGTGAGCACCGAGTTGTAACTCGAAAATGTCAACATCGAGTTGTAACTCGAAAATGTGAACACCGAGTTGTAACTCGAAAATGTGAATACCGAGTTGTAACTCGAAAATGTGAACACCGAGTTGTAACTCGAAAATGTGAACACCGAGTTGTAACTCGAAAATGTCAACATCGAGTTGTAACTCGGGAATGCCAACATCGAGTTGCAACTCGAAAATGTCAACATCGAGTTGTAACTCGGGAATGCCAACATCGAGTTGCAACTCGAAAATGTGAACACCGAGTTGTAACTCGAAAATGTGAATACCGAGTTGTAACTCGAAAATGTGAGCACCGAGTTGTAACTCGAAAATGTCAACATCGAGTTGTAACTCGAAAAGGTCAACATCGAGTTGTAACTCGAAAATGTCAACATCGAGTTCTCACTCGAAAATGTCAACATCATGTTGTAACTCATGTTGTAACTCAAAAATGTCAACATCGAGTTGTAACTCGAAAATGTCAACATCGAGTTGTAAATCGAAAATGTGAACACCGAGTTGCAACTCGAAAATGTGAACACCGAGTTGTAACTCGAAAATGTGAATACCGAGTTGTAACTCGAAAATGTGAGCACCGAGTTGTAACTCGAAAATGTCAACATCGAGTTGTAACTCGAAAAGGTCAACATCGAGTTGTAACTCGAAAATGTCAACATCGAGTTCTCACTCGAAAATGTGAATACCGAGTTGTAAATCGAAAATGTCAACATCGAGTCGTAACTCGAAAATGTCAACATCGAGTTGTAACTCGAAAATGTCAACATCGAGTCGTAACTCGAAAATGTCAACATCGAGTTGTAACTCGAAAATGTCAACATCAAGTCGTAACTCGAAAATGTCAACATCGAGTTGTAACTCGAAAATGTCAACATCATGTTGTAACTCGAGTTGTAACTCGAAAATGTCAACATCGAGTTGTAAATCGAAAACGTGAACACCGAGTTGTAACTCGAAAATGTGAATACCGAGTTGTAAATCGAAAATGTCAACATCGAGTCGTAACTCGAAAATGTCAACATCGAGTTGTAACTCGAAAATGTGAACACCGAGTTGTAAAATATGTTTATAGACCTTTGTTTATCTATCAAACTTTCGCATTTGACATTATTACACCAAATTCCACTACCGATGCTGAATACCGGTACTTGTCACGCCACACTTGACGCCAAGGAGGCACATGAGTTGTAAAGTAACACTCCGTGCAAACATACGGAGGAGGGAAACGAGCGTGACCGCCCGGCGAGCTTTCGCACAAGCTCTAAAGTAACTACACTTTATTTTGTAAGGCTATAAAGCCGCCTTGTAACGTCAAATGGGTGCCATTCACAATCAGACAGTGAAATTAAATAATCGGCATGTTGCGTCAAATGAATCGGAAAAGATCGGCTGTTTGGCAACGGCGGCGGAACGTTTTTCAAATTGGGGGTTGGGGGAGGGGATGTGGCGCATGTTGTGAGACAACAGGCAGCATCATCGATATATATATAGGCTACCTGGATGAAGCAACGACGTCTAAAATTGAAGCCACCGTCCGCCATATACAATGGCTTGCTTAGACTGGTCATACTGTCTTCACTAGTCTACATCATAGTCTACATGTGTTAAGTGGAATGTAAGCGATCGCATGGACCGGGGAGCAGTCTTGGCCAAGCATTGTTCGCGGGGTACAATGGCGGCCGGCGTATACATATGCAGCACGATATGTGGCAGAGTACATGTATGCACCTACCATTGTTCCCCCATTGTGTCTCAAACATCCAAGGAATTTCCAAGGAATTCCTTTCAGTTTTAAGGGGGGATTGGAGCGTTAACAACAGGGAAGAGTGTCAGTGTTGAGGTATAGGGGCGTTAGGGGGATGGGGTCCCTTTGCAACATATCGTGCTGGGTATAGGCGCGTGGCTTCAATTCTCGTACAGCCAACTGCTACAGACTACCAAAGTGTGACGTCAGTTGCCATGGTAATTGGGTCTAAACATTCGCTGGTAATCTGAAACGTCCATTGGTATAGCGCAGAGAAACAGTTCACTGGTTTTAGTGTAGACCCGCATGGCAACACACATCATAACCAGCCAGTGATATGCCGACCATTAGGTCTCGCCTTTTGTTTGACCAATCACCAGGAGCAGATTCAGGATTTTCCAAAGGGGGAAGGGGGGCGGGGGCGAGTGTGAAATGATTAATAATATATAATGTAATGGTGGACACTTGTATAGCGCACATGTCTACCCTAGGGTTCAACTAGGTGGCTACCCGGCCAAGGCGCACAACCTATCAGCAGTTAGATTGTGGCATCCCCCCTAACAGCTCCCCAAATATCGCTTGGGTTGACGAGGCAATTGGGATTAAGTGTCTTGCCCACGGACACAAACACGTTGGCACGAGTGGGCCTCGAACCCCCAATCATCCGATCACGAGCACGGCTGGATACCCACTAGACCACACAAGGGCATGAAATTTTGTTTTTATCAATGAAATGTGCTATAACTAGTCCATTAATTTACAAGCATAGCAAAGTGGTGATGTCACATTAGGAAAACACAGGAAAATCTCATTCAACTGTGCACAAAAGTTTCCACAATTTTCTCCAACTTGCTGAAACTTTTGTAACCCATGACGGTTTAGGTTTGTTTTACATGTTGCCTGTTGCAAACCATGAACAAGGCTGAAAACTGCAGCATTTTTCCACAATTCCAGCTTGAAGTCTTATGTTTTTTCTTTGCTTTTCTGCTGTGTGTTCCTAAAGTGACACGCCCCAAACAGCGCCTTCTTTCTGTGAGTTTATGTGAAGAAATTTTCAAAGTTGAGAAATGCCACTTTTTATTCATGGGCATCAAAATGAACAGTAGTATTGTCTTTCTACACAAGTAGTCCTTCATATGCAGCAAAAACTGTGCATAAAGTTATTGAGCATTTCAGGCCCTTTAAGCATGAAATGGTGAAGACAACAAAATGGCGATGGCGTAGCGCGAAGCCCTAACGGCGTGGGGTGCCCCGAAAAATGTTGGATTCTAGATGCTCTGTGATGCGATCTCGGGCAATATGTAACCAATTTAAGCAGGCAAAACTGTGATGTAACATGAGGCAGATACCCCAACGGTTGCAAAAGTTATTTTTAAATTTTGTTTTAAAGGTTTATTTTTATATAGGCCTATGTATATATTTTATTTTATTTAGGAAAAGGGGGTGAGGGGGGTGGGGGGGGGGGGCGTGCGCCTTCCACGCTCCCCCTGGATCCGCCCTGGGGCCAATTTCATGAAGCTGTTTAGCAGCCAAAAATGTGATTTAATTCATAATTTGTTTGCTTTATAAAAATAGGTTTTCAGTCAAAATCTTGTGAGATATGTATTGCATTTGACTGGTTAACCCATTCATTTTGACTATGAACCCATTTTTATAAGGCAAACAAATGTTGGATTAAGCAATTGTTCTGCTAAACAGCTTTATGAAATTGGCCCATGATCATAGACATGATTCAGTGGCGTATTCTAACTTATACAGAAATACAAAGCAATCTACGCTGGCATGAGTAAATTTATCCAATTACTGGTATTTAGAAGGATGTTCATTTTATTTCACCGATAAGTTCTTCTTTCCTTAAGAATTAATTTGGAGAAAATGCATGTAGAAAGAAACGTAATAATAATACTGAAAAGTGGGGGGTGGGGGCGGGGGTGGGGGGTGGGGGGCGGGGGGGGGGGGGGAGCATGTCAGAGTGCACGCGTGGGTTTTGGGCCTACAATAATAGTCCTGTACCATGAGCCCAATTTTCTCATTTTCCTTTAACACATTTAACACTCAGAACAAAGACTACAATTTTTTGCTGGCTCTTTCAAGCTTCTAACTATTTTATCTTTTAAAACGAAGTAACGAGTATTGCACAAGATCTGTCAGAAATGGGAATCGAACCAGTGACATTCATAACATAAGTCTGTCACTCTAACCACTACACCAAGCGAACTCGCTGCAGGCTCTTTACTTCTTAATAAATTCAACAGTAACCCTTTACCCCTATATACCCTGATCTCTTCTCAAGACGTTCAATTAAATTTTCATATGGTCTGTAATAACAACGAATAATGGTCCAGGACCATAATTGCAGGCCAGAATCTCATGCATGCGGACCGAATTGACCGGGACCGAGTTGACTCGAAACCACAGAACTGCGCCCTCACTCACTGCAATTTGTGGTTGTGCGGGCGACTATAGTTAACTAGACTAACCTACATGTACCCCCGGAGCTTGGTTCCTCAAGTCAGACTACACATAGCTAGTCAAACAACGCAGCGTTCGGGTACAATCTAGGAGCAAGTTCGGGCGGGCGACTATAGTTTACTTATAGACTAAACCATAGGATGTAGATGCCATCCGAACGCTGCGTGATTTGACTATAGCTAGTCTGACTAGAGGAACCAAGCCCCGGAGGTAGGTTAGTCTAGTCAGACTAGCTAGTCAAACCACGCATGCTGCGCATGCTCCGTATCATAGAATTGTATGCTCCGTAACGACAATTATGGTCTAGTTAAAGGGACACACCGGCTTTGTTGGACTATTTTGGGCTCGAAATAGACCCATACATTATTCTGAAGCGCTTTCCAGAGTAAATTATAGATATACATGTATTTGAAAATTGTCTCAAACAATTCAAGGTCACGTGACTTTTCGGAACCAGATTTTGGTTCCGAAAAGTCACGTGGTCTTGTGAGTTAGTTGTGTTTCCAGCCGTAGAAACCAGCGCGAAGTGCGAGTTGCTTTTGTCATTCGCGGTTGGTTTCTCTTCTTGTTCGAAAATAATGTCCTACGAACACGATGTATACATACCGTATTTTCCAATATGTACACAAATCTGCCAACAGATTTCATAATCTGCCAACAGATTTGATACTTGAAGGGTTTCTGGGTGTTGATATGGACGAGAGAATCGCTCAGGTTTTTATATACAAACACATGATACATAATACATCGCGACGGCTGGTAAAGCGTATAGCCTAACATTTGTCTCTTTTGTTAATTTTAAACATTTCTAGTTAATTACGTAACATTTAGATACATTTTTTTCACAACAACCATCGAAATATTGTCACGGATGCTAAATTGCTACATTATGTAAACAGTAAGCCGGTGTGTCCCTTTAAGATAACAGATCTGTTAACAGATCTGTAACACTAACACTTACACGTAACACACAGAATTGTGACCTCACCAAATGGCTCTAAACTAAAAATCGTTGAACCATTTCCCTTCGCTTTTGAAATGAATGCTTCAGCCGCCGGCTCAATAGACTGCCGAAGTCAATACGTCCTCTCTTGTTAGTTGCCTAGGCAATGGCTCTACACTGAATCGTCGACCATGATGTTTAGAGCCAATTACCATGGCAACACGTCACATTTCGGCTGTCCATTCCGCTCCCCATTATCAAAACAAGGCCTAGTGTGACCAACATCGGTTTTGCATTTTAAAATGCAACCATGTTTGGTCATATCAGTGCAAAAAGAAATTCTGATTTTTAAAAACTCCGAAGCTGGATCACTGTGGGCAATAGAGTTCTACAGTGAAAATTTCACCCTTTGTTTGTTGCCATGGTTCTACACTAAAACCAGTAAACTGCTTCCCAGTGCTTTAGCAATGGATATTTTAGATTACCAGCAAAAGTTTAGACCCAATTACCATGGAGAATGATGTCACACTTTACTTTAGTAGGACTAGTCTATTGTAAAATACTCTGCATGTTAAACAGCTAGAATCCCCCTTCCACATTTTTTTAGTTTTTCTGTTTATCATGGAGGTGTATGTGTCTACAACACCATCACAACTTGTTTTTCACAAAAAAATCGACAGGCTTTTGCTTAAAACGTAAAGCAGTTCCGACCCTCTTCACCCGAAATTCTGAAACGCTCGAGGTCACTTGGCTTGTTTATCAACAGGGTTTTGACGTCATCCTGAGAAACATACAGAAACGGTCTGTGCAGTATTGAATGGAAAATACACAAAGTGAATGTTTATCATGCCTGTTTTGTCCTTGTAATTCAAAATACAAACGTGAAAAACATCTCATGTAATATGGCAACAATCTACTTTTACCTGTTTTGTGAAAAAACGATGAAATTGTGGCTCACAATGAAGCTCTTTTGAAGTAAATACTGGTGCATTGCGACGGGCGGTTTTGTCACGGAACGAACGGCATTCACAGCGGTCTGTGTACGGTCCCCTGCGGGCGTAGTTCCCACGTGTTTGAACATCGGCCGTACAAGTTATAGAATGAGCGACTCATTTTTCTCTCTCTTGGTAATAGAAAAGAAAATCTTTCTGCTCTTTTTTTTTCATAGTGTCTGGTAAAACATACAACCACGCAGCTACTAGGCATATCTCTGGCTTTTTGGACAAAAAAATTCTTCAAAAAACACCATCTAACAGAGACGGGTTTCCAAGTTTTTTGCGTGTAAACGTATGGAGCTAACAATCGTGTTGACTTTTCTTTCTCAGGATTGCGTCACAAGGTCACGCACATATCATGAATACCTAATGAGCGTTTCAGAAATCGCGAAAATCTCATTTTCGAAAAGCGACTTTTGCTTGCAATTTATCCACTTAAGACCGACAATTAAAAAATAATAAAAATCCACGTCGGCAAGAGGGATGTTTGGACTATCGAAAAAAGCATAAATGCTGGATTTTCGTCAAGGGGGATTCTTCCTCCTTAAGCAGAAGGTCCGCGGTTCGAATCCTGCTGGAGCCAAGTTGTTTTTCACCGACTCCATCCAGATTTCCAAAACTCACGGACATTATTTTGTCCACATTTGTATAGAATTAATTCACCCCTACGGTCCCTGGGTCCTTCAAAAAAAAAATCAGCTTTTCATACTTAAAGGAGTGAGGCCAGTTCACATTTTTGAGGCCCCCATTTTTCCCATGGGTGTTGAGATTTTGATACCATATCATGTGTAATATTTTTCTCATTACCATTCTAAAATGTCGCGCTCTCGATCCCGTCAAAAATTCACCAAAGTTTAGTAAACTAATTTATCCAGTTACATAGAGCCTAGCAGTGTAATGATTACACCAACCTTTTTGCTGCACAAAATTGGGGATTGCAAATTTGCTGTTTTCTTCCCATGGATAGTATTTTGGGGAGGTATTTGAAATGAATGTTAAGTTTCAACAAAATCAATTTTTTGAAAAAAATCTTGTACGCTCCTTTAATGAAGAGGTGATTTTTAAAATTGGGGCAAGCCGGTTAGGGGTTTGGGTATTATCTTAAGTGATCTTTGGGAGGGTTTATACCTCTGTAGGGCTTGCTAAGCTCAAGTCATGTACATTTGTGACCCGCTCTGCGAAAAAAGGGTATTAAAGTTGCACTGCCCGTGTTTGGGCCGATTTTGGCGTACAATTTTTTTTTAAAAGTTAAATAGGTATTTTTCTAGAATAGAAAAAGTTATCAGCTTTCATTTGGTACCAAGAACGTAAAAATCCGTCAAGGATTAATGCCTTTCGAATCCTGCTGGAGCCAAGTTGTTTTTCACCGACTCCATCCAGATTTCCAAAACTCACGGACATTATTTTGTCCACATTTGTATCGAATTAATTCACCCCTACGGTCCCTGGGTCCTTCAAAAAAAAAATCAGCTTTTCATACTTAAAGGAGTGAGGCCAGTTCACATTTTTGAGGCCCCCATTTTTCCCATGGGTGTTGAGATTTTGATACCATATCATGTGTAATATTTTTCTCATTACCATTCTAAAATGTCGCGCTCTCGATCCCGTCAAAAATTCACCAAAGTTTAGTAAACTAATTTATCCAGTTACATAGAGCCTAGCAGTGTAATGATTACACCAACCTTTTTGCTGCACAAAATTGGGGATTGCAAATTTGCTGTTTTCTTCCCATGGATAGTATTTTGGGGAGGTATTTGAAATGAATGTTAAGTTTCAACAAAATCAATTTTTTGAAAAAAATCTTGTACGCTCCTTTAATGAAGAGGTGATTTTTAAAATTGGGGCAAGCCGGTTAGGGGTTTGGGTATTATCTTAAGTGATCTTTGGGAGGGTTTATACCTCTGTAGGGCTTGCTAAGCTCAAGTCATGTACATTTGTGACCCGCTCTGCGAAAAAAGGGTATTAAAGTTGCACTGCCCGTGTTTGGGCCGATTTTGGCGTACAATTTTTTTTTAAAAGTTAAATAGGTATTTTTCTAGAATAGAAAAAGTTATCAGCTTTCATTTGGTACCAAGAACGTAAAAATCCGTCAAGGATTAATGCCAGTCGATTAAAAACAAGAAATGATTAAATGGCTGGCAGGTCATTTAATCGACAGGGTTATGACGTAAATGTACATGTGCGCATTGTACACATACTGTGTACATATGAGCGTACGCGCACATGTACAACATGTGAAGCACGTTTCAAGAAAAAGGCTTAAATGTATCTCCAATTTCCGACGTCGAAAATTTACGTTTTTGATATTTTTCGTTACAGAGACACGTAAGCTTTCTAAATTCGTTCGCTTGTGTAAATTAATTTTTTAAATCCTTTCACCGAAACACGGGCAATCAACTTTAAGTCGCGCTGGCTAGTATTCTTTTTGCGACCATAAGAAGAAATATGTGGCATTTCTACGCTCATTAAAATACCAAAACACAAAAGAAATTCCAGGCGTAACACATTCCAGGCGGTATCTGGGCAACGTCAGGAATTTCCATTGTGTTTTGGTATTTTATTGAGCGTGGATTTGCCGCGGATTTCTTTTTGTGGTCGTAAAAAGAATACTAGCCAGCGTGACTTAATACCCTTTTTCGCAGAGCGGGTCACATTTGTCCACATTTGTATTAAATTCTTAAAATACAGTGACAGACTATCAATGCAGTGTTTCGTACATAAATATATGTTGCATATTATTTGTTCATTAATGCATAGTTTACTGAAAATAAGACACAAATGTACTCAGTATTTCTAGCTCTACAATACTATGTAAAAAACCTTGATAATAAACAGCCGAAGTGTAACGTACGTTGCCAGCTGGGTAAAATCAGAAACTACCTTTTCCAGAAAGAAACTCGTTAAAAATACTTGAAATGTAATCGCAAGAGTAAACAAAATGCTTTGGAGTGCCCCCTTACGTCGTCACCGTCATCACGAAGAGACAAAAGTGGCCAAATATCGCGTTTTCGATTTTGAGATTTTGGCCGAAAAAGACTCAGTACCGCACTGCCTATACAACCTGCTGAATTGCATTTGTTGAAAATAAAACGAGAAGTCCAATTACTGTAATTAGCCACGTGAAAAAAATTCACAAAAGTCCCATTTTCCGTTTTCACGAAGAAAAAAAGATCACTTTGCCTGTCTGAAGATGGCATTAACACAGGCGCGCTGGGACAAAAACAGCGTTTTGCGTTTCACGAAGAGACAAATCACAAAAGTTCCGTTTTCACGAAGAGACAAATGTCTTTAGAAATTAATTACTATGATTTTAATGGTTAAATTAATATTTTATTGGTACAGATTTTAAATTCAAGATCCCAACTTTGAATACAGATCACATATTACTAAATAGACCCCGAAGAAATGCGCAAAAGTTTAGTTTCAAACAGTGACCAACTTCAAACTCGATTTTCTCAAAAAGACTTTCTGACGCTCAGCGGGCTAATTATTGTATCACTTCGTGTTTACGGTAACGAACTTTCTTGAAAATTGTCAAGACTATGATACCAAGAAATTTCTAACTGTTTGTAAATGATTTTATATATTGTACATAATTTAGAAATTACATGTAGGCCTACTCAGAAATTTCTTTAAACTTTACAAATGCATAACAACGTCACATTTTGGCTCCTGTTTTTATGGAAAGACCCATATTTGTCCATTCAATGTCGTAAGATTTTAATCAAATTCGTCCCGCCTGATGATCATCTACATCATGTAAAGACTGAATTCGTCTTTGTTCAACCGACTTCAATAATAATTTGTCGATCAAATTCGTCAGACTGTATAAACCTGCCAGTGACTAATTCAAATGAAATGCATGTAAAATTGATTTCCAAATGCTTCATTCGTCGTACGTTTGGCAACTGCTGACAACGACAAAATATGCAAACGTACGAAATGGTTTGGACAAATACGATCATGAACGACCAAATATAAAAAATTAAACACGGACAATCCAAAGTCGGGAATTTTCACAACGAAATTTAACCGGTTATAAATTTAAATGAAAAATGTTTTAAAATGTGCGGAAAACCTATATTCAAATTTAACATAATATTTCAAATAAAATGTTCTTTTCTCTTTAATTTTTGGCGCAACACTTTGGAAGGGGCACACTATGCTCACACATCAAATCTCATTTGGGGACAAAAACAGAAGGGGAGATATCGAGTGCAGGACTTTTTTTCGGGGGCGTGACACGTTCCTGCAAGCCCTCACCCCCTTGTCGACGCCATTAAGGTTTTCATTATAATTTGCTTTTTAAACTCGAAACGTTTACCGTACGCACGCCATTTATTCCTCTATTCACCACTTGCACGGTCGCGTTCAGAACGAGGCTTTCCTGGCATACGTCATATTTTTACAATGGATGACAGTCAATGTCACAGCAACCGACATGGTAACGACGCGAGCGAGTCATTGTACATGTATATGCAAGGAAAGCCTCGCTGTTTTGGTGCAGTAGTGAATAGACTCTGTAAGTCTCGGGTCACACTTCCGGAGAGACGAATTCCACGCAATTATCACGAATTAGAACGCTGCTAATTTGAATTATACTGCACAGCAAATGAAATCAATTGGTGACTTGTCTAAATGTAAATTGAGAAGTGAGCTCGTCGCTCTTCGGGAACGAAATTAAGGTATCGTTATTGGGAATTTGCTTGATAAAGTGCTAAAATAACAGGGAAATCCTATACATCGTATTCGCGCCAACTACACTATAATTATTCGCACCAATTGCGAACTACCAGCGACGCGCTGTCGTGGCTGTGTGGTTTTTATATTACGTTACCAGTTTATCTGAGAGACGGAAATAGAAGGTCACATTTAAAACTGTCTGAAATTTTGGCTCAAATAACTTCTCGCACAGGTTATAAATGGGATTATAAGAATGTTTGCAGTGAACCCCGAATTGGTATAAGTGAAACGCACTGCTCAATTTGACGTTGTGTACCGAAAAAGGTCGCTGCACGTGCTTAAGCTCCTATATGCATGTCTCCGGAAGGCGACGAGTCTCGCAGAGTACCACACGTTCTGTTTCCTAGACCGAGGTTGTTTAGCCTCGCTACATCTTTATATAACGAAGTAGGTTAAATTCTGCGTTAAATTTATTGGTAAGCTTTCGACTGCACTCAACTCAACAATCGTGGATGACATGTCCCTGGTAAAACTAACTTTCCAAAGTTGCTAGGGGACAACTTATGGCGCACTTAAACCTGCCGTTGTCACGTAGGTTTTTGTTAGCTTTCGGCTCGGTCCATAGTCCAGCTGCATGCATGCAGTTCGTAACTAAAGCTATGCCTATATACAGTATTCAACGATTACGCCGCACCCTGAGCAGTTGACCTGCTGGAACATCCAGGTGCATGCTTGAGCCTTAGTTTGTTATTTATTTTGTCGTAAAAATCGACAGTGCTTACAATATCAAAACTGAACGGCATGGGGCAGGATATTTATAGCCAAATCCCAGTGGAGACTTTGGGGTGGTTATATCTTTAGAGGGAGACACCACTTTTCTTCACGTTAATGTACATGTACCTTTATCTGGAGAAAAGACGCCATCACTTCTGGACCTGCTGAAGTTAACGCCGAATAGGCGGCCAGCTTGGGTTTATTGGACCGACTCGCCATAACCTTGCGGTCAGAACGTAGCGTTTACACGTAACTGTCTCGTCTAAACCAAATCAAATAAGCTACCTGGAGCTTGTTTTTCAGAGAATACCACGATGCGTTTACGAAAACTGGACGTCAACACATTTCTGCTTGTTGGACTACTGCTGTCGATGGGAATTTTTACGTATTTCCTTACTAGGAACGAGATTTATTGCTTCGACACAGATTTCAACATCGGAATGAATTTGGACGCCGTATTTGGACGCCATGGCTTTCGGGGTCGGATGAAATTGAAAGAGGGGACGTTGCAGGATAAAATACTGAGCAAGATGATGGATAATATGTCTGCATATCGGCGCTCCATACCACGTGACAATGGTTGCTATTTTAAAGACAAGCTTCAAGTCCCGAACATGCCCGACATTCACTCGGCTTTTGCCGATCCGATCGCCGGTTACGTAGCCTTCGTTGGCCTGAAGTTTCTCAAGCAGAAATGGCACAGGGAGGTATTTGCGTGCGCGTTTCCGGACGGGAGCCTAACTACCAGCGATCCAATTATCGACGACAGACAAAGCTTTGGGTTTATGCCCCAGTACGTCTTGGTGATCACGTGTCCGTTGCCTGCCAAATACCGGCGGAGTGTGTACTTTAATGTCACACTGCGCAGACTCTCCTCTGAAACCGGTGTATACTCGAACTTAACCGTCTGTACATCTGGGGCGTCACCGGACACTCATTACCAACTCGCAATGTGCACCATGGTCAAATCAGTAGATAGCTTCATTCCTGAGTGGCTGGACTTCCATCGCTTTGTGGGCGTGGAACACGTCTTCATTTACGACAACGAGAACGAGAACATCACCAAACTGCCCGAGACTGTTAAAAGCTACACAGACCAGGGGTTTGTCACGATCATCCCTTGGGCACACAGTATCTCACGCTACAAGACTTACTTGGAGGTGCAGATAGCTCATGAGAATGATTGCATCTGGAGGCATAAGCACGACGTTGATTGGATGATCAAAATTGACGTAGATGAGTACATCCAACCAATGGACCAATCCAAACCACGCATCACGGACTACCTCCAAGACCAATCATTCAAAAACATCGCAGCTCTACGGATCCAGAACTGGTTTTTCGGCCACCCTCCGTATATCACTCCGCGTGGTAATTCGCCTATAATCAGAAATCTATGGCGCTCGGAAAGCCCAACTTTGCAAAATACTGGCCATGACAAGAACATCCTCCGACCGATCAATGTGCATTATTTTAAGGTCCACGACGTGAAACTAGGCGGTGACGTGATATCCGCAAACCCACGCGAGGAACTTAGGATGGTTCATTATCGAGTGGATAACCCGAGAACTCTGCGCTTCCAGCTTCCTAACTTCACAATCAGGGACGACTCTATGTTACGACTAAGGAATTTCTACCAAAACTAAAACTAAAACGAATTGAAATAAGCGATGTTTAATCAACACTGCTTATTATTTTACTGGTTTTGTTTGTGCCATAGCCATATTATGATCGACTTCCGAACTCAACCTTCGCGTCTAAAAAAAGAAATATTTTATCATAAAAGTAATTATATTAATGTTCAATATGATATATAAATTTCATTTTCCCCAAACGTAAAATGACCGACATTATAGCAACTCATATTGTTAATTCAAAATTCAGAATTGTGAAGAAAAATTTTGTTTTCCCAAATGACTGCCAACCATAGACTGGTTCCCAATCTGTGATTGGTCGTCTTTGTGCGTGCGCATTGTGTGCTTTATATTTAAAAAATTGGCGTAGCACTTTGCTCCAGGCAAGGTACTTTATCTACATTTGGATATGTTCGACACGCACGACCGGGTTAAAAATGTCAATGCAAAATATACGCACTTACTAAAAGAAATATAATAATAACCACGTGACCACGGGCAGATTTCTGCCTGTCAGGGCCACCCTTTACCAATCCTTATATTTTCACAATAAGCGATAGGCTCGGAAACCAATCTATGCAGTTCGAATATTGGTTACGGCGAAAGAGTTATCTTGCCACAAGTGATCAAAGCATTCAATAGACCTATGACATAATGACGTCACGCAATGTTTAGCGAGGTGCATTGTGGGTGAAATGTGGGGACGAAATATCTGCATCGCTATATACACTGACAGTCACTAGAAACTTTGAGACCATATTTTTCGACCTAATTTTTATTTGGAAGCCCTAAACTTGATTTTTTTTCATATGAATCATTTGTTTAGGATATTGGCATACAGAAACAAAAATCTGAAGTTTCAAGAATAATTTCAACACCAAAAACTTCACTACAGAAAATGGCACCTGCCAAACATAAAGTCACAACAGTCAATACCGGGTATGGCCTCCGTTTGCGTCGATGCAGGCGGCGATCCGTTGGCGCATGCTCCGGACTAGGCGTTGGATGGTGTCCTGCGGAATCCTACCCCACTCTTGCTGTAGTGCCTGGATCAGCTGCTGCCTATTTGGCGGCTGGGGAACCCGATTGGCCACCTGACGACCGAGATAGTCCCACAAGTGTTCTATCGGATTCATATCCGGAGAATAGGCAGGCCAGGGTAGGACATCCACACCTTGGGCCTCCAGGTACGCTTGGGTCACTCGCGCCGAATGTGGACGGGCGTTGTCCTGTTGGAACACGGTGACGTCGGGGTGCTGCTGCATGAACGGGATCATGTGAGGCTGCAGGATCTGGTCGATGTAGCGACGACCACCAACGGTGTCCGATAATTGCCGGATATCCCTGCCCACACCATGACACTGGCAACCGGAAAGGGGTTGTGCTCCCGGATACAGCACTCTGCGTAACGTTCTCCACGACGACGCCACACACGCTCCCGACCATCCGCATGATCCAGACAGAAACGGCTCTCATCTGAGAAAAGGGTACCCGCCCAGCGCTGCTGTGTCCATCGGAGATGTTGCATGGCCCATCGGAGTCGTGTCTGGCGTCGATCCATGGTCAGGATGTTAGCGCGAAAAGGCCTCCGCGCTAGGAGGTTGGCTTCATGCAAGCGTCGACGCACAGTTGGGCTACTTATCCGGGGGTTGTTCCTGCCGGGTGTTTCCCGTGCTGTACGACTGGCACGGCGAAACCTGTTCCGCAGGTGTTGCAACCGGATGTAGCGATCCTGGTCGGGAGTCGTCACTCTCTCTCGCCCTGGACGCGGTCTATCGTCAACAGAGCCTGTCGTGTTGTGGCGTTCAACCAGGTTTCTGATTGTGGGTTGGGAACAGCCCATACGCCTGGCTATATCACTGTAGCTCAAACCGGCCTCCACCATACCCATTGCCCGGAGACGTTGTTCACGCGATAGACGTGGCATGATGCTGTTCACTGGATTAACCATGGTGGCCTTTTTGGCCCTTTATACAGGCCTCCGAAACCAATCCTCAAATTGGGCAGATACCCAGACAGCAAACTTACGTTAGCCCAACGTTGGATCAACGTCAGTAATTGACGAAGAAACGTTGGACCAACGTTAGCCTAATGACGTTGTTCCAACGTAAACTTGCACTTCCGAATAACGTTGGCACAACGTTGTTTATAAGTTGGCGTTAACGTTGGACAAACGTCTTATTGACGTCTTATCAACGTCTTTGTGGGGTCGTATGCAAAGCCAAAAGACGTATTTTTCTGACGTCTCCTACACATTACTTATACATATTCATTGATACTCATACATATACACTACTCATACACTACTCATACACTACCATTATGCGCGACTTCTATTTATGCTCCACAAAAACCTGTACCCTGTAACCCATGGTTGGCACACACCTAATAACCAAATACCGAATTTAATTCTAATCACTCGCCACTTTGAGTTTGTTCATCCCCGACAATTGCCAATTTGCCTATTATCAAGCAACAACCCATTTACAAAAATCAAAACAACTGCCAAAACTGAAGCAAATTAGCTTTTTTACACGGTAAATCTATAGTCACGACCACTTTAAGACGACGACTCGAAAACGACTAAAAAAAAGACGTCTTTAACACGTCGTCTTTAACACGTCGTGCCGTTTACGTCCGGTTGCCGTCAGAATAGCGACGCAAGCATGACGTAAATTGTTGTCCCTAAACCCACGTTAATTCGACGCAGTGTGTCGCGTCGACGACGTACTGACGTAATGTGATAACCTTTAAATGACGTCTTACCGACGTTATATATGACACCTTATTGACGTCAAATATTGACGCTAAAGTAACGTCATATTGACCAAATGTCTAACTTAATGCCGACGTACAGCAAATACGGAAATCGCCGGCCCATATCTGACGTCGTACCGACGTTGTACACCGACGGGCGACGTTCGCCGACCTATGCCGACCTTTGTCGACGTCGGTGCGACGTATGCTTGCTGTCTGGGTACCCACTGAGTATTGCTCAATGTGTATTGGGTCCACTTTTGCAAAGAGACTAACCCATGTGCAATGAACCGTGACAACATGACAACTCATCATTATCGCAACTACCCGAGCACTAAGTCATCAATAAATCCACAAGGAATAATTACAACCCCCCTACAAGTAGACATATGCAGACAGTTCTACCTCAAAGTTTCTATTGACTGTCAGTGTACATCCTCTTGCAACAGTGCCCCTTTAACGCACTCCCTCACTCCTGCGTACAGTGGCCCTGTTGAAAAAGGCCCCATTTCGCGGTGGGACTATAGCGACAGCAATCGTGTCGCCTCGGCTGGACCAATCAGGACGCTTGGCAGTGCATTGCAGCATGATTGCTGGCATTCAGATTGTAAACACCGGGCATGCATGTGATACATGTACTCGGTAATGCTGGCCGTTGTCCGCGTCGACGATTGGCTGCTATTTAAAGCATACTGGGGAATCCGTTCCATTACATTCGTCAGCATGCATCCCTGTTATTAATTTAAGATTGTCGTTTGAAAGTTTGGTAGGAATGGGACAGTCATAAGGAACGGAACCCAATACAATTTCTGGAAAGTATAGAAATCGTTTCTTTTCGGCATAACATGACCGAATTGATTAAATTACATCAAAATGACTCGGGCGTGAGTTGGCTCAAGACAACAGCCGGCTCACTCCACAGATTTGCGCTTGTTCTCCCAAACAATCGTGGACGTTTTAGGGAGGTCTAACAAAGAGAACAATATCGTCCGCGATTGGCAAGCGAACGTCCGCGATTCGCTCCTGTACAAAACCAACGAGAGTAAGGAAAAATAGACTATGTCCAAACAAAAGAGGAACAAAGGGACGTCCGCGATTGTCAGTGAGTTCACCCCTGCATGCGTGTGTTTCCTCAGGGTATTGTTACGTCGCTTTGCAGGGTGGAAATTCCCTGATATCTCAGGATGCGCTATATAGTTTGCACAATTATTGCAGGGCCATTTTCGCCGCCCTTTGAGGCTTTAAAGGTTAGAACCATAGTTCAGGCGTCCGTCGTGGGCTCAAAACTCACGCAGGCACAACTAAGTTGACATGAACCATTTTAGAAATTTACGATCTTTGTTTTTGAGGTTTTTTTGCCAGCGAAGCGGTTAGTAAAGTTCACACACTGGAGATGCAGAGATTTCGTCCCCACTTTTAAACAATAATGCACCGCGTTAAACATTGCGTGACGTCAATGGCGTTTCAGGTCTATTGCGTTCACGTTCGCGTTTTACGCTCATCTAAACATCCCTATTATGCACATGATTTGAACATGAACTTGAACGTTCGCGCCTTTGTTGAGCGTAGTTTAGACCTCCAATTAGCCTTTTTTAAGTATGGCGGACACAATAGGAGGGCGCACTTTGCAGTGGGTATAAAATCGACTAGAATGCAAAATAACTCAGTTTTTCACTTTACACTTATTAATTTTATTTATAATTCTGTCTATGTATTATAATTACAACATGTAAATCAAGTTTTTAAGAAAGAAATACAATTGATAAAAAAATTCATACCAAAATGAAATTGCGCCCTCTCCTTTTGTTCCGCCATACTTCTAAAAGGCTAATACAAACTGAAGTAAGCGCGAGTAATGTATACACTTGGCGGCCAGGACAAAAAAATCGCAAAGACCGCCTGCCGAAGCCGAATCAAGAGATATAAAAAAAACGACCATAATCCGTATG
Organism: Henricia sp. BOLD:AAB3569; assembly: GCA_037783545.1. Classification (NCBI taxonomy): domain Eukaryota; kingdom Metazoa; phylum Echinodermata; class Asteroidea; order Spinulosida; family Echinasteridae; genus Henricia; species Henricia sp. BOLD:AAB3569. The sequence continues at coordinate 373,577 of JBBELK010000806.1, read as the reverse complement.
TACTCGCGCCAAAATTACTCGGGCCACTCCACTTGTGGTTGTGTTAGGACTCAGCGATGCGCCACAGTGATTTTCATATCACGTCCAAAATATCTCAGAGACGGAAAATAACTTCATATTTATTATTTCACGAACATTTTGTTCTATAAGGGCATAAACCTTTCCCACAGGTAATAAACAATTTATTGAAATAGACCTCGAAATCATCATATACCAAAGAAAATTCTGGGTGGCCGTGCATGATAATCTACCCACATTTCTGAAACGAGTGTGAATGTTGGTTGTTGTTGTTGTTGTATATTTTATGGCATCTTCGGCAACTAAGGCCCTTTATGCCATCAACTATACGGTTTTAGCTTTAACTATACTATATTATCAACTTGAGATGACGAAGAAGGAGTTGCAGTTTTCGAAGTTGGAGGAAAAACCCCAGAGAAAACTAGAAATGCCCCAGGGGAAAACCCACGCGGTCAAGTAGGGACTGCAAACCCAATCCACATACACGCCCCGGATTCGAACCCGGGACCCAGGAGGTGAAAGGCGAGGAAAGAACCCGTACGCCAACCCGACCGCCCGTGAATGTTGTTGTTGTTGTTTTTGTTGTTGTATATATATTTTATGGCATCTTCGGCAACTAAGGCCCTTTATGCCATCAACTATACGGTTTTAGCTTTAACTATACCATATTATAAACTTGAGATGACGAAGAAGGAGTTGCAGTTTTAGAAGTGGGAGGAAAACCCCCAGAGAAATGCCCCAGGGGAAAACCCACGCGGTCAAGTAGGGACTGCAAACCCAATCCACATACACGCCCCGGATTCAAACCCGGGACCCCAGAGGTGAAAGGCGAGGAAAGAACCCGTACGCCAACCCGACCGCCCTCCCGTGAATGTTGGAAATATTGTTTCTCAAACCATGAAATCAATGCCACGCAGAGTCCATGGTTGCCAGCATGTTCTCCCGGAAAACAATTTTTTACGTTGTAATGTTGCAATGGCATTGAAAAATGTTAATAACAATTAATGCTCAGTTTCATTCATTTTGTTCCGAAAAGTAAGCCTAGCAGATATTAGGTTTATAAAGTACACCGGTCAGGGCGAAAACCACCCCAAACGCTGCAGTAATATTTCTGTATAAAGTACACTGGTCTGCCTGAAAACCACCTCAAACGCTGCAGTAATATTTCTGAATAAAGTACACTGGTCAGCTTGAAAACCACCTCAAACTCTGCAGTAATATTTCTGCGTGAAGCATATTGGTCTGCCTGAAAAGCACCTCAAACGCTGCAGTAATATTTCTGCGTGAAGCATATTGGTCTGCCTGAAAAGCACCTCAAACGCTGCAGTAATATTTCTGTATAAAGTACACTGGTCAGCGCGAAATCCACCTCAAACGCTGCAGTAATATTTCTGTATAAAGTACACTGGTCAGCGCGAAATCCACCTCAAACGCTGCAGTAATATTTCTGTATAAAGTACACTGGTCAGGGCGAAAACCACCTCAAACGCTGCAGTAATATTTCTGTATAAAGTACACTGGACTGCCTGAAAACCACCTCAAACGCTGCAGTAATATTTCTGAATAAAGTACACTGGTCAGCTTGAAAACCACCTCAAACGCTGCAGTAATATTTCTGTATAAAGTACACCGGTCAGGGCGAAAACCACCTCAAACGCTGCAGTAATATTTCTGTATAAAGTACACTGGTCTGCCTGAAAACCACCTCAAACGCTGCAGTAATATTTCTGAATAAAGTACACTGGTCAGCTTGAAAACCACCTCAAACGCTGCAGTAATATTTCTGTATAAAGTACACTGGTCAGGGCGAAAACCACCTCAAACGCTGCAGTAATATTTATGTATAAAGTACACCGGTCAGCGCGAAACCCACCTCAAACGCTGCAGTAATATTTCTGTATAAAGTACACTGGTCAGCTTGAAAACCACCTCAAACGCTGCAGTAATTTTTCTGTATAAAGTACACTGGTCAGGGCGAAAACCACCTCAAACGCTGCAGTAATATTTCTGTATAAAGTACACTGGTCAGGGCGAAAACCACCTCAAACGCTGCAGTAATATTTCTGTATAAAGTACACTGGTCAGCTTGAAAACCACCTCAAACGCTGCAGTAATTTTTCTGTATAAAGTACACTGGTCAGGGCGAAAACCACCTCAAACGCTGCAGTAATATTTCTGTATAAAGTACACTGGTCAGCTTGAAAACCACCTCAAACGCTGCAGTAATTTTTCTGTATAAAGTACACTGGTCAGGACGAAAACCACCTCAAACGCAGCAGTAATATTTCTGCGCGAAGCATATTGGTCTGCCTGAAAAGCACCTCAAACGCTGCAGTAATATTTCTGCGTGAAGCATATTGGTGTGCCTGAAATCCACCTCAAACGCTGCAGTAATATTTCTGTATAAAGTACACCGGTCAGCGCGAAACCCACCTCAAACGCTGCCTTGATAAGGTTATGCACTTATCAATCGTTCTCCTCCCCCCTCCCCCCTCCCCCTCCCTCCCCCCTCCCCCCTCCCCCCCGCCCCCCCTCCCCCCCCCCCTCCCCCTCCCCCCCCCCCCCCTCCCCCGAGCCCCCCCCCCCCCCCCTCTCGCCCCCCGCCCCCACCCCTCCGCGCTGTACCTGCAACCCCAAGTTTTCACCTATGATTGCGAGTCAATGACCTAAACCGCTCGTGTCCCAGGGTTGGGGATTTTGTCACGCAAAAAAGTGACAATCACCACCTCTCAGGTGGGGTAGCCCGGGGGTGGGGGGGAAGGAGGCTGGGAAACGATTGATAAGTGCATAACCTTCAGTATAATTAATTAGCTGCTTGTCCTCGAAACGGAATCCCCTATCTTCTACAGTAAACAGTTAATTGAAACTGAATGGCCAGAGCTGCCATAAATGTTATGATAATGGTTGTTTGTTTATGTCGTCTCCGTTGGTGGGCAATCATGTTTAACTGATGGTTCGTTGCTTATAAAGAGGGAAATAAAAGCTGTATTTTCTCCCGTGACATAACTGCTCCACGCCGATATTTACGTAAAAAGGTATTTTAAAGTGCTGTGACATGCTAAACAACTTTGTGCCTAAGCTTTGCTTCATAATGACGGATTACTTGTTCAGCAAGACGTACTATTGTTCGTTTGGATTTAAAATCAATAAAAGGTGGCCTTTTTCAATTTTGAAGATTTCATTGCAATAAATCACAGACAGAGGGCGCTGTTTTGAGTGCATCACATAAGGAAGACAGAAGGAAAAAGTTAAGAAAAAACATAAGCCTTCAAGTTGGACTTGTGGCAAATTGCTGCAGTTTCTACCCCCAGTTTTGTCATGGCTTACAGCAGGCAACATGTAAAAAAACTCAAACAGCCATGGATTACAAAAGTTTCAGGAAAATTGAGAAAAAAAGTGGAATCTTTTGTGCACAGTTAAATGTGATTTTCCTGTGTTTGCCTCTTGTGACATAGTGACCTTGGTCATGAATATGCATATTCACATTAGCATAAAAACTAAAAACCTTTGTTTTAACTCCCAAAGCAAGCTCCAAATAGGATTTTTATTACTTTAACTGAGTAGAGTGGTTTTAAAGCATATATTTCATTGATAAAAATCCTAAATAAGGGGCCCTTTAACGTAACTAAACTGTACAGTAACTTCACAAACAGTAACTGTTATCTCTGTGTTTACTGTTTTCGTTTAAAGGAGTGTGAGCAGATCACATTTTGAGCCTCAAATTTTTTCCATGGGTGTTGAGATTTTGATTCCATATGATGTGTCATAGTTTTTCGCGGCCCCAATTCGTATATTTCCAGGGATATGGTCAGCAATGTAATTTTAAAATGGTTACATAAAGCAATACCGTGATTACTCCGACTTTTTTGTTTCCACATCCAAATTGGAAATTGCAAATTTCCTGTTTGCCCATATAATAAAAGTACGTTGGAGAGGTATTTTATATGATTGCTATATAGCCTAGGTTAAAACATAATACATTTTCTGGAAATTTTTTAACACGTTCCTTCAAAAAACGGGAAGATGTCAATTTACACAATCAGTTGTATTTTATTTATTTATTTTTATTTATTTCCACACAACCTCCCGAGAGAGAAGTAAAATACCTTACGACATCAAGATACTGAAATTAAAATGGAGATAATTGGATATTCCAAAAGCAGCCTTCAGGAGCTTATTCTGAAACTTATCAAGCTTATTAGCATAATGATTACTTAAATTAACACTCTGACATCCATAAGTCAATATGGGGATTGAAACGGAATTCCACAAATGAACTTTGACATCCGAACTGGAACCACCCTTACAAAGCCCCGCCCCTTGTAGGGATAAAAATGCCATTTGACATTTCCAGATGGGGTCATGCTAAGAAGTAATAAATCATCTGCATAACAAAAAAACATTTAAATTATAACGAGCTATAACAAAACCACTATTGATATTATTTAGGCCATTCACCAAATCTTTATAAAACAAGTTAAAAATCAAAGGAGAGGATTTAAAGTCCTCCTTGCCTCGTGCCCTTACAAATATTAACTCGTTTACCCAGACTGTTAGCCCATTTAACCTTAATACCCAAAATAAAGACATCTCCACCAATCATCACTAATATTATCAATTAATTTATAAAAAATGATGTCATGTGCATGGGATGGCGTCGAAGGCACCCTCAGCATCTATGATGAGCATGCAAAAACAGAAGATCCACGGTTATTGCAATATTGAGGCAGCAGCCATGGCTGTGCCCCTATACCATTAACAAACCCATACTGTAAATTATAAAACTTAACATTAGAAGATTCAAGCAAACATAATTTAAACAATTTAGACAGTGTATTATAAACTATAACAGGACGATAACTTTCAGGTACAGACGGGTCGATGTTAGGTTTCTTAAGATTAGGCACAAGTGGCTTAGTGTGCCCATTTGAAACTTCCCGGGCACAAAACCAAATTTAATACAGATATTACAAATGTTAGCTCAAATGTCTGGAAGACCAGAATTAACACAATATTTTAAATGCTCTGCTGTGTACCATCAGGACCAGGGGCGGAACCCCCATTAAGTGTGTTGATTAATCTAATGATGGCTTTCCTATTAAAATAATTAACGTTAAAAACAACCCCATTCAATTCATTGAGTTTTAACTGTACCGCCGTCTTAGCTCCAGAAAGAGTACATGATGCTGCTGAGTTAACACAAAGAAATTTGTTAACTTGGACATATAGCACCGTTAATTAACAGAATAGTATGGTTTTGTATTCAGCCATGCACATATAACAAGAAAGCGCCCTTCTGCCTTTTAAATCTTTGTATGACTTGTTTAGGCCGGAATTAAAACGACAAACCGCTATAGTCACAATTCGTTATTTCACTAAATTTATTTATTTCAAGCCAAATTCTCCATGGTGACTATACTAAAAAAGTAAGCGGGTAGCGAAGTGGAACCCTATACACTGACCTCTTATAGGTTAGTAAATACCGCTCAAATAGTAAGTACCTCAAACAAAGGATAAGTAACGACGTTGCAAGGATTCTAAACATGAAAGAATGTTTTACACTGACAAGTCACATTCATTTACATTTCAAGTGTCTCCCTAATTCTTGAAATACAAGTTATTATAGAATAATTTACAGTGAATGAATTTGCAAAACCTATTGATTTTAATCTTCTCCAGTTTCAGCAGAACTAACAAAAACTATGCAAATTTCCACGACGCGATTAGTAGAGCGACGGTTCAAACGCCGGGACGCATCTCTCCCGAAACTACAGTATTCATACGCGCTGGCCAGTATACTATCCACACAAACCTTACACTGCGGCGTTTTTCTCGCCAAGTCATTATGTCCTCTACGCAGGAATATTACTGCAGTGTTTGAGGTGGATTTCAGGCTGACCAATATACTTTATACAGAAATCTTACTGCAGCGTTTGAGGTGGTTTTCAGGCAGACCAATATGCTTCACGCAGAAATATTACTGCAGCGTTTGAGGTGGATTTCACGCTGACCAATGCACTTGATAAATAAATCTTACTGCAGCGTTTGAGGTGGATTTCAAGCAGACCAATATACTTTATACAGAAATCTTACTGCAGCGTTTGAGGTGGTTTTCGCGCTGACCAGTGTACTTTATACAGAAATATTACTTCAGCATTTGAGGTGGTTTTCAGGCAGACCAATATGCTTCACGCATAAATATTACTGCAGCGTTTGAGGTGCTTTTCAGGCAGACCAATATGCTTCACGCATAAATATTACTGCAGCGTTTGAGGTGGATTTTCGCGCTGACCAGTGTACTTTATACAGAAATATTACTGCAGCGTTTGAGGTGGGTTTCGCGCTGACCGGTGTACTTTATACAGAAATATTACTGCAGCGTTTGAGGTGGATTTCGCGCTGACCGGTGTACTTTATACATAAATATTACTGCAGCGTTTGAGGTGGTTTTCAAGCTGACCAGTGTACTTTATACAGAAATATTACTGCAGCGTTTGAGGTGGTTTTCAGGCAGACCAGTGTACTTTATACAGAAATATTACTGCAGCGTTTGAGGTGGTTTTCAGGCAGACCAATATGCTTCACGCAGAAATATTACTGCAGCGTTTGAGGTGGTTTTCAGGCAGACCAATATGCTTCACGCAGAAATATTACTCAGTGCAGCGTTTCAGGTGGATTTCGCGCTGACCGGTGTACTTTATACAGATATATTACTGCAGCGTTTGAGGTGGGTTTCGCGCTGACCGGTGTACTTTATACAGAAATATTACTGCAGCGTTTGAGGTGGTTTTCAGGCAGACCAATATGCTTCACGCAGAAATATTACTGCAGCGTTTGAGGTGGTTTTCAGGCAGACCAATATGCTTCACGCAGAAATATTACTGCTGCGTTTGAGGTGGTTTTCGCGCTGACCGGTGTACTTTATACAGAAATATTACTGCAGCGTTTGAGGTGGTTTTCAGGCAGACCAATATGCTTCACGCAGAAATATTACTGCAGCGTTTGAGGTGGTTTTCAGGCAGACCAATATGCTTCACGCAGAAATATTACTGCTGCGTTTGAGGTGGTTTTCGCGCTGACCGGTGTACTTTATACAGAAATATTACTGCAGCGTTTGAGGTGGATTTCGCGCTGACCGGTGTACTTTATACAGAAATATTACTGCAGCGTTTGAGGTGGTTTTCAAGCTGACCAGTGTACTTTATACAGAAATATTACTGCAGCGTTTGAGGTGGTTTTCAGGCAGACCAGTGTACTTTATACAGAAATATTACTGCAGCGTTTGAGGTGGTTTTCAGGCAGACCAATATGCTTCACGCAGAAATATTACTGCAGCGTTTGAGGTGGTTTTCAGGCAGACCAATATGCTTCACGCAGAAATATTACTGCTGCGTTTGAGGTGGTTTTCGCGCTGACCGGTGTACTTTATACAGAAATATTACTGCAGCGTTTGAGGTGGTTTTCAGGCAGACCAATATGCTTCACGCAGAAATATTACTGCAGCGTTTGAGGTGGTTTTCAGGCAGACCAATATGCTTCACGCAGAAATATTACTGCAGCGTTTGAGGTGGTTTTCAGGCAGACCAATATGCTTCACGCAGAAATATTACTGCAGCGTTTGAGGTGGTTTTCAGGCAGACCAATATGCTTCACGCAGAAATATTACTGCTGCGTTTGAGGTGGTTTTCGCGCTGACCAGTGTACTTTATACAGAAATATTACTGCAGCGTTTGAGGTGGTTTTCAGGCATACCAATATGCTTCACGCAGAAATATTACTGCAGCGTTTGAGGTGGTTTTCGCGCTGACCAGTGTACTTTATAAAGAAATCTTACTGCAGCGTGGATTTTGCGCTGACCGATGTACTTCATACACTGCAGTGTTTGAGGTTGATTTCAAGCAGACCAATGTACTTTATTGGCCCAACGCAACAAAGACAGAGACCCACTAAGATACAATTGAAAGGTATTATTTGGATTGCCACAACCAAGAAGGCTCATGGAATCATTTATATTGCCCTGGCATTATAAGGCGCGGAGGTCGTTGTAATCACAGCCTCACATACACAAATCTGCCTTTGAAAGACTTGGTCAAGTCTAAATTGTGTCTTTTGCAGCGCCCTCGTGCGGCCCAATTAGTTTTTTCTTCGGATATTTCATGAATTTTGCAAACATTACTGCAGCGTTTGAGGGTGCACACAAGTAAATAGGGCTCCCATAGAAACCAATGCTAAATGCCCAATTTTCAAAAATCATTAAAAAATACTCACAACTCTCTCAGCTTCTCAGGAAAACAACCAGAATACTCACTGATTTCTCATCTTTTTAATTCTGTTCAATTTTATGGGGGTAATCCGTCACTTTTATCCCCTAATTTCCACTTGAAACAAAACTAAGCCTACAACAGTGAAACTTGCTAATCAGACCTGCATCCATTTTGGAACAAAGGCACATACACTGTTAAAAATTTCTCTGTACATTTACATAGAATCTTATGTCAATTATTATTACAAAAGGTATGTTTACCAACAGAGGTTCTCTGTAAGCATTTGTGTAGGGTAACAAAGACCTTGTTTGCGTCCTGACATACTTTCTTTGTAAGCATTCTGTGTATCAACAAAGCGAGCTCCGTATACTTACAGACCCTACTTCTAAGCATTTTGTGTGAACAAAACAGATTTTGTGAACTTACATTTTCATTTGTTTATTAAAGCTCCGCGCTCCATCATTTAACAGAAAATCTTTGTGAATCCAAGAGGTCATTTTGTTAATCAAATGGGGGCCTTTTGTAACTTTACAATTCTTGTGTATGTTTACACAGTATACCTGTACGACCACACTGACCAAATAAAAAGAATCTCATGATACGTTTCAGCCATTTATTTAATTTTCATCAATGAATTATAATGTTACCATCCAATTACTTCGCTTTCTAAAAAAATAATAATTCAGAACCCACCGCAAGAGCACTGCCGCATATAATAAAACAGTTAAGTTTCCATGCTACGATGTTGTTTTCAAACAAGGAATGCTTTTGGTTTGTTTTTTTAAGACAGACAATCTGAAAAGTGGCTAAAACAACATCCCCCCGAAAACCATTTTGTCCTGCTTCTATAATATGGCAATCCACTTACTGTATATCAATTTAGATTAACTGAACATCATCTAGTGTACACAGAAACTCCGAACACTAAGATAGGAACCATAAATTTGCTACTACCTTTATCAACGATAACCGTGTCAAGTTGTTGTGGTCGTTTGTTCCCACTTAAAAATTGCAGACTTGCACCCAGTCCCTCCACCCCAAACCCCATCAATTAAATTTCGCTCGATTCACAAATCAGTGCGCCCCCCCAACGGCGGTGTCATTTAGGAAAATTAAACGTGATACATCATGGGAAAAATCGCCACCGCCATTTCTGTAAGTGGTTATTGGGAAAAATCGCCACCGCCATTTCTGTAAGTGGTTATAAACACTCGACAGGTAATGCAATAGCAGCTGGCTACATGTAAGAATTGAAGCCGCCCCCAGTCCACACAATCGCTTTAAGACTACTTAACACATATGTTCAAGTAAAGACAATATAACCAGTCTAGGCAAGGTATTGTTTTGGAAGTAGTAAGATGCTGGACAGTGGCTTCTTTTAGGGAGCTGCTTGCATAGTCCTTTGTATTAAAGGTCAGTGGTTGTATACCGAGTAGCCTTCCGTTTTTCATTGTTTACACAGTGATCCGCGGCTCTTGAGGTCCAGCATTTTAGTTACTGATTCATTCGTTAAAAAAAAAAAAATAATACAATAAAATAAATCGCAACACGATGTCGACCCGGATTTGAAAAATCAGTCTCTTTGACAAGCCTTTGGCTGTGCACTATTTTGTGAATCTGGCGAATTCAACTAGTTTGCCTAGAAATTGTCATTTTCTACAATAAATGATGAGTCATTAATTTGCAACGTAACATATAAATAACAACGCCAAGTTGTTACTAATGAAAAGTTGTCAATTTGGAATGGTGATGTTCATGCTTTTAACTGTTCCCTCTGCATTTTCTACACATGTATTTCCAATTTTTGAAACTTACAGAATTGCAGCAAGTCCTCCCATCCCCACCCAAACACTTATATCAAACCACACTAGTTCAAATTCACTGAACATCAACTTTTGAACCAAAAACTCTCAAATACAACAACCATAAATTTGCAACTATTTGAGGAGCTATTTCAGAAGCATATTCATAAAACATACAGATTTGCTCCTTGTCCCACCACCCCCACCCAGGCATACACATCAAGTCACATCAATTCAAACTTATTGACTATCAACTAGTGTGCCCAGAAATATGAGCCATAAATTTGCAACTACATATACATGTAACATCAATAGAAACTTGTCAACCAAGAAAAAGTTACAAAATTGTTAACTGTTGGTTGTATAATATCTATTCTCAAAGGCATTATACATGATTTGCATTGCCTGAAACACAGTTGAAAGATTTACATGAAACTTACGTGGTGCAAAGGTGTTGATGGTTAAAAACATTCCATGAAATATTTCGTCCGAAAATGCTATATTCTATCCGATTTGAATTTTGTTCTCGCGAGTCGTGAATTCATTTTTCGGGCGATTTTGACAATGTTGGTACCCGTCCACCGTGTGTATGTATTATTATTACATGTGTGTAGCTCTTCCGGAGTACATGCCTGCAGTTTGTACCCAACCCCCCAAGGTTTTGGATTTTTATGCTAATGAAAATTTACATATGCATGAGCAAAGTGGTGATGTCACATTAGGAAAACACAGGAAAATCACATTGAACTGTGCACAAAAGTTTCCAAAATTTTCTCCAACCTGCTGAAACTTTTGTAACCCATTACGGTTTAGGTTCGTTTTATATGTTGCCTGTTGCAAACCATGAAAAAACTGTTCAGTTTGAAGTGTTATTTTTTTTCTTTACTTTTCTGATGTGTTCCTAATCAATTGTTTCCCCCCCCCCCACCCCACCCCCCCCCCCCCCCCCCCCGCGCTGCCCCACCTATTAGGTGGGGGTTTGGTCACTTTTTTCGTGCCCCAGGGTGGGGATTTTAACCCATTGAAATACATGTTGAACTACATGTTTTGCACCCGAGAGTGGGGATTTTTGTCACCTAAATTGTGCCCCAGGGGTGGATATTTTGTAATGCAAAAAGTGACAATCCCCACCTCTTAGGTGGGGCAGCCCGGGGGGAGGGGGGGGGGGGGGGAGGGGTGTTGGAAACAATTGATAAGTGCATAATGCCCAAACAGTGGCCTCTTTCTGTGAGTTTATGTAAAGAAATGTTCAAAGTAAAAAAATGCCACTTTTTATTCATGGCATCAAAATGAACAGTAGTATTGTCTTTCTACACAAGTAATCCTTCATATTCAGCAAAAACTGTGCATGAAGTTATTGAGCATTTCAGGGGCCCTTTAATGGTACAGATTCGTCCAGCAAAATTATACAACCCATTTTTCCTCGTGGTCCTTTAGCTTGGAGCATAGACTGAGAACTTTAGCAATGGGGCCTCCAGGCGAGTTCTTGAGTCGTTTTGTTCCCCTATCTGGGCGAATGCGGAACAGTATCCTTGAAATGGAAAAGCAAATAGAAATCATGCATGATACAGTGGATCAAAGAAGTGAATTCTTCAAAACTTTAATTTGTATTGGACCCTAACAAAGAAGGAAATTAAAAAAAAAAACTGCTGTTGGATGTTTTCCTTTTTTTTTTGGCAACTTTTAAATGGAACATGCATTCACTTCTTAAACACACTTTAGAACTGTGTCTGGGCTTTTACAATTGCCTAAATACAACTTTATAGCACTGTCCTTGTCTATGTACATGTACATGTACATGTACTATTAAAGTTTGGTCAGGATCTTCAGTTTCCTGTTAAGAGGGCGGATTCACAGTGTAACGGGTCAGTAAACCCGCCCTTGTTTGTCCTCCAGATCAGGCTGAGAACAATACAACCATATGTGTTTCCGCGCGTGGCTCTCTTGATTTCCTCCAAATCTGGAGGACAATTTGACCTCAATTTGATCTTTTGACCTGTGCAAGCACCCTATACGAATTGTCAATATTATGACGTCATTATTTAGAAAATAAAGGTGTTTGTCTGGTCTTAAACATACGTTGAAGACGCGGGAGTCAAAATAAGTCAATCTGTGGCAAATTTTCAATGATTTGGTGGATTTCACTTATTTTACAAAACGCCCCTCTAGCCATTCTATGGCACATTGCTCTTGCAATGCGATCAAAGAATATCTGCTTATATGTACTTGGTACACATGTGGAGCCTACTGCCTACCACGCACGTGCTGTGGTGCTCACCAGTCAGTCCTTAAACAAGAATACATGTAGCTAAACAGCCTCAAGTCTTTATGAATTAATGTTTATTATGTTGTTCACCTTTACCTAAACAAACTGGCTTTAAAGGGCAACATAAATACACTGTTCTTTAAAGGCTGAATTGGTACAATGAACAAATTCTTACCTCTGCATAAATTCCAAGGTGGCAGCAATACCATTCGGGTATTGCAAATTGAACACATTGAAGCAGATAAACCAAGTCTGTAATGCTTGAAGAAATGATGAACAAGTGATCTGTGTCCTCCCATCAAAACAGATGCTGAAAAGCTTGGTGAGAAATGGATTGTGACCTGTGTAATGGCACACAAGTAAGACAGTCAAATTAAGAAAAAAGGAAAAAAAACATGCATGTGGGTCTTGTACTGTTCCCAGGAGATAACTATTGCCAAAAAATCTAAGAAAATGCTGCCACAACATACATTTCTGAAAAGCTTGTTTACAAATTTTTCATATACGTATGTAACGGTGGACAGACAAAAGTGTGACATTTTTGTCTGTCCACCATTACATACCGGTACGTATTTGGAAAATTTGTACACAAGCTTTTTAGAAATGTACATACCGGTAATGTATGTTGTGGCAAAGGCATGGAGCTGCGTATTTCGCGCAACGAATTTGGCGCGCGCGCATTGCTGACGAGCCTGTGCCTTTAAATGCAGGGACACTGATGCAGCTGCAACAAGAAGTCTTCAAGAGTACAATTTGATGTTATTACTGAAGTATTAATCTACCTGTGAAAGCTATCACCGGCTTGTCATCTTTTCTTTATCCATATCGCTTGCAGTTTCCTGTTCAGACCAACGATAAGGGTTACAGTAACTTAAACTGTAAGTTAAGGAGAGTATTGAAAAAAAACAAAACAAAGAATACGACAAACATTCTTCATTTGCCTTTGTGCATTTGCTAATGCCATGTCCACTTTGAGATTGAAACAGCCCATACATTCTGAAACATGACGGAAGAAACTCCACTGTATTTTCATATACCGGTATGACATATTAAAGAGATGATCTGAAGATGAAGTGAAAATATAGACATTGAAGATATTTTATAAAGAAAAAATATAGAAAATAAAAGTTTCGTTTTTAAAGTTAAATCCATGGTTAACTACTTTGAGTTGGTCTCAGTGACAGCCATGAGCTGATCGAATTTCTCCCCCTGATCGAAAATACCCACACTTACCCTAATTAATGTAGGCCTAATATAGTTTAATTTTTAAAAATAATTTCTTTACTAAGAGTAAGAGTTCAATTTCTGAAAAGGAGTAACTATAGAATACAGGGCCCACGCGACAGCACCTTTTCAAAGTTGAATGGAGACGTCGTAGACGATGTGATCGAACATCTAGCAGAGACGGCGATACGGGAGACGGGAGACGGGAGATGAGCGCCCTCTGGTGGTCGAAAGCACCAATGTTGCGTTGAATTCGTTACCGGAATTGTTATCGGGCTTTATTCTACTTTTATAAAAAATCTCCGAAGTACAAAGTGTCCGAGAAGGGAGTCTGAAGACGGCTGGGAATGTTTTGAATTCAAGGGGGGTATCCGGTCGGTAATTAAAAGAAAAGCGCCCTCTCTGGACACCAAAATACTTTGAATAAAAACGTCACTGTGTCCTGTCTTTATTTACCTTTTTAAAAACATCCCTCTCGTGCCGCCATTTTTCTTGGCAAGAGGGTCTCTGGAGACGCGGAGACGCGGAGACGGGAGACGGCTGTGAATGTTTTGAATTCGAGGGGGGTATCCCGTCGGTAATTAAAAGAAAAGCGCCCTCTCTGGACACCAAAATACTTTGAATAAAAACGTCACTGTTTCCGGTCTTTATTTACCTTTTTTAAAACATCCCTCTCGTGCCGCCATGGGGGGGGGGGGGGGGGGGGGGGTGGGGATTAGTTCGTCGGTAATTAAAATAAAAGAAGTGCGCGACTCCGTCTCCGGCGACGGGATCGTTTCCGAGCGCGCCGCTTGAACAGTTCATTCCAAAGAGGGCGCAATAATATAGGCTTGAACAGTTCATTCTAAAGAGGGCGCAATATATGAATGTGTAAGTGCGTGACGTGTGTGACTCGATTATTCTGGGCAAGAGGGTATCTGGTGACGCGGAGACGCGGAGACGGGAGACGTCTGTGAATGTTTTGATTTCATTCTAGAGAGGGCGCAATATATGAATGTGCGTCAGTACGTGACGGTGACTCCGTCTCCGGAGACGTTAAGATTGAAGTATAGTGGGCCCTGTATTCTATAGTTGTGCCTCTGAAAAGCTTGATTTTTAGAAATCAAAAAGTAACTAAGTATAGGCCCCACATCATGTATCGTCAGACCTCCTGAAACTACGCAGTCCTATTTCTGCGCGCTCACTTTTCCAACCTCTGTTCGATTACGCGCGCGTCTAAAAGAACATACCACCACTCCGATCTTGTTTTCCGTTGCTCGAACTTCCACCAGCAACCAAAAATGTGGAAAGTAAAGGCTATGCCGGTAAGTTACTCCAAATTTTAAAGAAAAGCTGGTATTTTAACCCCTTTTTGCTAACTACAAATGCAGAGAGTGCTTTCCGGTCCACAGCTTTCGTAAAATTGACCATATCGTGACCTTTGTTGGTCGCCCTCTGTCGTCACGAGCTGTACAAACGTTTAGCGTGTGTTTCTTTTAAGTTTGTACGGTGGCTTAAAAGTAACAGGGCAAACAAATTGACACGTTTGCTATTTTTTTCACAACAATATTTTGTTGAGTCACTTAAAAATGACATTTTTGCGACTTTTCAGTAGAATTTTGAATAACACAGATGATACAGTTACGAAATGTCGAAATGACAGGTTTTTATCATTGATTATGGCTTGAATTGTGTCAGACCCATTTGCTGAGCAGTTGAAAATCATTTGTTGGAGTAAAATAAGTATAAAACTAGTAAAAGTAAAGCGAAGTCTGTTTTATTTTAACTAAAATTGTACAACTGCCATGCATTCAAACATTTCAAGCACTGGTAAGCTGGCACTCATTTCGACTTGCTCGTTTCGACTTGTTTCTCCAGAACATGTGCGAAAGTCCTCAACAGACATGGAGGATCGGCCAGTGCTATCGTTCATACTCGCCATCAGCGATGACAAATGCTTATTTTTCCGTCTGTGAAGACGGAAACAGCATCAGAGGAGCCGCAAGAAAATTTGGCATTCCTGAGGCAACCCTGCGTACCAGAGTAAATGGAAAAGTAGATTTGGATGTCACAAAGTCAGGGTTATCCCCGACACTGAGCCTAGACGAAGAAGCCCATCTGGTGAACCACTTGGAAAAGATGGCAAGATGTGGCTATGGATACAGCAGAAAGGAAGTGATAGATGTGGCAACAATATACGCAACAAGCTTGAAGAAGAGAGATAATAACCACCCATTCACGGATAAATGGTTCACAGGATTCATGACGAGATGGCCAGAGTTACGACTAAGGCGGCCAAGAAGTCTGGAGCTCCATCGAGCGAAAGCAACTTCAAGTGAAGTAGTTGCGTCTTATTTCGTAGAGCTACAAACCATCCTGAAAAAATACGATCTCCTCAGCCACCCAGAAAGAATATACAACGTGGACGAAAAAGGACTAAAGCAAAACCACACACCCCCAAGTGTCGTATGCGACTCTTCTTCTAAAGCACCACCAGCAGTAACATCTGGCAAAGGATCAACGGTAACAATAATCGGCTGTGGAAATGCCCTTGGCAGTCAGATCCCGCCATACTTTGTTTTTCCTGGTAAGCGAATGAGGCAGGAATTGCTGAAGGGGAGCTTTCCGGGAACGGGGGCATCTGTCAGTGATTCTGGGTGGTCCAATTCAGCTATCTTTATGGAATACCTACAACACCACTTCCTCAGATACGCCCAAGGAAGAGCTGATGATGAGACGTTGCTAGTCCTCTACGACGGTCATCGGTCACACATTTCAATCCCCCTGATTGACTGGGCAAGGCAACATAAGATTCTTCTTTTTGTTCTGCCTCCACACACTAGCCACATTCTCCAACCTCTTGATGTTGGCTGTTTCGGCCCTTACGAGCGGATCTATAATCACGAATGTCACAAGTACATGAGGCATCACGCTTGCACTGGTATTGACAAATACTCCATTTGCCACATTGCCTGCAAGGCGTATGTTGCAGCACTTTCGCCATCCAACCTTCAAAGCGCTTTCAGAAAAGCGGGGATCCATCCATTTGATCCAACAGTGGTGGATGAAGGAGCCTTCCTGCCGAACAAGGCCCTCAACAAGAAACCGACTACTCCGCCGCCAGCAAGCGACGATCAAGCCCAAAACCACAACAGCATCCATGAAGAAGTACAAACGAGACCAGAGGAACAACCCGCGAGTCAAGTGGACTTTTTCGAAGAAAGAGAAGAACAATTGGGCAGAAGAGAAAAGGTGGCAAAGAAGAGAAGGTGCTTGAGCAAAGTGGTCGCCGGAAAGGCGATAACGGAGGATGACGTGTTGGAAAAGATCGTCGAATACCAAGAACAAAGCGCGCCAAAAAAGTCAAAAAGATCGGGGAAAGCAACAACTGGGAGGAAGTCAAAAAGATCGGGGAAAGCAACAACTGGGAGGAAGTCCAAGAAAACGCTGGCCAAAGTTAAACCTGGCACTTCAACAAGCTACGTCGCAGCAACCTTTGAAGACGATTCGTCAGATGGCAACGCCGGAGAGGAAATTGAAGACACATGCTGCGTGTGCAAGAAATTTAGACCGGTAGAGCTGGCCAATTCGCTATACTTCACATCCTGGGGCCAGTGCATGTACCGCGACTGTGAGCACTGGACACATCTGAGGTACTGCTGTAAAGTGAACAGGCTCAGGGGTGAAGATACGTTCTACTGCCCGTGCCATGGCCTGCCCTGTTTGCCAAATGCCGAGGAGTAGAAACTTAATTGCTGCTATAAAATTGCATTAGCCCCAAGTTTCGACCAAAACAATGTCTTTCTCAAAATAATTTCTGAGCATTTTATTGAATCCCTTTATTTATAATACGTTTTGTATTAAAACAATCAATTGCTATTTTGCTCTTCTGCCGCCAAAAAGTCAGCTTTTATTGTGAGTCATAAGCATCAAAATCTGACAACGGGATCCAATCAATGTATTCCCGTCGGATTTTGTCGCCGTAGACGAGGACTGAGGACCACGTGGCTTACCTTTCATTCGATTTAAGAGTACTAACTTGGGTATTACTTTAGCACGACTTGTACTTCCTGAAGAAACAAATAACATAGTTGATGCCCTTGGCTTTTTATTCCTATATAAAAACGAGAAATCGTTTAGAGAATCCTATAGCACACCACCTTTTGTGTTGTGATTTTATTTTGTAAAAAGTTTTATATTTTGTAAAAAGTTATACAATGTAATATGTATATTCAACAAATTCTATTTCAGCTTTATTGATCCAAATACTGATGACTTACTGTATATAATTAATACACGAAATATTTTTTAATTAATG
Source organism: Henricia sp. BOLD:AAB3569 (assembly GCA_037783545.1). Lineage (NCBI taxonomy): Eukaryota > Metazoa > Echinodermata > Asteroidea > Spinulosida > Echinasteridae > Henricia > Henricia sp. BOLD:AAB3569. Next base: position 355,706 of record JBBELK010000806.1, on the reverse strand, counting down.
TAGAAATAATCCTGTAAACATGTAGATATGTACAACCATATTAAATGTAAATACATTTGTATCAACCTTCAAAGTTTGTTTCATATTATTTGTCCTGAAGCCTGAAAATGTAATTTAATTGAAATAAAAGAAAATATTCTGCTTACATTAAACGAAATATGTTTTTCAAAGACAAAATACCTATATATATTTAGGATTTTTGTCCAAGTTACATTACTTAGCCTGAACACCGTACATTTTCAAAGAAGCGCCCCTGCGTAGATTTAGGCAGGATTTTGCGCGCGTAAGCTGAAAAACCACACGCACGGACTTGGCCTCATCATCAAAAATTGAAAAGGTTTCGCCGTGTACACTGGCATACCGGGTGACTATGAGTTATTCATACAAATGTAAGTCAAGAATTACGTGTTGGCATTTTTATTTACAAACGGCTGGGACGCAAATCCTTAGGTGCGCAGATTTAGGAGGATCGAGGATGTAGGCCTAAGTCAAGTGTTAATTTTTTAAGTTTAACTTGAAAAGGTTAAATTAATATTAAACATAGAAACATTATTTTAACAATTAGCGTTTAAATTGTAAAACATTTAAGTGTTAAACAGAGGAAGTAGAGTAACTTTAATACTTTATCGACTGACTGCCGGCTAAATAGCATAGGTGGGGCGAAGTGGCAATGGGGCGAAGTGGTATGGGGCGAAAGGACATGGGCGAAGTGGAAATAGGGCGAAGTGACTGTAAAACGTCCAAATTCACTTACTTCGAAATCACAGTCATTATTATTATTATTCGTCCTCTGAGTTTGAACCGCTGTCCAATGCTTTCTCGTCGCTGGCTAGCTGTACATGTAGACTGGGTGGAAGTTTTTTGTTTGTTGTTTGTTGTTGTTTTGTTTTGTTGACTCATGGAGGAAGGAAAGGTTGACTATAATTCTTTCCATCGTTCAGTACAAGATCTCGCGCGCCAAAACGATATGCAGACGATATTTCCCTGGTCTACACCGGAAAACACCCGTCTACACGAGTCTTGGTATTAATAGCGACACCAATACCAGCGAAGCCGCGTCAGCATAGTTAGACTGATTCATGGTCCCTGTAATAATATTGTTATGTGGGAGAGGAAAGTCCTGAAAGATTGGGGACGAAAAACCTCATTTCCCTTCGCAGGATAAACAAAACAAAGCGAAAATAATGAATTATACAGGTAACAATAAAAATGACCTTGATCACTTCGTATTCAAAGTGAACAAATTATAAACAGTACGGCAAACTCTTGTGATTCGATTCACTGGCGCGGTGTAGGTCTCCACAAAAAAACCAGTCTAATAAATGAACGTAAGCACACTCCCAACGCCGTGTCTGTCGCTGGAAATTTAATTTAAATGGGTATTAAACGAACATCAGCCTGCTTTCAAAACACTGTATGTGGCAAGTGTGCGTGTCAGTGTAATAGCTACGTCTGTGTTTGCAAAACTGTGCTTGAAATTCCTCATGCTGCACAAAATGTTGGTTATTTAACCCTGGAAACGTAAGTTTCAGCCGCCATTTTTTATTTTTCGCGGCCGGCTCTGGTGGATGACGTCAAATCAATCTCTTCACCAATTGGTTACTTTTGTTACAAGTTAAAAAAATGTGCTCCCACAGAACACGCATCTGAAACATTGTACATAAACAAAGAAAGAGAATTAACGCTGTGAGTAAACGTAGAATTGCTCGTAATTTAACAGTTACAAATTATTACGAAGTTTCTGTGTGAATTGCTGAGAATTTCTTTGTGAAAGAATAAATATCGTTTGTTACAGAGAGTCTATGTGATTTTTAGACAATATTTACAGAGAATGTGTTGTAAACCGTTGTAGCACAACGTAATTTTTAACAGTGTACGCTACTGGGCAAAATAGGGCCACTTTTAGCAGCTACAGTGTCCAAAATGTTTGTAGTTGAAAGAAAAAATACCCCACATCGCGGCGATAGTCATATTCTACACAAGACCACACTCGTTCAGCTCGCAATTCTCTCTAATATAAAAGAATTTGAGGGCATACAAAATATTCATGAGCTCGGCGCACAGATCTTGCCTATTTACTTGGGTGCACCCTTTAGATTTAACATCGACCGAAATTCCGTGGTCGATCACATGGTACGTATACACGACACAATTAACGTTCGTTCGGCCGGAAAAGCTTCGCTGCCAGAGGGCCGTGCAAAGTACCAGCGATACAAGCCCAGCCGGCGTTACGTCATGTCCTTCGGGGTATTGGAGCGCGAAAACAGGGCTTGAATCAAAACATGGCGCGGCCCATTCACAACAAAACGGGGTAATTTTTCCCCCTTTTCCTGGTTTTACTTATAAACCATGTGGAAACATGCCAAATGAAAATCAATACACTAACAAGTCACTACTTGGGGTTGTTTCAAAGCCATCTTTGTCTTTAATGACAGTAGGCCTACTCCTTTAATCCCAGTTGCCTCGTCAACCCAATAAAGCGATATATGGGGAGCTGTTATGGGGAATGCCACAATCTAACTGCTGATAGGGTTGTGCGCCTTGGCCGGCCGGGTTGCCACCTAGTTGAAGCGAAATGGTTATGGTGATTTCCTGATGGCAGCGGTAATAATGGCAACAGCGCCGCCTCGGAATATGTCTACATAGATAGATGGCGCTTTACAAATGCTTGTGATTATTATTATTATTATTAAATCTTCGTCCTCACGCTTGCGAGTGACAGTGCAGTGAGCACTATTGAGGAATCCTTGGTACTATATGGATACAAGAAATAATAATAAATAATAATAATACAGAAATGAACTGTGTATCATACGGTCATACGGCTGGAAATAAAACTAACTCCAAGGACACGTAATAAATCACGTGACCGGGTAAAATCAAGCTACGGGGGCGTTCGAGATGCTTACCTCGTGTAACACGGGGTGCACCGGGGGAAGCCCCCTGAAGATGCAAAACGAACGACACAGGGTCTCGCTTTGAATTATGAAAACACGTGGTCAAAGGTTGTACGGGTGGAGCTTTATAAACGCCGTTATCGTTTGACTCGGGATGAAAAATTAAGCCGGCGTCACGCACAAATAGTTGCCCTAAAGTACCCAAATAAACTTCGTCAATGCCCACAGACATCTACTGATCCAGCAAAATGTATTTACAGCCCTATTCCCTCCTATTTTGTGTCATAAATAAGTGTTTTTCTTCGTACTCACGTCGCGATTCCAAACTGTCCGCTCGCGGTTACTAGGTGACACATTGCTTTACACCACACGAGCTCGGGTAGTGGTGGCTGCCACCGGGGCAGACTCGTGTAACACGTGATGGCTAAAAGAACGCTCCGGTGTTACCCGGTGTTAGACTGGTTCCCGTCCACATATTCCACACAGGAGAATATAAGGACAGGTAAAGTGCGCTTCATCTTGATGTGTAATTGGTCGTCTTTGCGCGTGCGCATTGTGTTTTTTTATATTTAAAAATTGGCCAAGCCCTTTGCTTTAGGCAATGTACTTTATTTACACAATTGGATATGTTCGACACGCACGGCCAAGTTACAAATGTCAATGCAAAATCTGCGCACTTACTTAAAAAAAAATAATAATAATAACCACTTGACGGGCAGAATTCTGCCCGTCATGGCTGCCCTTTACCGATCCCTATATTTTCGCAATAAGCTAACCAATATATAGGGATCGGGAACCAATCTAACCCGGTGTCAGCATCTCGAACGCCCCTATAGACTTCAGCATTTTTGGATCAGAATCGATTCCATTTTTATACATCCGGCGTTTTTTATAATCTTTTTACATAAAACTAGGGTTCACCCCCACCTTTTCAAACTATAGTAATTAAAGTTTTCAATGACATATTTCTTAAGCGGAAATTGTCGTAACCCTTGAGCGAAAAAGTATTCTATCCATAATTAGCTAAGATAATCTCAGCTCTTTTTTTATCATTTTTCATTGGGATGTGGTCTTTTAGCAGTAGAGCTGAGAAAAGTTATGAACATGAACCCGCCATCGCAAAAAAAAAAAAAGGTCAAATGTGTCATTTTCTCACCGTGACACACTAATTCCCCCTAAAACTCACCCAATCCTTGCCAGGCATAACCACTACGCAGGTCCTTGAGGGAAATAACCAGCCACAATGATTATTTTGCAAACAATTCTAGCGAAACAAACCGGTATGCTCACAGCCTAGCCGTTTTTGTCTTGTTCAAAAACAACCAAGTGTCTAGTCTGTGTACAAAGGAATACCAATGCGCATTGGTTACCAGACTTGACCTTCACGGCTGGACAAAAACGGCTAGGCTGTGAGCATACCGGTTTGTTTCGCTAGAATTGTTTGCAAAATAATCATCGTGGCTGGTTATTTCCCTCAAGGACCTGCATAGTGGTTATGCCTGGCAAGGTTTGGGTGAGTTTTAGGGGGAATTAGTGTGTCACGGTGAGAAAATGACACATTTGACTTCTTTTTTTTTTTGCGATGGCGGGTTCATGTTCATAACTTCTCTCAGCTCTACTGCTAAAAGACCACATCCCAATGAAAAATGATAAAAAAAGAGCTGAGATTATCTTAGCTTATCCATAATGGTATATTCTCCTCTCAAAACGCCAAAAGGTACAAAACCCATCGTTTTTCTGCGTCCGCAGCAGTATCAGTCACGTGATTTATAGCTATTGTCACGTGATTAGGTCACGGGACAAAACGCAGTCTGGATCTTCGTCACCGCAATGCACTTTTAAACTAGTACACGTGACAAATCGAAAAAGACACCAGACTGATCCTCCCCTCGCTCATTCGGTGCATCAAACCAGTCGCGTTTTTAAACTTTGTGCTTTGATTTTTGGGTGGGTGTGCGACTTGCAAAAAGCTGCAAAATGCTTCCCCACACGCTGATTGTTTTTCTGGCCATTGCCTGTGGTACGTGGCAATCAATTGAGAGTATTTATTTGCTCATGGGGAAAATACTAAGACATTTGTTAATCAATCAGAGGCTTTATTCAGCTTTCACCACTTCGGGGGCGGGGCCAGGGGTGGGGCTGGTATGAATTCCATTCACTGGTCGCCACTATAACACTAAGACGCTGTGTGTTAAGATTATGGAAAGTATTTTCAAGGAAATTGTTATTTGTTTTTCACTCCTAAAATCACTTCCCTTTAAAAATATTAGGCCTATTCGTTTTGGTGAAGTATAGCGACCATGCAGCAGTAAACGGAATTATTATATAAAATGAAGCTTTTGCGGATACCGTGCGTTATGATACTGTGCAGCACAGAGCCCCAATCTGATGCCTTCGGCTCGTTTGGTATTTTCGTGACTCGTGCGGTATATTCTCATAATAAAGACTCGTATCGCCCTCAAACTCAAAGCCATCCAATATTATTTCTGTGGGGTTTAGACTTAAGGCGGATACACACTATCGCGGAAAAATCACACTTTTGCGCTGCGCTCACCGCATTGCATGAGTTCCAATCGCCGATTATTCCAAAATAGAAAATTCCACTCTGATAACTTGGGGCTTCTTTGATACCTCATTGGCTGCGCGTTGGAAAGGTCAGCGCACCGCGGTCAAAGTTCAACAAATTTGAACTTTGACCCAGATCAAAACGTTTTGCGCGTGGCGATAGGCCGCGCACAAGCGGAAAACCAGTTTGTGTACAAACCAATGGAACAGTGTGATTTTTCCGCGATAGTGTGAACTCCCCTTAAGTTAGAGGGATGGCGGGTTGTCGATGTAGACTGAAACTAAGCTACTTTGACAATTAAATTGTAAATTATTACGTTTGTTGTTTCTTTAGCAGTCTGTCATGGCATTCCCCAGGCTGCCCCCAAACCACCAAACTTTGGCACCAAGTACCATGCTAAGGGGCGTGTGCAGCTTCCGTATGCTGAGTTGGATGAGCCGTTCGAAATCTATTTTGATGGTGCAAAGAAGTTGGGACGACTGGATTTCTACAACGGTGAGTATTACACGCTTGAAAGATTGGTTTAAGTTTGAAAGTTTCTGGGGAAAAAAATGTTTTCGTTAAACTTTGACCTCCAATTGACCCCAAAAGGAAGGGTCAGATGAAAATGCCCACATTAAGAAAATTGTAGCCCAGAATGTCATCTAAAAACCTGCCAAATACGTACTTCCAAATACTGAAAGCCACCCAGACCAAACTGGGTGGCTTTCAAGAACAGCACTTTTTTTTTTCAATCAAAATCGTTGCTCAAAATGGAATCTTTAGACAAGTCATTTTACAGGAAATTGCTATTTTTGGTAAAATCAAAATCTCTACACGTTCTACATACCTCCCTGGCTGTAATTTTCTCAAAACTTACGTACACACCTCCGTTTTTAACAATTTGACGATCGAATTCAACTTCATAAACTTCAACTCGTGCTGACTCGTGGCATCGTTATTTTCAGAGCAATGGCGCTCGCCTCTAACAATTCCAAGCACCAGACCAGTTCCAGCACGTACCATTTTTGGACGAGGGGGGATTTGTTTTAGTGTGCCACTGTGTGGTCGGTGAATGAAGGATTCACGTCAAATGACTTTTCACTCGTAAAGTTGCCACGCGGGTCGCTTTGACAAAAAGCCGTTTGGTGGTAATGGAGTGGAAACAAAAAGAAAATGAAAAAGAAAAAGAAAAGAAAAAAGAAATCGTACAATATCAATAGGTGATCGGAATGAGTTCCGATCACCTAATTAACTGCAAGATTAATAACTTTGGTATTGGTACTCTAACTTGTTCTTCCAGGCATGGACAAAGCTTTCTATTTTACTGACACAAAGAAATACAAATATGGAGCCCTTTATAACGACGTCCCTATTGTAACAACTAGAAACTCCACCAAGCCAAGGCGGATGTGCTACTACGCTGCTAAAGGTGACAATAAAACGGCACTCTTACCACAGAGCATGCTCCCTGACGTCAAAGGATTCCAGGTGGGTCATGTGATTTTATCATGAAAACGTTGCCAAGATTTACATGTCAACAAACATAGCTTTCCATAGATTTGACAGCAGTGGTATAGAAATAATGAATGTTCGAGTTCAATAATATGAACATTTTCATAAGTTAAAAGACGAAATGTTCCTTTTAATGAGGCAAAGCCGACTTGAATGACACATTCTGTCTTTCAACAAATGAAAATAGTCGTATCATTGAACTTTGGCGCACTACACTAAACGGCATGTGCGGGGATGAGGTGTGCAATGGAGAGGAAACAAAACTTGCAATGCAACTGAACTAAATTTTGAATACCACATGACCCACAATCTTCCAATCAAACGACAAGTTTCTACTTTGGCGTTACATAATAAGTGATGTTGAATAAACAAACAAGGCAACTTTTTTCTTTGACAGTACACCGGCATTAAGAAAATTCACGGACAAGTTTTGGATGAATGGATGATGATCACGAACGCCAAAGAAGCCAAGGTCAACAAATACATGTTCTACGTGTCGCGTGGGTCGCCCGTGGTCCCGGTACAATATGAAATGATGGGTTTTGACTCGTTGATTGGTTCGCATTACGACAAGTACGTCATCAAGTACACCATGTTTGAAAACAAGTTTAATGATACCGTATTTAGTCTCCCAGAAGGTAATCAATTTTTTTTAATAACATTAGTTTAATAACATGTCATTTTACAACCAGTTTTTCCAATACAAACACCGACTAAACTACCGGTAGCACAAACTCAAGTTTAGCATTTCCTTAAAGATAGTATACATGATTGGTAAACTGTTACAAATAGTTTTATCCCCCTGTGTGATTGAAGATTTGCATGATTAAAACCAACCTGAGCAAAAACCAGCTCCGTACTTCTAACTTTTAAGAGAACATTTAAAAAAGGGTTTGCAGTCATTTCGTCCCAAAACAATTTCGCCCTGAACCACGGCCTGTGCACGAAGTGGTATTTTGGGAGAAATGTCACTCGGGCGAAGTGGCACTTGGGCGAAATGGTTTTTGGGCGAATTGATTGTTCGTCTCATGAGACGAAAACTAATTGTTTTACTTATTTCTCAAAGACTATAGCACTTCAGACAAAACCATTTCAGGGGAAGTTTTCTACGGTCATCATGTTTATATTGTGTACTAAGTTAGGCGTAAATCTGTGAACATTTCAGATTTTCGAGATACCAATGTATACTGCCTTTAACTTCTTTTAAATTCCATCCAAAATGTTGACAAATGCCCATGAGTTTGAGAATTCTGGATGCAGTGAGACAACAATTTTAAGTAGGCCCACATGCATACTTCAGTTTTCGCTGGCAAACCAGTGATTATTTGTACTTTAACCCTAAAACCCCTCAATCTCCATAATCAATACGATTTTTCATACACCTATAGGGTAAACTCTTTCATAACAGCGCGCCACTCACAGCGGCTCGAGAAATGTCTACTTTCGGTCGGAAAGCCACAGCCAGCGGCTCGCCTTTAAACATTAAACAAACGGTGGCCTTTAATTAATTATGTCACAGACCTTGAAAAAATACCGTACTGAAAGAGTTAACGACTAAATTCAGTTGGGTAGGAAAACGAATGTGTCTAAAATAAACTTCTAATTGAGGTGTCCAAAAAAAGACTTTCGCACCGGGACTTAATTTGCTCCGTTTTTTTTCCCGGAAAGGTCTTTATCACAAGCCAATGAGACAAAAGCAAAGTTTATGAAAATCCGGAACGATCACATCCCTAAAAGTTTGACCGTCCATTATAAAATCGAGCAAAACAAAGTGTTAAAGTTTGGTGATTGTTATTGAGTGATTGTATGGTTCATTAACGGCAGTGTACAGTGAATTGAACACTTTCTCTTCGTATGAGTCCAGAATGCGAGATATCTTTGCAAGTTGGCATCGAGAGTAGGATTCGTGCCAACCCGTACCAAGAGCTCATCAATCCAGAGTTGGGAGATCGCTACGAGCAGATGTTTACAGAGTATAAAGCCAAGCATGGCAAGCAATACGCAGACGATACGGAGCACAACAAGCGCAAAGTGCAGTTCATGCATAATGTCAGGTGAGGGCGCCCTATTCCCAGCATAAACACGTAAATTATTCAACAATGCAAATTTTACTAATTGTGTGTGAAAAATTTGTGTACTCGGACGTACTCGTTCTTAAAATGACTTGTTAAGCATCAATGACTTATTAAGCTAATAGCGCAGCCACAACATGTCTACATTTGTGCAGATGTTTATGCAGGACATACTTTTTACAGCTCTTACACTAGCTGTCTGTTTTAGTCACAAATTTCATGTTTGTTTTATTTTTTGTATCAAGGCTTATTCACGGACACAACCGCCAAGGTCTAAGCTTCACACTGGGTGTCAATCATCTCACAGATCATTTTGATGACGAACTCCGCATGATGCGAGGTCGACGACCTTCTGAGAAGGGCATCCCTAACGGCGGTGAGCCTTTCTCAGAGCAGGAGTTTGCTGTGAAGGATCTTCCTCCCTTCCTAGATTGGCGTCTGAAAGGTTAGATCAAACGTTTATCTGAAAAGTTACGTTCACCGTTTAAGGAGCCATTCAAAGTTGTGAACATTTTCATGGTTCTACAAAGTGCAGTATTTTTCAAGACCCCCTCCTTCCGCCCCCCCCCCCCCCCCCCCCCCACCCGTAATACTACTTATCAACATTTTTCTGTCAGTACCATAAAGTGTCAACTATTTACAGTGCATGTAAAGTCCTATGAAGCCCTCGACCCCCTGTGGACGACCCTTATCTATGTTCTAATATAAACCCTTCAACAACAACAAATTTCTTTATACAATAATAACAAGTATTAAGGTTCCCATTTTAAGAAGGTAATCTTAGAAGTCTGAAGCACCTCTTATTAACCAGGTTCAACTTTGTATTTTGTTCAGGAGCCGTGTCTCAAGTCAAGGACCAGGCCATCTGTGGATCTAGCTGGAGTTTTGGGGTGGCAGAGACAATTGAGGGTGCTTATTTCGTGGAGGTAAAACAACTAATTTAAGCCTCGTCCACACTGGCAAACACTTGCAAACATTTTGTTTGCAAACATCATCATACAGATATGTTTGGTGAGGTTTTTCCATTCACGTTGGTCAGCATGCATCCTTGTTATTACACTGACAGTCACTAGAAACTTTGAGACCATATTTTTCGACCTAATTTTTATTTTGAAGCCCTAAACTGGATTTTTTTCATATGAATCATTTGTTTAGGATATTGGCATACAGAAACAAAAATCTGAAGTTTTAAGAATAATTTCAACACCAAAAACTTCACTACAGAAAATGGCACCTGCCAAACACAAAGTCACAACAGTCAATACCGGGTATGGCCTCCATTTGCGTCGATGCAGGCGGCGATCCGTTGGCGCATGCTCCGGACTAGGCGTTGGATGCTGTCCTGCGGAATCCTACCCCACTCTTGCTGTAGTGCCTGGATCAGCTGCTGCCTATTTGGCGGCTGGGGAACCCGATTGGCCACCTGACGACCGAGATAGTCCCACAAGTGTTCTATCAGATTCATATCCGGAGAATAGGCAGGCCAGGGTAGGACATCCACACCTTAGGCCTCCAGGTACGCTTGGGTCACTCGCGCCGAATGTGGACGGGCGTTGTCCTGTTGGAACACGGTGACGTCGGGGTGCTGCTGCATGAACGGGATCATGTGAGGCTGCAGGATCTGGTAGATGTAGCGATGAGCAGTGATGTTGCCATCAACGACCACCAACGGTGTCCGATAATTGCCGGATATCCCTGCCCACACCATGACACTGGCAACCGGAAAGGGGTTGTGCTCCCGGATACAGCACTCTGCGTAACGTTCTCCACGACGACGCCACACACCCTCCCGACCATCCGCATGATCCAGACAGAAACGCCCAGCGCTGCTGTGTCCATCGGAGGTGTTGCATGGCCCATCGGAATCGTGTCTGGCGACGATCCATGGTCAGGATGTTAGTGCGAAAAGGCCTCCGCGCTAGGAGGTTGGCTTCATGCAAGCGTCGACGCACAGTGGGGCTGCTTATCCGGGGGTTGTTCCTGCCGGGTGTTTCCCGTGCTGTACGACTGGCACGGCGAAACCTGTTCCGCAGGTGTTGCAACCGGATGTACATGTAGCGATCCTGGTCGGGAGTCGTCACTCTCTCTCGCCCTGGACGCGGTCTATCGTCAACAGAGCCTGTCGTGTTGTGGCGTTCAACCAGGTTTCTGATTGTGGCAGTGTTTTAGCCAGGAATTGAGAAAGTGGGAGTGCAAATTGAAAAAGTGGGAGTGCAACTTTGTAAAGTAAAAAAAAATGTGTCCGAAGCAGCGCGAAGTCACTGCCGGAGTCCAGCGCCCGCTTAAGGGTCCTGGAAGCTCTGGCTATTGTAGATGACAGGGTTCTCCCCAAGTTGATTGAAAATGTGTGGGGGCCCAATTCTGTAACGACTCGATAACCTGCGAAGCCACGGCGTGGTGTCCCGGGAAAATTTGTGACTTTACAACAAGTTTTCTAGTGCATTTAGTCTGGGGTCTTGAACTAAGCTACATGTAAACAATTTTGTTTTAAACAAAAACTTTAAAAGACTAGGACTAATACATGTAATAAAGCATTGGTGAGTGCAGATTTGATGGAAAAACTCGAAAATTTTGAGTGAAATTGTTTAATATTTTGTGTGGAAACACTTCCTAAAAAAATTTCAGTCTGCCTCATGTTTTGCACACAAGGTTTGAAGCCATGATCAACTACATGAACGTACATGTACTAAATTCCTTTCCATACCGCACATTATCCATGGGAGTTGACGATATTTTCCATAAAAATGTAGATCAAGCTGGTTGCTGCGATGCACGAAAAAAACGATCACAAAAATTACGACCGACAACCCAGCTATGTCATGTATGTGCAGGGGATTTCTCATGCAGGGGATTTCTCATGCAGGGGATTTCCCTTTCAGAGTAAGAGGCCAACTCGTGTTGTAAAACGCATGCTGATTGGCTGATAAAAATAGTATGACCTGTTGGTAGTAAATTCTGGCCAATGATGTTCAAGTTAACAAAACAGTGATCAGCATGAGTTGGACTGGTTACCGCCCCACTAAAGCCAAGAATCTTATGGTCCGGAAACCAGACTAGGCACGTTCTGGCGCCAGGAGGACCAGCTGGGCCGTCTGTACCGTATCGAGAGCTGTTTTTGGTCGGCCGTACCGTACGTGCAAATCAGAATGAATTAATTGTTTGCCATGAATTCTCTGTGGTTCTTTTTTCACTAGAGAAAATTTATGTATGGTAAATTTATTAACTACTAAAGATAGTTTCAATTAATCAGCTTTACGATGGTACCAATTTTACATGTACAACTTTTCCATCCTCGATATCGAAACACTTAATGCTTCTTGTGAGAGAATTATCCGCGCGTGGTTGACATCCCTCAGAGTTTACGCACGGCTTTGACCAAGTCGTGCTGAAAAATTTTGCCCGTGATTTCATCACAACCGGCCGTGCTAACACGGCTTGCACGGCTCGCTAGCTAACACGTTGGATTGTGGGTTGGGAACAGCCCATACGCCTGGCTATATCACTGTAGCTCAAACCGGCCTCCACCATACCCATATTGCCCGGAGACGTTGTTCACGCGATAGACGTGGCATGATGCTGTTCACTGGATTAACCATGGTGGCCTTTTTTGGCCCTTTATACAGGCCTCCAAAACCAGTCCTCAAATTGGGCAGATACCCACTGAGTATTGCTCAATGTGTATTGGGTCCACTTTTGCAAAGAGACCAACCTATGTGCAATGAACCGTGACAACATGACAACTCATCATTATCGCAACTACCCGAGCACTAAGTCATCAATAAATCCACAAGGAATAATTACAACCCCCATACAAGTAGACATATATGCAGACAGTTCTACCTCAAAGTTTCTATTGACTGTCAGTGTAATTTAAAAAACTGCGGAGTAAATAAGATCGTCGCCGGAAATTTTGGTAGGAATGGGACAGTCATAAAGAACAAAACCTAATACAATTTCTAGAAAGTATAGAATAGCATAACATGACCAAATTGATTAAATTACATCAAAATTACTCATGTGTGCATTTGCTGAGCGTAACAGCTGCCAAACTTCACAGATTTGCGTGAATTTCCTCGGGGATTGTAACGGCGCTTAGCAGAGTGAAAATTCCCTGAGATCTCAGGAGGAGGGTGTTCATTAACCTTGGATAAAAAGCTAGAAGTTTCTTTCAATTTTAGCCATGAATGGATTTGTTTTTAAATATTTCAATGGTTTTTCTTAGTTATTCTGTTTATTTTATACAGAATGGCGTGATGGTGCGACTTTCACAGCAGAATATCATAGATTGCTCTTGGGCCTATGGAAACTACGGCTGCGACGGCGGGAGAGAATTTTTGGCTTATCAATGGATCGTTGACAATAAGGGTTTGATGAGTGAGGAAGATTATGGACCTTATCTCGGACAGGTAATCTCTCTGAAAAAAACAGGAATTGTTTTGGGTAAAACTGCCAGTTTTGGGACAAAAGGTTTACATAAAATTAGTACTTCTAACACCGTGTTTACACTAGTCCCGAGCTCGGAATCAAGATTGGTCCCCTGTTAAGAATGAGTCAGTGTTAACCGCAATGATCCTGAGTGCCGCATTTACATTCTGTAGTTGATCTCGAGCGCGGTGCCAGAAGTTGCAGTCAAAGGTCATGCTCTGTGTGTGCATGTACTGATCAATGTGTGCATGGGTTGTGCATGTACAGTGTACAAGGCCACTTGAATTTCACGGGCTTTTCCCCCGCTACGGCTGTGGAGCGGATGTGGCAGGTTGGGGTAAAGATTAATTGCTTATCTATAACCGCAAACTGATCCTGAGCTCGGGATCGAACCCTCCGCCAACGCGAGACCAAAATTTACACTCAGTTTGTGATCCGGGGCTGATCCCGAGCTCGGGATCCAGTTTAAACAGGGTGTAAAAGTGGAAGGCCTTTTTGGTTTTGTGAGGGTTTTATAGAGAACTGAAGTGTGGAAAGAGACGTGCTAAGGTTAGCCTTGACTTTATGATAACAAAGGGGCAGGTCACTCCGGCCTTGAATTTGTCCCCATGTCAAAGGGGCACCACAGCCAACTTTGTTTCAAATGTGTACTGGTTATTAGTGTATACAAGCCTCATGAAATTTAAGAGGATAGGGAACGCTGGTCAAGTTGGCCTCAGAGCGTGTATATCTTGAAGGGGCATCGGGGCCAACTCAGCAGGGCATGAGGCCGTTGGCCACCTCAGTTAATGGCCTAGATTACATTACCTGATTGTAAGATTTCTTTGTGCAGAACGGAATATGCCACTTCAACGCATCCAAAGTTAAGGTCCAACTCGTGGATTATATGAATGTCGCTTCTGGTAATGCGACTAATCTCAAGATGGTACTCGTCAACTTTTATCCTGTTGCTGTGGGCATCGATGCGCATCTTAAGACGTTCTCATTCTATGCATCTGGTGTGTACTACGACAAAGCCTGCAGTAAGTATTCAGGACACGGGTATCTGACCACTCAAAAGTAAAGAAAAATATCAATCAGTAAGTTACACATTGAGAGAATTGGTTCAAATGTTAAGATACAGTAAATTATAGTGCTTCTCAAGGGAACAAACTCATGCAAGTCTTATATTGTGCAAGAAATTGATGTGCAAACAGCATGTACATGTATGCAAGGCTATCAGCCTCGAGTGAAGACTAGGGACATAATTCAGTTTCATGATTGGTTCAAATTTTGGAGCAAACTTTAACTTAAATGCAGCACTCAATAGGATTGCACTGATTTCAAAAGATTTACAAGATCTAATCTGATCTAATCATTTATTGTTTAAAGTGCACAACATAAATATCTCTGCACACTTTACTAAAAAGATACGTTTTGAGCAAAGACTTAAATGACTCATAAGTGGAGGCATCTCGAATATTCACAGGAAGCCCATTCCATAATCTTGGAGCCACAACTGAAAATGCACGATTTGCATAGCATTTCGTTCTAGTTGACTTAACTGGAGGTTCATAACAAATTGCACTGCTTTGCCTTGTTACTCTCTTTGGCACACGAAGGTTTAAAAATTCAGTAAGATAAATTGGTGCGTTCATATTTTTAATTACTTTATAAGAAATGGCATCTTGGTTGCATTACCTGAGAGCTGCACTGCTCAGGCGTTTTATCGCTCTATTTTCAACCTGTTGAAAAATAAATAAAAATAAAGAAGAAATATTAATTTGTCCGTTAATAATACCACAGGCAGTACCAAGTTGGATCATGTTGTATTAGCTGTTGGCTACGGCTCAATAACCGATGGCAAAACGACTAGAAATTACTGGATCATCAAGAATTCCTGGTCGACCTACTGGGGGAATAACGGCTACGTGCTCATGGATATGAAAGACAATAACTGTGGCGTTACTACAGAAGCTACGTATGTCATACTTAAATGATAAATCGGCATTGTAGTGGCGGCTATCACAAGGCCCTGCAAGTCCTCACAAATCTGTAGGTGAAAATCGAGCAACGAGAAATTTAAATGAACTGCAAATGGCATTCTTACGTTCTCGGTGATCTCTTAATTTCATTCTTACTGGCCTTGGGTGGCCTTGTTGAAGCTTTCATATCGCTGATTTCCACGAGTGCGTCGTAGCTGCCAACGGAAATAAAATGATACCTTTACCTTATTCATATTGCATTTTGAATTGATTGAACTTCATGTTTTGTGATATTTATGAGGATCTGTTTGAATTTAAACAAAATTGCAGCTTCTAATGATTAATTATGTGCAATTATAATCTTTGTGCAATTATAATCTTCCATCATTGTCTTTTGAAACGGATTTGATAAACAGTTATGCAACAAAATGCCACCTAGCTATGCAACGATTATGTACTTTATAATTTTGCATTTAGGGATCTGATAAAACAATTTAAATTTGTATTACAAAGCATTTGTTTCCACAGCGTTATTCAGCTAGTAGTAAATTAAGTACCAATGTCTTTTCTTTACTGTACATGAGTCTTTCCACGGTAATGCGCCTGTCACACTTTGCCGGATAAGGCAAACGCATGAGAAACGAATGTCGATTTTTGGCATGTCCTTTTTATCCTTTGGATGGACGTTCATCGTCAGGTGATGTCCGTCAAAGCGGCCAGAAAACTTTGTGCATGCACACATTTTTTTGTCGCCAGAAACGGATAGCGAGATCCGGCCCTTGTCCGATGGTTGTCCGTTTTGTTCTGTATGTGCAGTGTACTTGGTCGTTTTCCACACGTTTCCATCTGCTAGGCGTCCTGCAGGGTCCGTTGCTGTAGGAGATGGGACGGATGGAACGGGCATACAGCTCATCAAACGCATACACACTGCATAGCCAGTGATAGTTTATATAAACAATTTTTGATACAATACCTCCAAATATGCAAGTGTCGTAATCTTGATAATGTACTTTTTGTAAAAAGTTTCGTCTGCCAAAAATAAACTGCTGAAATATTTTTTAAATCAAACAAACTTTTGAAGTGGTTTTCTGTTGTGGTTTGTGTGTGAAAATTTGACGTCGATGCCATTCCTGGTTGAGCGATATAAACTCAAAAAAAGTTCGGAAAGTCAAGTTTGACTGACGATTTATCTCTTGTTACTAATTTAAAATAATTTTCCTTGAATTTGGTATGCCCTGTTATTCCTCTTTACAGTGATGTGTCATTTGTTATGATTAATCAATTGGGAGATGTGCAGTATAGCGGAATACAGGGGTGGGTGGAAAGTGAAATGTCACAAAATTCACTGCTATTGTCATGCAGTGCATTCCTCATTTTGCTTGGATGATGGGAATGTGTCTAAGCACTTTCTGACAATAGCAATGCATTTTGTGACATTTCACTTTACACCCGCCCCGTATTCAGCTGTGCTGCACAACCCCCAATTTGCTTAATCTTTTGTCTCTGAAACATAATGTATTTGGTCTTTATATATTAACGTTGAACGATTCCACAAGTGCTGTGCAACAACTATTAAAAGCCTTTCCCAATAGGATATCAAGGAGCAAAACCCTTGCTAACATTTTTACAGCCGCCCCGGTTTAACGAATGGACCACTAGCTGTTATTGGTTGGGAAAAATGA
Organism: Henricia sp. BOLD:AAB3569; assembly: GCA_037783545.1. Lineage (NCBI taxonomy): Eukaryota > Metazoa > Echinodermata > Asteroidea > Spinulosida > Echinasteridae > Henricia > Henricia sp. BOLD:AAB3569. The sequence continues at coordinate 338,606 of JBBELK010000806.1, read as the reverse complement.
ATATTCATATCTTAGTTCCACATGCAACAGTAAAAATTCATCTGCAAATAACATAAATTAAATACAATCTCCACATATCAAAGCCATTCTCAATATTTATGGCCACATTTTTATAGTATTCCAAGTTTGCCAGATATTTTGCAATCGAGTAAAAATCACACAACTGACGATTTCTAGCAGGCACATGTTTGTTGAAAGTAGTCATGATTTAGAGCGACACACCTCAATTTGTACAAAAATTAAAAAATACAAGCCAAAATTATACGCCAACTTGTGTTCTTCGCAAGAGTAGGATATAATTCCTTTCAATACACATCACTTACGATTTTGGCTGGCAATCCATTTTTGCGAAATAAAGCAAACAAATCCTGTGCTAAGCAAATTTGTGTGCTTAGCAGCGCCATGAATTAAATTGGCCCCTGTTCTGTTACTGGGGGCGTTCGAGACGCTTACACCGGGGGAACCCCCCAGAAGATGCAAAACAAACGACACAGGGTCTCGCTTTGAATTCTGGGAACACGTGGTCAAAGGTTGTTGCCGGGCATGCCGGGTGGGGATTTATAAACGCCGTTATCGTTTGACTAGGGATGAAAAATTAAGCCGGCGCCACACAAAAATAGTAGCCCTAAAGTACCCAAATAAACTTTGTCAATGCCCACAGACATCTACTGATTCAGTAAAATGTATTTACAGCCCAATTCCCTCCTATTTTGTGTCATAAATAAGTGTTTTTCTTCGTACCACGTCGCGGTTCCAAACTGTCCGCCGTGTTTTACTACTCGCGGTTACTAGGTGACGTCATTACACCTTGCTTTCAATCAATCAATCAACTTCACTTTATTTCCATATATGCATTTACACACACAGTCATCTATTATTTTGACAATGCTATGTTGTAAGTTTTAAATACTGTTGCATGTAAATATGGTGGAAACCCACAAAAAGCATAGCTTGTCTATATAGTGTGGGAATCCATATTTTAATGTTTACATTAGTTTTCGATAAGATGATATAAAGTGAAATTGCAAATAATAGTGTAACCCCTATACTAACACAAGGGTAGAATATTTAGAAGCCAGTTAAAAACAAGGAGGAACCGATTGTTAAGCAGATTAATTTAGCATTATTGGGAAGTTAGCAATAGCCCTATGGTGGTACTTGAAATAAGTGGCGAAACTACAACATGTAAGCAAAATAAACAAACAAGCATTGAAGTCGCAGCCATGCAAAATACAAATCAAAATTGAGTCAAACAATAGGTATACTCTCAGAAATTACAAGTATTTTTCTAGAATTTGAGATTTTAGTTCTTTTTTTAAAAGCTGTTAATCTGTCTATGCGTTTTAAATTAGGATGAAGTGAATTCCACAATTTTGGACCATCATATGTTAAGTTTTTTTTCCCGAGTGCAGTGCGAATTTATGGGAGATGGAAATGGCTGGCCTGTCTGGTATGGTGGGTATGCACATGTTTATTTTGCATAAATAGTGAAGTAAGACAATTGGGAATGGCATTTTTGGTTATCTGGAACATGAATATGGCTACCTGGGATTGATAAATGTCGCAAATTTGTAATAGTTCATATTGTTTAAAGAGCGGATCTGTGTGCGCCAAAAAACTTGAACAAGTAATGACGCGGATAGCTCTTTTCTGAAGAAGGAATAACCACAGACCCGCCCGCGTGTTTTTTTTTTTACACCGCAGCGAGGCCGGGGTACGTACACCCCACAATTGTTCAACCCGAATAGAGTCTAAGTTTCCAATGACTGACACTTCTCACAAGTGACAATCTTGGAAATAGTATACAAATAGTGACTGCAATGAGGGGCATGGTTAAGATTATGGGCCCTCGGTGATCTCGAAGCCATGACTATCCCAGCAAACACAAAACGTTCACAAAACGTTTTGGATAAGTTTTATAAACGTGTATCAAACGTTCCAAAATGGTACGTTTTCTTCCGTGATGTTCCAGGCACGTTTTTAGGACGTTAGAAAAGGTATCGACAAAAACGTTTTATTTTGACGTTTGTAAAACGTTTTTCCGAGGACTCCTGAAACTTACAAAAATAAATGATTTTACGTGAAGGTTTTATATAGGTTACTTACGTTTTTATCTTCAGCAACGTTTTATGAACGTGTATGCAACGTTCCACGATGGTACGTTTTTTCTATGACGTCCAGATCACGTTTTAAGGACGTTAGAGGGAGTACTGACATAAAACGTTTTGTTCGGACGTTTGTAAAACGTTTTGTCGTGGAATTCTTCAAACATAAACAAATACACGTACGTTTTATGTTGGTCTCTTACGTTTTCGTCTTCAGAAATGTTTTTAAACGTATATAAAATGTTTCAGACGGTACGTTTATTTTCCTGTGACGTCCGAAACACGTTTTAAGAACGCAGGAGAGGGTACTGAAATAAAACGTTTTGCTTGGACGTTTCCAAAACGCTTTTTTCCTGGAAATTACACGTACAGAGCCTTTGCACCGAACGTTCGTGGAAGTTACGTTCGTTTTGAACTTCGAGGGGACGTTCTGCCGACGTTTGAATCTAACGTTGCACTATAACGTTCTAAGAACGTTTTTAATAACGTTTGGAGAATGTTCGTTTTTTGTCACGTTCGTTTTGAACATCGAGGGGACGTTCTGCGGACATTAAGATTTAACGTTGCAGTGTAACGTTCTGGGAACGTTCCGAGAACGTTGTTAACAAAACAGATCGCGTGGGGATCATTTTTCCGTAAATTTCACGGGAAAATGCATTGTTTTAAGGTTTATTATTATTATTATTATTATTATTATTATTATTATTATTTCTTTCTGGTATTCATACCAGGGATTCCTCAATAGTGCTCATTGCACTGTCACTCGCAAGCGTGAGGAAACCCATGAAGAATTAGAATTAGAAATGGCCAGAGACACCGGGGATGATTCCCCTTGCTCTTCACGAAAGAATGCTCTGGGATCTTTAGAGTGCGTTTCCATATTACCTAACACACTGGACCAACGGCTTTACATCCCTTCCGAAGGATGGAGCAAGTGTGGTTGAGTGCCTTGCCCAAGGGCACAGGTACCGTAGCCGTGGGGAGGTTCGAACCTGCAACCCCAAGTTTTCACCTATGATTGCGGATTGCGAGTCAATGACCTAAACCGCTCGGCCACGGTACCCCACAAACGTCGTAACCACGCACTGCCTGATTTCAAATGTATGTACTTTTGTATATAAAGCCCATCTATAGTCTAAAAAGGTAATATTTTCAAGAAATATTAGGGGAAAAAATGGTTTCCATGCAATGCCCACCAACCGTGACTACATACGAAGGAAATTCAAGGAGCATATATGGGTCTGTCCACAGTAATGGGGTACATTTGAAAAGTAAGTCAATAATTCCTTTCAGATGTCTTTAGTTTATCTCAGAATTAAAGAAATGTCCTTGTTTTGTTCTCAGGAGATAACTTTTGCCCAAAAAGGTAAAATATTTCTGCCACAACATACATTTTTGAAAAGCTTGTGTACAAATTTTCCTATTACGTATAGGTAACGTGGACAGACCATTTTGTGACATTTTTTTCCGTCTTTGTTACAGCACGCGTAATAGGAAAATTTGTGCACGGGGTTTTCAGAAATGTATGTTGTAGGACTATTTTTCTTACTCCTTGATGAAAAAGTTATTTCCTCAGTTTAGCTTGATAATTTAAAGATAAAATTAAGACATTTGAAGTGAACACGGACCTACGATCTTGAATGTTACAGAAATGTACCCCATTATACTGTGGACAGACCCATATATATATCAAGCGTCGTAATTTTACCTAGTAGGAGGAAGTGACTGATGGTATCAAGAGCCGGAACTTCAGGTAAGCGATTAGTTATATGTAATTACACAGTGAGAATATTCCGATTACGTCATGTTTACATCACAATTGCGTCAAAATAAAGGTGTTGTAAGTACAAATGACAATAACGTTCTAGGGACGTTAGTTCTAAAAAGTCGGTTGTAAAAACGTCGCAAACTAACGTCTTTAAAACGTCCAAAAGTGTCCACAAAATAACGTCGAAAAAACATTTTGTTAAACGTACAAGACACTTTCAAAAAACGTTTTATGCACGTTATTAATACGTCCGCAGAAACTGGAGAAAGGTTTTTAAAACGTTTCCTACGTTCAAAAAACGTATTGAGAACGTCGCAATTAAACGTCTTCAAAACGGTTTAAAGTGTCCACAAAATAACGTCCAAAAAACATTTTGGTGAACGTACACAAAACGTACGCGACACTTTCAAACAACGTTAAAAAACGTTTTAGAAACGTCTAATTGTTTGCTGGGATATGCCCCTCGCGGCTTCCGCCTCGGGGCATACTAGTCATGGCTTCGAGATCACCTCGGGCCTATAATCTTAACCATGCCCCTCATTGCAGTCAATATTTGTATACTATCACTATGAGCAAGAACATGTACATGTTCATTGTAACCCCATTGTTAGTAACAATGGTGTGTGCCCAATTTCCATTGTTAGATGTTAATAGTGTATACTCTCACTATTAGAGAAAAAGAAGAAACCGAGAAATTTCGGAAAATCCCAAACATGACTGATGAGATTCGAACCCGGGACCTTACGATTACAAGTCGAGCTCTCTTCTAACCAGAAGCTGGTTGCAAACCGACCGCAATCAAAACCCTAAATTCCTTCAAAATAACTAACCCTGAAACCTAACCTATTATATAGTCTCCTCTCAAGACGCTAAAAAGGTACAAAACCCCTCATTTTCCCCTCGCAGTGGTGTAAAAAAAAAGTACGCGACCCGCCCGCGAGCTCGGGTAGTGGTAGACTGGTCCCCTGTCCATGTGCACTACGCTGCTCTCGCTATACAAGGACAGGCACACGCCGAGCAATAACCATGGGTGATTGGCCGTTGTATTACCACGCGTGATTGGTCGTTGTATTAAATATATGCATGATCTATTTTTAGAGTTTGCTCAACAACGAGTGAATTTCGCAATCGTTAATTTTGTCGCTGGGTTTTGCATATCCTATTCAATCTTTGCCATCCCTTATAATTATTTAGTAATTTTGGCAGTGGTGTACTCGTCAACGCCCAGGTTTGTACTGATACACTACTTTTTACTTGAAATGGCGCTGTTTGCCGTATTTTTAAGCCGCCAAACATCAATATCACAGTGCGGCCGTTGTTCAAAAAAAGTTTTTCATCGCATAAAAAAACTCGACAAAACATGACAGAAAATGAGAAACCCCATCGAATGATATGAATGACATGGTTGGATATAGAGCTATTTGTTCAACCTTGATTCCCACGTCGAAACCAGTATGTTTATTTGGTTCTGACAGCAATTTTACAGGCATATCTTCTGCTGTCGATGCAAAAATACCGCTGCTGCCGCCGCTGTAATTTTCCCAGACATTGATATGACGCGTAGCGCGCGCGATGCCAAATCGAACGAAGGCGCGCAACACGCTGTGTTCTGGGCATTGATTTACATACATATTATATACTGGATACGGCATCTGGGAGTGTTTGTGTAGAAATGCGCGGCCGAACAATGGCGGCGCGTCGGGAGGGTAAACGCATGTAGCACTGCACGGCCTATTAACATTGCTGTTCTCATTAATTCAAGAACCGTGAAATATTATGTTGTTTACCCTACTTGAAAACGCACGCGCGGACGCGATTCCAGCCAGATGCCGTCTCCATGCAGTTATATATATAGCTCAATGGTTCTGGGCGCCTGCTTGGCGCTTGCGCAAACCGTGACACAGTCCTTTTAATTTGCATAAACATCCAGGAATTCCTGGATAATTATGCCAAACATGGCGGCGTGTACCTGTCCTCATATACGACGGAGGGGAAGTAAATATGTGGACAAGGGAACCAGTCTAGGGTAGTGGTGGCTGCAACCGAGGTAGATTGGTTCCCGATCCCTATATATTGGTTCGCTTATTGCGAAAATATAGGGATCGGCAAAGGGCAGCCATGACGGGCAGAATTCTGCCCGTCACGTGGTTATTATTATTATTTTTTGTTTAGTAAGTGCGCGGATTTTGCATTGGCATTTGTAACTTGGCCGTGCGTGTCGAACATATCCAATTATGTAAATAATTGAGATTTTTATTGTGCATTTTAAAAATGTTCTTAAATTGTTAAATTGGTTTTAAATTATCTGTAATTTATGTAAAGCGCCTTGGGCGTCAGCTTTTGACGGAGATTGCGCTATATAAAAATGCATTATTATTATTATTATTATTATTATTATAAAGTACATTGCCTAAAACAAAGGGCTTGGCCAATTTTTTAATATAAAAAACACAATGCGCACGCGCAAAGACGACCAATTACAGATCAAGATGAAGCGCACTTTACCTGTCCTTATATTCTCCTGTGTGGAATATGTGGACGGGAACCAGTCTACAACCGGGGCAGACCCGTGTAGCACGTGATGGCTAAAAGAACGCTCCTGTGTAAGTTGGTGTTACCCGGTGTCAGCATCTCGAACGCCCCTACATGTACTTTCGTACAGAAAGACGCGACATAAAACACTCGTCGGGTACATCATCGGAATCCTATCTAGTCTAGTACCCGGACGCGATATTTTTTCCGTACCACATATTCGCTAAGGGGCTTCATCGATTGGTGCATTGTAAATGAGTATTCACATTTTCTATATAGCGCCTCCAAGAGTTTGTGGAGTTGTTTGGTAGCCTAGTGGTTAAGACGTAGTGCTATCAATCGAGAGATTGCAGGATCGAATCTCGTATTAAATTTTTATTTACTATTAATTGAGGAAAGAGTGTGGTATGGTGTGGGGTTATGTTGAGGTAGTTATCGACAAAACACATCAGTATGCAACATATGCATAGGGGTTAAACCAATCAGAAGCAATGTTCGCTAAACAGCGGTACGGAAAAAAATATCGCTACCCGGACCAAACATTATTTGACTAAACTGAATCGTTGTACCGGGTATGTGGAATATAAGTGGAGCGGGAACCAGTCTAAATCCCATCCTCAAACAACAATGTTCTAAATTAAAATAATATCACCTAAACCTATTTTATAATTTTGCGCTTCCAACAAAATGATTAACAAAATACGTGTAGAAATAAAATGTATCTTTTTATATTTTTAAACAAAATGTTCTTTCATTTGTTGATTTTTTGCTCAAGATTTTAATAATAATAGGGCTGCGTTGACCTTTGACCTTTAGCAAAGCAACATGGAGGAAATTGGGATTGTGGTTTCTGACAAAGATAAGGTAGAAATCACTCTGATTTTATTACTTCCCCGTGGAATATTCCCAAAAAAATTACCCTAATTGATTTCGAAGATATAAGTAAGTTTATAAGTACAAATTGTGTGTTACTTAGTTCTAGCGGGACATTTTGAAAAATGTGTGTATGATTTTTGCCGGCGTTTACGTTTGCAAGGCAGGTTCATGCGACTGCAAGCGGCGAAAATAAAAACGCCTTGTCATCATTCATGGTCATTGACATTGTGCTATAGACCCCTTGCACGGCGGCCATGACAGAGGGCAGGTTTTTATATTTAAATGATGTAAAAATAGATCCACAAAGTGCCTACGGTATTTAACAAAGATTTGAAAGAAAATTACCTTTTGGCATGTCTGGAATCAACAGATAATCTAATTTTAAGATTATAAGGCAGCCTACATGTAGCTAGTAGGCCTACCGTAGCCCAGGTTGGACGTCGTCTTCATTGCATTACGAGTGACGTCCAGGTCACGATGTCTCAAAACAGGGGGATTGAAACTTGCACATAAATTTTTGAGCTATTTTACCTTTTACAAAGTTTTAGTGGACGTCGAATTGATGTCCGTATATCCTTTGCGTCTTCATTTACAGGAACGGAAGGTTTAAATGTCGTATCATACCAAATTTGATGAACATAATAGTGAAATCTAAGGCCAAGTAAAATAAATAACATGTTGCTCGTCCCCGCCCGCTCCGACTTTGGACGCCGCACCGATTTTTTTGTTATTTGTTATTTTTAAAAAAAATATCGGAGTCCAGAAATTGTTGATAAACAAAGTGCGCTGCTTGGCATGGATGGCCGAATGTTAGCAAAACAATCAATTGTGTTAAACAAAAAGTGACAAAATTCCATTTTCTGTGAAGATTCATGAGCTGAAATATCTCTTATGATTGGTTGATTTGTTTTTTGAATAAATACAAACTATCTGTTTTTTATTTGCATTTACGGCTTTCCATAGCTTTTCAACCTCAATTGTCAAAAACTCGGGCTGTAACGTTGTAAATAGAAAGGTCTGTATGTTATGGCGGCCATCTTAGACATGGCGGCCATCTTGAAAACAAATTTAAAAAAATTGGAAAATAACAAATAACAAGGACCTCCCTCACCAACTTTTTTCAAAAGTCCGGACGAGCAACATGTTATTTATTTTACCTGGCCTAAGGCACAACCTAACGTTAAAGTTCACGCATCGTGAAGTTTGGATAGGCTTGCGCGTGCGGCGTCACAATTTCAGGCACGCAATGCGCCGAGGTCATGGCCTAGTTCAGTTGCGATGCGCGCACGGCCGGCCGGCCGGCACGCGTACGCGGGACTACTATACGCGCGCGGTAAGAACAAAATAAGCTGAACGTAACTTGGCTGGCTGTAGTAGTGGATTATTTGTGCACAAATATATAGCAAATTAGCGTGACTTTTTGCCGTTTTCCTCCGGAATATGCAGTTCGGTGATGTGTAGTGGATTTATAAACCCGGCAATCCCAAAGATTAGGACACATGGAACTTTGTTAGCACATTACCGGCTTCCTGCACAAGGTAGAAATATTGATTTTTTCTGTTACAAAAATTTTCACCCTGTTTTTGGAACTTCATATCCTGGACTCCGTATCCCCATGTACATTGTAGTATGCGGTACGGAGTCCAACCTGGGCTAGGCCTACCGGTACTTACCACTTGCACTTTTGTCGCAAATGTTGCTTTTCTGTAGAAAAATCACATTTTCTCCTTCAAAAATTGCATTGAGTTAGTGCACAAGATAACCATTCCTGCACGCGCGCAGCACCCCCTGTTGTCGCACTTACGCACGGACTGCTAGCACCGTAATTTTGTGCATTACTGTAAGCATTAATTTTATCATTTATTTATCTCAGAAATTAACATTTTGGGACAAAAGTATATTAGTGGGAAAATATCTTAAAATTGGATTGATTCCAGGAGGTAATTTCATTCAAATCTTTGTTCAATGTAGGCCTATATTAAAGGAAAAAATACCGTGCCTACTCGTGCATGATGCACTGTGACAATGTGACTGCCCTCTGTCATGACCGCCGTGCAAGGGGTCTATTTGTGGAAAAGTAAATATAAACCCTGTCGACGTTCTCAATGCATCATGAAATTGAATGACAAATATTGCCTGGCGAAGTGTGCGAAAACCTATGACTAAGGCAGAGGCCAACTCGGCAAGTTTTTCATTAATTTTCACGAAAACCAAAAAAGAGTTCAAGAATTAAGTCTCACCACTTTTTCTTTGAATCATATCAAACATACTGACAAACATGTCCCCAAACATGTCCCCAAACGTGGTGTGGGAGTCCGGTAACATGGACTTACCGTACAGTGCAGCACACTCAATCTAACTGCCCCATGCAGATACGGCACGCGTTGCATTGCGCATACTGAGCTGCGAGCGCGGTACATGTACACGAATGTACTTGGACTCTCCCACTAGCTGAAATTACAATGTATCGGCCTGTTTTTAAACTTTTTTTACTGAAATTATGTTATTAGTGTAAAAGTGGGGGTATTCAAGTGGATAAGGTTCATTTGAATATAAAAGTTGCGTCCGAGGTGGAGCCAGGCAAAACTTTTCGAGCCAGGCAAAACTTTTCAACAATCACATGCCGAGGTACATGTAATTGCCTTTCATTCTGCATACAAGCCCCAAACTGGAGGACCGATGGATCGGATGAGGTGCAGCTTGGCCACAAAGATGAGGTCTTTAATGATGTGGAAATCGACCATAGTGTTGCATAGACCTTATCGCTAATACCGCTTGGGCAAGTTTGCACAAAAGCACAACTGTATTGTGGGAAGGAAAACGGGGCAAAGTCTGCCCCAAAAACCTTCCCACAATACATTGCTGCTTTTGTAAAAACTCACCCAAGCGGTATTTGCGATAAGGTCTATTATTCGTCTAATGCAGTTTCTGCATACATGTAGTTTCTACATGTACATAGTTTCAGCAAAGCATTAAGTGATCGAATATCCAAGCACTGTTCAAAGTGAAATAGTGATGTGTTTTTCGACTACCCATTGATTAAACACAAGACGGCTTTTTAGACCGGCAATTTCTTACTGGTCAAATGAACAGCATGCAAAATTACAATATGTACCAAAGGTTCATTAAAAATCACCATCCCATTTAAAGGACATCCAAACTGACGCCACAGAAGAGCGTGTACTTCTTACTGGATCCCATAAGGCGATCACATTAAATCATGACGCTTCTTCATTTCATCTTTCAAGCTCATTTTATTTTAAATCGCCATTGATGGTGTGACTTAAACAAGACAGTCTGTAGGTTAATTAAGATATTAGCATACATGTACATGTACATGTAGTTGTTTGATATTGAGTACATTTTTAATTAAGGCTGGTCGAATTCCCCTCGTGGTCGAATATACCCCTGCTTACCCTAAAGGCCGATACTTTCAGGATGACTGAATTTTTCTCCCATCCCGTTCGCAGGCCCAAACGGAATCTTTCACCAAGTCTTTTTACAGGAAATTGCAATTTTTGGGTAAAATCAAAATCTCTACACGTTCTACATATACATACATGTACCGCTCAGGCCGTACTCTAAAAACTGGTGTACAAACCTTTGTTTTTCTCCAATCAACGAATTCACATCGCTCCGAGCAGAACCTCCTCGTGTAAAACGGGAAATCTGAGTGTTTTTTCTTTGGATTTGCATAAAACCTAGAGTCCTGCCTCTGCGCTACGGCGCTTGCGTATAAGAAAGTCAAGCACCAGACTACCCGAATTGCCACCCAGCATGTACCATTTTGGGACGAGAGGGGATTTTTTTTTTAGCGTGCCACCGTGCGGTCAGTGAAGTGAGGATTAACTCAAAATTACCCCCAAACTGCTTTTTGTCAAAGCGACCCATATGGCAACTTTACGAGTGATGAAAGGATTTCATTTTGAGAAAAAGTATCCCCGGTGATTTCTTGCGTTTCGGGACATTTATGTTAGTATGTTAGGGACTAGGAAATCTGTGACATCATCGTCTGCACATTGGGTACACTAATACCATTCAGGGAAAACATTCCATTTACTGGTCGCCACTTATTCTCATTATAAAGACTTAAATAACCACCAAAATGTGTTAATATTTTAATGGGAAGTGATTTTAGGAATGAAAAACACTGACCATTTTTCTTGAAAATACATTGATAAACGTTTTCTGGCCTGTCCCATGGGCTTAACACACAGCGTCTCAGTGGCGACCAGTAAACGGAATTCATACCCATTCAGTTTCACAATGCATTCTTGCCGTGTCTGAAGTTGCGCACCATAAAAAATAAGCTCTAAAACAACATCACAACATTGTTCAATTTAAACTTTAGTATGTGGTCATGACCTGTCATAGGGTCATTCATCGTCAATTTTACGAGCTTTTGGACCTGACCCTCACAGATTGAAATGAAATTTGGTGTGCTGATTGGACTCCTTGAGAAACCCAGAGAACTAACATTTTATATCATTTGGTCAATTAATTTGTTGAGATACGGGTCAACGACTTTTGACTAATTAGCATGACCTGGTATGTTTGGACAGTTATATCTCTAAAAGTAATAGACCTAGAGAGAAAAACTTTACATAATTTTAAAGCTCTTGAAATGGCCTTCATTTTATAAAGTAACATGAAAATTGTATCTCGTACCACAAAAAAAGTTACGTAAATTTATAACCTTTGCAGAAATGCGTATTTGTCAAAATGCAAGATGTAAGGAACATTTCCAGAAAGATTTGGGATGGGCAATCTTACAGTTTTTGAGTTATGATAGTTTTAACACTGGCTAACATGTAAATACCATGTAAATAACATGTAACTGTGTATATATACACATTGTACATGTACGTACAATCAGCACACCAAATTTAATTTCAATCTGTGAGGGTCAGGTCCAAAAGCTCCTTGAATTGACATGGAATGACCCCATAACCGAATCGCAATACATATACATGTATAGGGATTTCCAGGCTGTTTTCATTACGTTGTAATGCGATTCTTACGTCGTGTTGATTCGTATCCATTCGTATCCAAAATCTTACAAGGGTAAAAAGGGCTTCAGGTTAGAACAAAATCCTTTTTCTAGAAACAAAAATGGTCACGCTTCTTTAAAAATGTATGTTGTACCGTGTATTTGTTTTAGGATGAAGTTCCAGCAACACCAGGATCAAGACCCAACACAGCTACACCAACGAGTATTCTGGATGCGTTGGACACAGATGATTTATACACAAGATTCAAGGTATGTCATGGAAGTCTGATTTGTGGTACATGTATTGCATTTGTACATAGTGTATGTACTCTTATGAAAGTGGAAGTTGTGAGCTTCTCCAAAGCACACTGGTACAGTCGAGCCTCGATAATTACATAAAACACTGTGCTACCTACATGTATAGTGTGTACGGTATACAATGTCATACCGTATGCAGCACGATATGTGACAAAGGGTATACCCCCTACCATTGTTCCCCCATTGTGTCTCAAATATTCAAGGAATTTCCAAGGAATTCCTTTCAGTTTTTAGGGGGTGTTGGTGCGTTAACAAAAGGGAAGGGTGTGTTGAGGTATAGGGGCATTAGGGGGGAGTCCCTTTGCCACATACCGGTACATGTATCGTGCTGGGTACATACATGTACATTATGTAGCTACGGTACATCACACCTAGAAATAATGCCTATTTTTTCTTAAAATGCCCCGACTGCTCTGGCCGTCACACATACTGTACATGTGGGTCTTTCTATAAATTAGGGGTCCAATGTTGGTGTCCCCCGTTACATTTTACATATTGTTTTTGTAAATTCAGGACACATTCTTTAAATACTTTCCATCTCAAAGAGAGAGTACATAAAGTACAATTCATACAAAATGGTTTAAAAGCCATTTTAATGATTTTTGTACGAAAAATAACACATTTCAGGTGTAACGGGGGACACCAAATGTCACACTTTTGGACCCCTAATTTATAGAAAGACCCATGTACAGTGTAAGATGTGTGCGGCCAGAGGCATTCAGGCTACCATGCGCTAAACCTACATACTGTACGAAACAACTTTCTAAGTTTTCTAAGTTTCTCCTTAGTAAGTTCATGACAACCTTTCCCTCCTAATTTTACGTTTTTGTAACCAAACTAAAAAATTTACGTGGTTTATACATGTACATGTATGTCATAACAAGGAAAATCCTGGGTGTCGTGCATGGTAATGTACCCGGTTCCTGTTATAACACAATCTGCAAAGTCCCAATGACCTCTTATTAAAGAGGTTTTGCACCGCCACGGATACCGATACAGATACGTCATGACTTTATGCGCTTTCTGTGATGTGTAACCGTCGTACACATGTTTTCATACGCATTGAAATCAGCTATCAAGCTCCATACGCGTAGCATAAAAAAATAGATGCAGATTTTTCGCTTCATCTGTGATTGATTAATAAATTGTGTTTTGATTTATATTCTGTGAATATAGATAAAATTTAATAAGTCGGTCCCAAATGAAAGATGAAAACGGAGCCAAGCACAAATTTGAACAATAACTACGTGTATGCAGATAATTTGTACACCTGCAGTCAAGTAATGCGAAACCCAATTAAGTGTGTGCATCAACGGTAAACGGTAACCATTATCAAATCCGTACTCGTAACCCGTATGAGTCACCTTGCGAATTATCTCTATTATCGAAGAATTCTTAACAAGATTCGACAGTGTAACCATTCAATTTCCTCTGATTTTGCTCATTGTTTTACCTGACCGCAGAAACTGCAACGTCAGATTGAGTTCTACGAGGTGCAAGAAGAGTACATCAAAGATGAGCAGAAGAACCTTAAGAAAGAGTTCCTCCATGCCCAGGAGGAGGTGAAACGCATTCAGAGCGTGCCGCTAGTCATTGGGCAGTTCCTAGAAGCTGTTGATCAACATACGGGCATCGTCGGATCAACAACAGGTCAGTCAAGCATGGGGGTGGGCTGTGAGGTTGTCGGGGCACATCGTTCCTGTATATCTAGGAGGTAAAACGCATTCAGAGCGTGCCGCTAGTCATTGGGCAGTTCCTGGAAGCTGTTGATCAGCATACGGGCATCGTCGGATCAACAACAGATCAGTCAAGCATGGGGGTGGGCTGTGAGGTTGTCAGGGCAAATCGTTTCTGTATATCTAGGAGGTAAAACGCATTCAGAGCGTGCCGCTAGTCATTGGGCAGTTCCTAGAAGCTGTTGATCAGCATACGGGCATCGTCGGATCGACAACAGGTCAGTCAAGCATGGGGGTGGGCTGTGAGGTTGTCAGGGCAAATCGTTTCTGTATATCTAGGAGGTAAAACGCATTCAGAGCGTGCCGCTAGTCATTGGGCAGTTCCTGGAAGCTGTTGATCAGCATACAGGCATTGTCGGATCAACAACAGTTCAGTCAAGCATGGGGGATGGGGAAAGGGGGAGGGGTAAGGGGGATGTCTAGGAGGTGACCCTCATCCAGAGCGTGCCGCTAGTCATTGGGCAGTTCCTGGAAGCTGTTGACAAGCATACGGGTGCCATGGCCTATGTTACATGTAGATTGGGTTGAAAGCTCGAAGCGCTTGGGTGAAGATTTGGTCGTGGTACCCGGTACCTGTGCCTTTGAGCAAGGCACCTACCCAGAATTGCTCCATCCTTTGGAAGGGATGTAAAGCCATCTTCAAAAATCTCAGAGCACTTTTTCATGAAAAGAAAGGGATTACCAGATGTCTCTTGCCGTCGGCTGCCAATGGCGCCACCCACCTATGTATCTTGAGGTGAAAGATACTTCATGCTTACGGGATGGTATCTACAACAGGGGGATTTTTTAAAAAGAGGGTACATGTAACAGGGGTGTGAAATTTAATTTCAGCTTTTTTTTCTTCAAAATTCCATTCTCGAAGCCATAAAATGCACCAACTGGGGCCATTAATTAATCAAGATGTCAGTACAACTTAATTGGGCCACGAACCCCACACTGTTGAGGCTTCGGGCTTCACAATTTCAGCTTCACGATTGCAGTTTCACATTTTGTCAGATTTTTAAAAGTTTTTTGTTTGTTTCTCCACTCACACCCAAGTGCGCCTTTTCATAAGTCCATAAGTCCATCTGTCGTGAGTGCGTTGCGTTTGCGCTGTGCTCGTCCATCTGTATCGGTTTATTGAGCCATTAAGATGCAAACGCAATGCATGCGCAAGACGGATGACAAAGTGGACCTATGGAAAGCTGCCTTAACTCGTGCAAACATGGCTCAAGTCAGGGCAATCAAGTTTTCCGAGCCTCTGTAAAGTCAGACATTTTGAAGGTGGGGGAGGGTAGAGGTCAAGTACTGTAAGTCTGAATTTTTTGACTTGGTATCTGAAAATGTTCTGACTCATACCCCTTGCTCAAGTAGAATTTTCATATCCGTTACCATGGTTTTGCACTGTTTGTTTATTGCAGGGTCTAATTCCTACGTACGTATCCTGAGTACGTTAGACCGTGAGCTTCTGAAGCCTAGCGCCTCGGTCGCTCTCCACAAACACAGCAATGCATTGGTTGACGTTCTGCCACCGGAGGCTGATAGCAGTATCACCATGCTGGGAACAGGTCAGAATCAGAAGTGAATAGAGGTTAATTCACAAATTTAAAGTGCCATTTTTATGTAGGACCATACACTAATATCACATGGTTTAATGGTGAATAGTCGGTATTCAGCTCCCCAAGATATTGGCAGTTGACACGCTACACAACGTAGATCCGGAGGCCGAATGCCGAGGGAAGTAACGTGTCAACTTTCAATACCGAGGAGAGCTAATTTAAATTATATACCTCATGCATAGATTCCTGTCATCTGATTGGTTAAAAGTGAGGGCATTGAATCAGCTAGACCCGGCACGTGTACAATTTTTACTATGCCCACGGGCATAGTCCTTGCGCGTGAATAACGTGTGTAGCATAGCTGTGCATCAACAGACCGATCCAGTAAGCTCCGCCCATTTAGAAATTGCCTAGCAACATGAAACACATGCCATGCACGTCTGCAGTAGAGTCGCGTGGCCGTGCCATGCGTCAGCGTCCGCGCCCTGGTCAGCGCGTATTGAAACACGCACACGCACACAGAAACTGCACGCTCGAAAGCAAAATGTGCACTTAGGTATCCGGTCGTATGCGTGCATGTACAACACGCCTGCAATACGCGTAACGCGCGCCATCGAACAAAAACATCTCAACACACATCTAGAACGAAGTGAATGCAAAACTTAGCAAAACGACAAGCTAATTTTGGTAAGTTTTTCACGTTTACACAAAAACACATTTATGAAAGGGATTAAAAGTAGGTTAGGATAGTTTTAAACCCGCTAGCCTCCTCTGCGCTGAAAAAACACTGTGTAACACCAACTTACACCGTGTAACACCAACTTACACCGTGTAACACCAACTTACACCGTGTAACACCAACTTACACCGTGTAACACCAACTTACACCGTGTAACACCAACTTACACCGTGTAACACCAACTTACACCGGAGCATTCCTTTAGCCATCACTTGATACTTGAGGCTGTCTCGGTGGCAGCCACCACCCGAGCTCGCGGCTGGGTCTGTGGTGTAATAAAGCTTGGCGTAGTGATGCACCTAGTAACCGCGAGTACATGTAGTAAAACATGGCGGACAGTTTGGAATCGCAATGTGAAAACGGAGAAAAACACAGATTTGTGACACAAAATAGGAAAGAATAAGGGCTGTAAATACATTTTGCTTAATCACTAGATGTCTGTGGGCATTGACAAAGGTTATTGCGGTACTTTAGGGCAACTATTCTTGCATGGCGCCGGCTTTAATTTTTATCTTGAGTCAAACAATAACAGCGTTTATAAAGCCCCACCCGACAACAGCCTTTCAAAGAATCCAAAGCGAAACCTTGTGTCGTTCGTTTTGCATCTTCTAGGGGCTTCCCTAGAACGCCCCTAATGCAATATTCAATTGGGTCTTTCTATAAATTAGGGGTCCAGTGTTGGTGTCCCCCGTTACATTTTACATCTTGTTTTTGTAAATTCAGGACACATTCTTTAAATACTTCTTTAAATCCATCTCAAAGAGTGAGTACATAAAGTACAATTCATACAAAATGGTTTAAAAGCCATTTTAATGATTTTTGTACGAAAAATAACACATATCAGGTGTAACGGGGGACACCAAATGTCACACTTTTGGACCCCTAATTTATAGAAACACCCAATTAATAAATACAGCGAAGTTGGCTTGGGCGACTCCAGCATTTTTGGAGTCAATATCTGATTCCAAAAAAAAAATATTGATTCCATTTTTCACGTGAAAACATGCATTAAATATGCTGAACGTGTTACCGTACATATTGTGAAAACAACAACCTAAATATTGGCACCGAGCGGTACTAAACGTCCACAAAATGATGCCGCCCTCTTCCGCACACACGTTACACATGTATGTGTTACATGCTCTGCACAATATAATAGGTTTTATGAAGCTACCGTAAGTGCCTTCCACCTAAACACCGAGATACAGTACATAGGGCGGCGCCATTGGCAGCTGATGGCCAGAGAAGCCGGGGAATCCCCTTACTCTTCACAAAAGAGTGTTCTGGGATCATTTAAAGATATATGGTTCGTGCGTTTTGGGTGTGGCACCTCGAAAAATAAACAGTTTTTTTAATTGATAATTTTTTAGAATCGAAAGTTATTAGCTTTCAAATGAGACATCAATGGAAAAAAATCAAGCTATATTTAGTTATCAAACAATTACTGTCAATATTCCGAATTATTAGAGGTCTGCCAATAATTCAAGGTGTAGACTTGCCCAAGTCTGACATTCCGTGCTCAGTCTGCAACAGGCAGCACACGGTGTGCCCTCCGGACCGGTGGCCTGTCCAATCTGTTTTCTTTTGTTTCCTCTGTCTGAGACAGAAGAAAAGAGTCCAGTCCAGAGGGCGCGCTACACGCACCGCACCACAGACCAAACACGGAAAGTCAGACCTGGGCAAGTCTAGGCAAGGCGCAAAAACGGGCGTATAAAAACGGCATTTTTCACAGGGTTGCCGATGTCTAAAATACAAAGTATAATTTTGTTTTCATTAAAATAAAGTAAATGCTTAAATAATTTGTTCGGAGAAAACAAAATCAACTTTGCTGAGAAACATGGACCATGGGCAGGTTGCAATAAAATCGACTTTAGCCACTGGTCTAAGACTGGTCTTTTATAGCCGGCTATCCAACTTACATGTAGCCAGTCTCGGCTTAGTAGCTGGTTTAGCCCATTGCAATAAACCAGTCTAACTATAGTACGGCTGCGCCAGCCGAAAAACACATCTTAACGGAAAGTGACGCAGCCGGCTATTCTTGCGTGATTTCAAGCCAAACCAAATGTCCTCAAGAAGCCACTTGATGACGCGTGTGTGGTGCAGTTTTTGCAGAGAAACTGACCACGAAAGTTATCAAATAGCATTAATGGGCACAATGTGTGTTTTTGTTCGTCTTTTTTCATGCAAAATTACGAGATGTAGCACGGTGTCCAAAAATTATAGCCTGCTCGCCTCGGGCTTAAATTTTAAGACTGGTCTAACTTTAGGACAACGGTATTGAAAGAGGGCTATAATTATAGACCGGTCTTAGTGGACGCCGCATTAGCCGGCTAAGCCTATACACCAATCCGGTAACTAAGATCTCCTCCCTGCATATCCGCCATAGCTGGGGGGCGTCCAGTGCATGGGCTGTGCGTTTTGTGTTGCTGTTAGAACGAAAAGCGCTCATCCATTACATGCACGAACGAGCCTCCTTCGCGTATACGTGACGCGCCCGCCTTTGCGTACACGCGACGCGCCCGCCTTCGCGCGCACACAACCCTACAAAGACGCGCAACTTGTTCGAAGTAAACAAATGCAGCTTCAGCAACAACATAAACATACAGTTCATTCAGTGGAAGCCCCCCAGCTATGGCGGATGTACAGGGAAGAAGACCTTATTACCGGATTGGTGTATAGACCGGTCTTGGACCAATGGCTTTACATAAATTTTTGGCATAACAAAATCTTACAGTAACTGTATCACAGTTTTCTCTTTTATATTTTGATCAGATGAGAAGCCTGATGTATGTTACTCCGACATCGGTGGCATGGACATACAGAAACAAGAGATCCGCGAGGCAGTGGAGCTACCCTTGACGCACTTTGACCTGTACCAGCAGATTGGGATTGACCCTCCCCGAGGGGTGCTGATGTTTGGCCCCCCGGGGTGCGGGAAAACCATGCTGGCCAAGGCGGTAGCTCACCATACAACAGGTTAATAACCATGCTCTCGCACTCTGAGAGGAGTTTAATTTTAAGCCGCCCTCAGTTCAACCGCGACGGAACACTCGGCAATAAGCAAAAAAGTAATACTCGGGTCACAAAAACTAAACAAATCGTGTGGGTCAGCGGTCGATTTAAGCAGGTGCAAGCATGCACTGGTGCATGTACTTTTTAAAATCTGTGCATGTAAGGATTTGTATTTACGTGCACACCGTGCACTTACTTTTTTTAGGCCTTATTACGCATACCTGCCAACTAGTCCGATTTTATCGTATTTGTTCTGATTTTTAAGTGTTAAAAGTGTTAAAAATCGGATCAATCGGAACGGTCGACTTGACCCGACTCCCCGCGCGCCGCATGTGTTGTGTACATGAAAACGGGTGCAGTACCAGGTCAACCTGACCGTTGTACCAACTCGACTGTTGAAAGTTTCACTACAGTCCGATTTTTTCACTCGGCAATGTTGGCAGGTATGGAATATCTTTTTTGTTATGATTTGTGTGCACACTTTTTTGTGCATGTAAAAGTTGTTCTGTGCATGTAACTTTGTTAATCTACATGCGCCAGTGCTTGTAATAAGTCGACTGCTGGTGTGAGTATTGCTAAATAGGGTGCCACTCAACAGAAAGTAATTGCAACCATACTCATGTCACGTTCGATTCGATGCGACGAGGATTCAATGGCGTGATTTTACCGTACGCTGAGTGCACGTGCCTGTCACGCACGCATCTGGTTTGTTTTCTTTATATAACTTGGCTGTGAGAATCGGCATTACGTCGCAAAAGTTGAACATGTTCAACTCTTGTGATTGTTGATTTTTTTTTAGCGCCCTCTAATAGCGATTGTTGTAATGTCGCTAGAGCTACACGCAGGTCTCAAAACAATCACCGACTAATTTGATGCTGATTTATATAAACCATTGGTTATACTTGACAGGCAACGGAGCCATAATATGTAATTTCTTTCACATGAGGGCGCCCTGTAAAAATGTGTGTACACACATAAATGAGTCTTTCCACGGTGAAGGGGGCATTTTGGCAGCACAGACCATATTTTCCAGAAAATACCTTTGTCTGGTTTCAAAATAAAAGAAATAAGTTTCAGTTGTTCTGAAGAAATACCTTTAACCCCAAAAGGGTTACAAATAGTGTGACAACATGCCTTTCTAAAAACCTTGTGTACAAATTTCCAATATACGCTCGTAACCAGGACGGCCTAAAATATAACACAAGTGTCCGTCCCGGTTACGAGCGTATATTGGAAATTTGTACACAGGGTTTTTAGAAAGGCATGTTGTCACACTATTTGTAATAATTTTTGGGGCTAAGTTACATGTATCTCTTCAGAACAGATGAAACTTATTTCTTTTATTTTGAGACCAGACAAAGGTATTTCCTCGAAAATATGGTCTGTGTTGCCAAAATGCCCCCTTTCTGTGGAAAGTCCTAAATTCATCTTTAATTATTGTTTTCTTATATTACGATATAATCTCGTGCAGAACCGTTCCATTTGACAAAAACATGACTATTTAGACAACATTTAAAAAAATTTGTGGCCATTATGGTCTAAGAGAGTACCAACTCAATATTTTTTTGTTCATGTCCGCAGCTTCTTTTATCCGAGTCGTCGGCTCAGAATTCGTCCAGAAGTACCTAGGTGAAGGCCCACGTATGGTACGCGATGTCTTTAGGCTAGCCAAGGAGAATGCACCAGCCATTATATTCATCGATGAAATAGACGCTATTGCAACGAAGAGATTTGATGCCCAAACAGGAGGTATGACGTCTAGGCTATATTCCTCTCACTATTTAACCCTGCGGGTGACATGTTTGAAAGGACCCTGTGAAAGGACTACATGTAGTTTGATCAAAGGACTAGAATGATCAAACCCCAGTGACCTCGGACCTTAACCGACTCCCTTACTTCCAAGACACGTCTATTAGGCACATTTTGAGAGGGGGTTACGTTCATGTAAGCTCCTGTTGTTCAGAAAAATTCCCACCAAAATACCACTCTGACATGATTTGTGTGTATTCCCATGCGAGTGATGGGCTTAGCACGATCGCAGCATGGCAGTGGAATTTCCCACCGGTGGGAAAACAATTACTGCAGTAAACGAGTGAAAACTACATTCACAAACTTTTAAATTCTAAACTAGGACCGCCCCCCCCCCCCCCCCCCCCCACACTCCCCCCACCCCGAAAAAGCTAATTAGGGAGGGAAATTATGCTAACTAGAGGTATGACGTTTGTTGTTACAAACGCCAGGTGATCGGGCTAAATGAACATTTTGTGATGAATTTCAGACGTTGTTATCACCTGTGGAATGGCAAAAATGGAAGTTCAGCAGCCGATTTCACGAAACTTTACGCAATTGCGCAAGTCCACTTACGCCATTACTTGCGCAATAGCTTATGGCGTAAGTGGACTTGCGCAATTGCGTAAAGTTTCGTGAAATCGGCTGCTGTATACACTAATCCGGTAACTAATATCTCCTCCCTGCATATCCGCCATAGCTGGGGGGTTGATAGCTTGCACCGTTTTGAGATATGAATTGTTGAAATAATAACCTTTGAAATCTTGTAATGTGACACCTGTGACGACATCATGACGTCACAATTTTGTGCACAAATTGTTGAACAATATGTTGAACATCAAGTTCTGAAATGTGGCGAAGGAATCATACCAATATCTGTTGTAGTTTTCAAGATACAGCATTTTAAAACACCTCAGCTCCAAATTTTCGTAATTTGACGTACATTACGTAACCACCGTCCATGTAATGACGTCACCAATGGTATAGTCAAAAGGTCCACATGTGTGAAAACATTTCGTTCCGTAGAACTATGGTCAAATTCCCTACCACTTTGGCTCTATTTGCATTCAAAGTGCTAAACAAGTGTACATTTTCGAACCTCTTCCGGTTTGGACCGGAAGTAGGCGTCACACAGGGGTCATGACATCGTATGATTTGTTCAGTTCATTTAGACTTATCATGTTGTGAAAGAATTGTTCAAGTATCTATTACGGTTCTTGAGATATGAATTTTAAAAATAATAACCTTTGAATTTGTGTAATTTGACACCTGTGACGATATCATGACGTCACAATGTTGTGCACAAATTGTTCAACAATTTGATAAACATCAAGTTCTTAAATGTGGCGAAAGAATCATGCAAATATCTGCTGTAGTTCTCGAGATACAGCATTTTAAAACAGTTCATATTAAAACATGCATATTTTGGTCATTTTTGGTTTGTAATTTGATACCTAATGACGTCACAATGACGTCACACTTGTATGCACATCTTCACATTGGGGTTGATGTTCCTACCAAGTTTTAAGTTGATAGCTTGAACCGTTTTGAAGAAAAGCTCTGGAAACGTTTGAGTGGAAAAAGAAAAAAAATTAAGAAATCGTACGAGAGTAATAGGTGATCGGGCTGTTGGCCCGATCACCTAATTAAGAATGGCATGAACCCTGCCAAGCTTGTAATTTTGTGTTTGGTGCCGAGCCGGTCACCCACAGGGTTAATGCTCAGCACTAAACATTCACAGATGATTATGCCATTGCAACTTTGTCAATGCAACTTTGTCAAGCGCATGTGGTCTAATGGGTATGAAGCGGGGCTCGCAATCGGCAGGTTGGGGGTTCAAGCCCCACTATGGCTAACGTGTTTGTGTCTCTGGGCAAGGCACTGATTGCCTCGTCGACCCATGCGATAATTGCGGAGCTGTTAGGGGGAATGTTACAATCTGATAGGATGTGCGCCATGACCGGGCAGCATGCCCAGATGAAGCGAGATGATTCTGATGATTTCCTGATGGCAGGGATAATAATAAAGCGCTATACGTGTGTCCTTGGGCAAGGCATTTTGCCATGAATTGTCTCTCTCCACCCAGGAGGAAATGTGTACCTGTGAGGGTAGAGAAAGCTGATGTGTTTGATTAGTCCCTGTATACTCCCCAGGGAGCTGAGAAGGATTAAGGAATTATATTACTGAGCCCACTGACCAGGGGTAATAATGTAGAAAGTGCATTAAGACAGTTTCTGTAATGTGCTACATGTATATAAGAATTGAACATTATTATTATTATTATGAAAATACATGTAGTTATTACTCTGAATGTTGCAAATGGGCAACAAAGCGTGCTGAATTACCCTGCATTGGGGCGACAACAATAATAGGGCGACATATTACTGTCGCCCTGTTATATAGGGAAGCATAATCTTTAATGACACCTAACTTAATTTTACCTTTATAGGTTTCACAAACCTATAATGGCTTCACAAACCAAAATAGGTTAGGGCACAAACCTATAATGGGGTGTTATGGCCGAGCGGTCTAGTGCGTCGAACTTAAGTTTCTGTGCTAGTACTAGAATGTAGGTTCGATTCCGGGCCGCGACGGGTTGTGGCACCTGTGCCCTTGAGCAAGGCACTCAACCACACTTGCTCCCATTCCTGTAATTGGCGGTCTCTCCGCTGTTGGATGTGGTGAATAAATAAATAAACCATTATACACTCGACCAAAAACGTTCTGTCACCAGTAAGACATTTATAGATATTTATTATTAAATTGGATTTAATGTAGAAAAATAATATATCAAATTTTAGCTGAACAAATCCCTCAAAGGAATAGAGCTCAAGAGAGATTATGATGGCAAGCTTCACTGAACAGGAATGCAACAAAGGAGTGTGGGGTCAGAATGAAAAACACCAAAGAACAATGCAACTTGTGATTTGGGACATTTGTGTGTAGACAATTAGGACATTTTTAAGTGAGTTTGGATTTATCAATGTCTTGTCAAAAACATCCAAATCAAAATGGTTAAATTGTCCAATCTGAATCGTGTCATTGCATTAGGTATGGTGGAAGCAAAATACTGAACTGTAACTCCCCTTGCTTGAGTGCAATAAAGTTGACATCGTTGTTTTTTGGTGTTTTTCATTCTGACCTCACACTCCTTTGTTGCATTCCTGTTCAGTGAAGCTTGCCATCATGATCCCTCTTGAGCTCTATTCCTTTGAGTGATATGTTCAGCTAAAATTTGATATTTTATTTTCCCACATTAAATCCAATTTCATAATCAATATCTACAAATGTCTTACTGGTGACAGAACGTTTTTGGTCGAGTGTGTACATGTAAGTTTCACAAACCATTCTAGGTTTCAAATTTCAGCTCCGTAGCTTTAGATAAAAATAAGTTAGGTATCTTTGAAGAAATATCTCCCTATTTACCCAAAAGTAACTTATTGAACTGATGTCGCCCTTTTGCGGAATTAGTTTAATTGTTATTATTATTCCACAGCGGATCGTGAAGTTCAGCGAATTCTATTGGAGCTTTTAAACCAAATGGATGGATTTGACCAAACTGTCAACGTCAAGGTAATTCAAAGGCCCAGTATAATATTTGCAGGAGAAATTCCAGGAACAACAACATTACATAACTAAAGAATAATGTTGATAAACTGCCTTGTAGAAATTTCAGCCAAATTGTAAGACCCCATGAGTGTTTAGATTTTGATACCATGGGTGGATTGCAATAAAATCGACTTAGCCACTGGTCTAAGACCGATCTTTTATAGCCGGCTATCCAACTTAGCCAGTCTTGGCTTAGTCACTGGTTTAGCCCATTGCAATAAACCAGTCTAACTAAAGTACAGGTGCGCCAGCCGAAAAAAACACGCACATCTTAACGTAAAGTGATGCAGCCGACTGTTCTTGCGTGATTTCAAGCCAAACAAACATCCTCACGAAGCCACTTGATGACGCTTGTGTGGTGCAGTTTTTGCAGAGAAACTGACCGCGAAAGTTATCAAATAACACTAAAAATGCTCTAATGGGCACAATGTCTGTTTTCATGCAAAATTACGAGATGTAGTGCGGTGTCCAAAAATTATAGCCTGCTCGCAGCCCCTTATTTAGGATTTTTATCAATGAAATCTATGCTTTAAAACCACTTTACTCAGTTAAAGTCATAAAAATCCTATTTGGAGCTTGCTTTGGGGGTTAAAACAAAGGTTTTTAGTTTTTATGCTAATGCAAATATGCATATTCATGACCTAGGTCACGACGTCACAAGAGGCAAACACAGGAAAATCACATTGAACTGTGCACAAAAGATTCCACTTTTTTCTCAATTTTCCTGTAACTGTTGTAATCCATGGCTGTTTGAGTTTGTTTTACATGTTGCCTGCTGTAAGCCATGACAAAACGGGGTAGAAACTGCAGCAATTTGCCACAAGTCCAACTTGAAGTCTTATGTTTTTTCTTAACTTTTCCCTTCTGTCTTCCTTATGTGATGCACTCCAAACAGCGCCCTCTGTCTGTGATTTATTGTAATGAAATCTTCAAAGTTGAAAAATGCCACCTTTTATTGATTTTACATCCAAACGAACAATAGTATGTCTTGCTGAACAAGTAATCCGTCATTATGAAGCAAAGCTTAGGTACAAAGTTGTTTAGGATGTCACAGGCCCTTTAAATTTTAAGACTGGTCTAACTTTAAGACAACGATATTGCAAGCAGGCTATAATTATAGACCAGTCTTAGTGGATGCCGCGTTAACCGGCTAAGCCAATAGACCGGTCTTAGACCGCATATTGCAATCCACCCCATATCTTTTGTCATATTTTTCTAATTACCATTCTGAAATTTCATGCCCTCAATCTGCGTAATATTTTTATTTTCAAGGATATCGTCAAAAAAAACACCAATGTTGAATGTTTTGTACACTAAATTATCCGATTACACAAAGCAGTGCAGTGATATGCACCTACTTTTTTACTTCCATATCCAAACTGAAGATTGCAAATTTCATGATTTCTTCCCATGGATAGTATTTTGGGGAGGTATTTTATATGATTGTTAGCTTAGAACGAAATCCATTTTCTAGAAAAACTTTAGAGTTGGGAAAGAGCTTTTTTCTTTTGGGAAGTGGCGGAGATTTGTACAAAATATCAAAGCCAGTTTCTGCCATTATAGGCCCAAAAGATTCGTCTGTTTTTGAGCGATTCTGTGAATAAAACCATTATAAATCAAAAGAAAGACATCAACAAACTCATCCGAAGAAATTTCAGCTCCGTCAAATGTACCACTTTTTAAAAAAATATAAAAATCCATATGTGTCTTGGCGGGGTGTTTTCAAATATTCGTTCGCAGTCGGTCGCAAACTCTGTGGCGCGCGTCATACTGCATGTGTGCACGACCCACGAGATGCATTAAAAAATGCATCGCGTTGGAACAGCATACACGCAGTACACAGCGCCCATTTCAGACCGCCCAGATAAAAAGTAAATCGTTTGCAAATAATTTTATCTTCATGGACTATTTTCTGGTAAAATTATATCATCTCGGGCGGAAACATTTTATTGGATAGTTGCTACCAATTCAATCTTTACTTTAAGTAAGGTTTTCCCCGTCAACTCGTTGATTAACTTTTGGGGTCATTGCAAATGATACAGTGAGCCTTTAATATCATTTGAATCTGCTATCAGGTGATCATGGCTACAAATCGTGCCGACACACTCGACCCTGCCCTGCTGCGTCCAGGCCGCTTGGACCGTAAGATTGAGTTCCCAATGCCGGACAGACGGCAGAAACGTCTTATCTTCAGCACAATCTGCGTCAGGATGAATCTATCGGACGAAGTCGACTTGGAAGATTGTATCCTTTATACCATGTTGTCAAATTCCTTGTCATAACAAAAAGTCTGAACAGTCAGAGTTTAGAAAATTAATTCTTATCTCTGGGCTACGTCAAATTACAGAACAAAATCTTTTTCACAGGGATGGTAATGCCTTTGTCTTCAAGAGAGATTCTGTTAGGCCACTAATTCTACAGTGAGTTTACATTCCGGGTTCTGCTATGAGGTTCTCCGCTAGGCCATGTGATGCTATTGGTTTTTCCGTCATCTTGTGGCACCTACCTCGGATCTACATGAAAATGCTTTAATATGAAGTTTTTAGCATGACAAATTTAATGGTCAATGTTGCAGGGGTGAGATTTGCCCGGATTTGTCCGACCGGATTTTCATAATTTTACCGACACGTCCGGATTTGAGAGTTTTCTGTTTTTTTTTTTTGTGAAATCTCAGATTTTTAGCAGATTTCCGCTTTTTTGTTGTGTGCTCCGCGATCCACATTTTATTTTCTGCTTTTTTGCCCTTCCAGTGGGTCATATTTTGTTAACCAGTGCCTTCAATTGAATCAGTAATTTTGCGAAGCAAACTTGTGCCATGACATAGAGCGCTGTACAATGTACATGTATGTACTGTGCCGCTCGGCGAGCAGACCGAGACTGCAACGAGTAGCAAAGCAGACGTGTACAAGTCTAATCCCTAAGCAAGCGCCATCTTTGCCTGCATCGCAAACTGGCAACAGTCGTGCATTGCATGTGATGGGTGCACGTACGTGTGCAGTAAATATTTAAAACAAAACTGGTTCTTGTGATACCTCGTTAAAATGTTTTTGACATTGCAATTTGCACGATGGTGGTGTTTAAAACGATCCAAAAAGTTAAAGGAGTGTGACCAGATCACCTTTTTTTTACCCATAACTCCCCGGGACTTACCTTATGGGTCATGGGATTTTTATATCATAACATCCGTTATATTTTTCTGATTACGAAACTGAAACTCCCGCGCTTCTAGGCCGCATATTTCCGAGGATATCGTCGAAAATTCACCGATTATTTGTAAACTAATTTTCCCAGTATCAACGTTTATCCGCTGAAAGCCGACTCGATAGTTTTGTTCAATTTTTACTGGAAATTGCGAATGTTTTCGGGTTTTTGGGACATGGGAGGTGTGTATTGGAGTTACTTGATAATATTGGTAAGTTACATCGAAAACTATTTTCCAGAAACTCTGGTCACGCTCCTTTAAGTCTTCAGGGTCTTTAAGTCTCCTACTCCCCTCCCCCCCAAGGAAGCCACGCCCCTTTTGATTTCTTTCTTCCGCAATTTTTGTTTTCCTCGAATCTCACCCCTGCCCTGGGCATTATTTTGAATGCAAAATTTTCCCAAATTTTGTTCAGTTTTATGAAATGCCATTTCACATTACTTAAAAGGTGACATTTCCGATATCCGATATTACAAAAATAGCACAATCCAATGCAAGAGGCATTTTTCTTTAACCGGCTATTTCTTCACAGACGTTGCCAGACCGGACAGGATCTCGGGGGCTGACATCAACGCCATTTGTCAAGAGGTTAGTGCCAGGCAGTGCTGTGTGATGACTTGGGCTCTGTACGCGAGTCGACTCGAAATCTGATTCTTACTGATTTGACTGACTTGACTCAACCTCGAATGACTTATAGACGCAGGATCGTCAATGAGCGACAGACAAATTCGTGCCACAAATTTCACCGTGCTCCATACCTTGCCCTGGCAACTGCTCTTACAGTCCCAGAGGGTGTAGGGCCATGCTGCAGGCTATTGATTAGCCTCGTCTATTCTGCAACTAATACTAATAATGGTGGATTCTTATATAGCGCACATGTCCACCCTGCGGAGTGCTCCTGGCGCTGTTGCCATTTTTATTATCGCTGCCATCAGGGAATCACCAGAACCATTTCGCTTCAACTAGGTGGCTGCTGGTCAGGCGCACAACCCTATCAGCAGTTAGATTGTGGCATTCCCCATAACAGCTTCCCAAATATCACTTGGGTTGACAAGGCAACTGGGATTAAGTGCCTTGCCCAGGGACACAGACACGTTGGTCGAAGTGGGGCTTGAACCCTACAACCTCTGATTGGGAGTTCCGCTTCATACCCACTAGACCACGCGCTCCCAACTAGGGTGTGTATCTTCTGGAAACGAATGACATTTAGTTTCAGCCATATTCACATTATATTACAGATGTGGTCACATTTGCTTCAAGAAGACCTGTGTCATATATATGGTTGAATTGACCGTATATGGGAACTCTTTGGTACAAATGATGCAACACACAACCCAGCGCGCGTCTGATTCGATTAGCCTTGCAACGCATAAACACACTGTTGAGCTTTTATTAAATAATGAGCCTTCACCCTCTGGTATTGCAAGCTCGGCTTCCCTACTCGGGGCAAGGTACATGTATGGAGCGCGGTGAAATTCATGGCACGAATTTGTGCGTGGTGTATTGACGAGCCTTCGTCTTTAATGTCATCACTCGACCAAATTTATAATAGGACGTGTGTGTAAAACAACAATTTTCAACAAAAGGTAGTTTTGATGTTAAAAATGTTGAATACCTTTTTATGTAACAGAAATTAAAATTATAGAGATATTGGGTTGTATTGGTATTTTAATATTTATCTTGCTTTTTCATTTATAATCCTCACAGTGGACCCCAATTAGGTTCACTCGCAAAATTTCCCCGAATGTATTACTCTTTATTACGCTGAGCAAATCGCCAAAAGTTCACAAAGAATCCCGCTTCTGACACCATTTTTTTGTTTTCCCCCACAGGCTGGCATGCAGGCAGTGCGAGAGAATCGCTACGTGGTCCTTGCCAAAGACTTTGAGAAGGGATATCGCAACAACATCAAAAAGGACGAATCGGAACACGAATTCTATAAATAGAATTTTTTTTTTTTTTTCAATTTAGTACGTGTTTATTCCCATAAAATAAGTAGGCTTTTCAGTGTGTGCATTGTGTCATATGAATTGATCAAGTGAACATTTCAGTTAAAAAACTGTTGTTTTGAAATACGTGTTTTACATAAATAGTGTCTGTGACATACTCTTTCACATGTACACATTGGCTGCGTTCGGGCGTATAGTTCTCGCTACTCCGGAGTAATGCGTGCGCATTGCACTCGGGTAACATTACGCGAACGGCAAGTCCGCAGTCCGCATGCGTGAATGGCCATCAATCAAGATGGCCGTCTCTTGCCATGACTACACAAAAAACGCTGTTTCACTGCTCACAAGAAATAGAAGAAAATACACACCGTAAGTCGTGAGAACCTTTGATGCAGCCTAAACCAAACCTTAGTGAGTTGTTGTTCCAGTTGACACGTTGAGCAAATTCACCAAAAATCTCACTCATATTCCACCATCTTCGTACAAATCACATGACACTCGTCAGGAGTAAGAGCACACTCCCCATTTGTTGGGGAGTAGCGAAAGCATACTCATTGACCCGAGTGTCGTTAATCTTGCCGTTCGCGCGCTTGAGTATACTCATGTTAACACGAGTACACGCCCGAATGCAGCCCTCGTGTCCAGATGACCAGACTAAATTGTTGTTGCTATGTAATTTGACCGGGTGCACGCAGCAGGTGTGAAGTGCAGAATTAATAACCCTGTTCACTGTAGGAGAGAATGGCATAAGCAACCACACTATTATTATTATTATTCCTTTCTGGTATTCATACCAAGGATTCCTCAATAGTGCTTATTGCACTGTCACTTGTAAGCGTGAGGAAACCCATGAAGAATTAGAAATAGCCAGAGACACCGGGGAATTCCTCTTGCTCTTCACTAAAGAATGCTCTGGGATCTTTAGAGTGCGTTACCATTACCTAACACACTGGATCAACGGTACCGCAGCCGGATTCGAACACGCAACCCTAAGTTTTCACCTATGATTGCGAGTCAATGACCCAAACCACTCGGCCACGGTACACCACTGGTGGTTGCTAGTCATTGGCATGTACCACACAGCAACAGCAGCTTCCATTTGAAAATGAAGCATTTGGTGCGCTATCCATAGTGCGAGGGTTGCTTGCACAAGACTACCGGTAATTAGTCGCCTTATGTTCTGACTATCGGAACTAGGCATTGCATAGTTCCGATTTTGCCAAGTTAACCCCGCCCCCTTGGATATTGTTGCTATGGTTCACACGCTATCGTCAAAATGGCGACGCACAAACCAATGGGACTTTCAACGGAAAGCATAGAAAACTCAAAGGTATCATGTTTCAGGGTCGACAGTTATCTTAGAACATACGAGTAAAGGGCCAGTAATACAAGGATGTCATATCATGAAATACATGCTTTCGTACCTTTAAACAACGAAAAGACCGGCCTTCAAACAAAAAATTCACCCGGATCATCGCATACAACACTGTACAAATTGTATGGGGCAGAACATCGCGTGATGTTGTTTCCAACATTGCACTTTGACCTATGTGGGTGATCTCTGCTAGCTCTGTTGTGATTGGTCGGCGGGTTCGGTTGATTGACAGGTCAGAACTATGCATTAGGTGATGAACAGAGGGCAGGTATGGGGCTGGAGGGTTAACAAAACTTTAAAAATGCATATGTATAGACGATGTGCTCTTTGTTTATATCTACAGCTCCCTCTGTTGAAAATTGGTCATCGTTATGAGTGCGCAACCTGTTTTGCATAAATTTGGTTTGGTAATGATGCCAAAGGTCACAAAATTCAAAGACGATTTGACATGCAACCTCAATCCAAAGCCAAATTATGCAAAACACGATGTGTTCACATAAACGCCATGCATGTTTTTTTTTGTCACGACATCAGAGGGCACATCGTCTATACAAACCTTCAAATGGTACCAACATAAAGGTTTTTCATTTTCTATAACGACTGAAGGAAAATTGTTAAGGCCCTCTCACACACACGGAAAAATCTCGGGCGCGAGCTTCAAGAGTTAGCGAATTTGGGAAACTCCTGGTGTCACATTATTTTACATGTACTACAAATTGGTTACGTGTTTTTCGATTTTGGTACGAGCCTGGTACGAGTTGTCCCGAGTGTACCACGAGTTAACTACGAGTTATTACAAATTAGGCAGGAGTTTCCCAAGTAAGTCACGAGTTTACTACGAGCTTACCGAACTTACTGCGCATCAGTTCAGGTAATACTTCGTGGGATTTGGCGCCAAACCATCTGGAATTTCACTGACTCTTGCAACTCGTGCGTGAAGTCTTAAGACTTTGAGTTGTCAACGAGTTATATCAAACTCTACCCAAACTCGTGTGATACAGTTTGCTACGAGCTGTATGAGTGGCCTTCGAGTTATGCGAGTTGCATGTGTTTGCTCTAAGTTTCACGAGTTTGGTACGAGTGCTCAGGAGTAGTTATACCCAGCACGATATGTGGCAAAGGGACTCCCCCTAACGCCCCTATACCTCAACACACTCTTCCCTTCTGTTAACCACCAAATCCCCCTAAAAACTGAAAGGAATTCCTTGGAAATTCTTTGAAAGTTTGAGACACAATGGGGGAACAATGGTAGGGGGAGATACCCTCTGCCACATATCGTGTTGCATATGGGAGTAGTTGGCAACTCATCAGATCATGGCCGACATTTTAAACATGTTTAACAAATTTCCCCACGAGGGGTGCGCTGCTACGAGTTGTGCCCGATTTACACAAATCATACCGAGTTGTTCCACAAGGTTTCCCGAATTCACCAATTCGGAAAGCTCGCGCCGGAGATTTTTACGTGTGTGATATAGGGCTATTTATTAATGTTTCACAATTATTTGGAAAATCTTGAATAAAGAATCATTCAATCAATGTAATAATAGTGAATACATTTAAATTTTGTTTGTCTTGTATTGTTTTATTAGGCAGGACAATAAACAAAATTAAAAGCGCTTCTTTGAAGGAGGACCTTGTTGTGTAGATTACAAAACACTATGAATTTTAAATATCGGTACAGGGGTTCCCAAGTTATCGCCAAAATAATTGCCAATTCCTACACAACTCAACAAATAAATGGCAAAAATAAATAAATTGTGATTTCACACCAACTTTTCTGTTAAGGAGAATGGACGAGAAAGTGTAGATTCGTGAAAATAATTCTTTCACGAACCTACACTTTCGAGGCTATTCTCCGACTTAAACCATTCCACCATCCAGAACACAAAAAAACGCTCCTACAAGCCACCCAAAAGAATTACATCAGCAGTGGGCTTTTTCACTTGGATACAATGCACGGCGTTCTGTTTGGTGTAAGAATAGAATCACTCATGTGAACACGCTGCATTATTATGCCTCAGTCATTTCATTCGTGGTGCGTAGCTAACAAATATTGGGTCTTTCTATAAATTAGGGGTCCAAAAGTGTTACATTTAGTGTCCCCTGTTACACCTAATGTGTGTTATTTTTCGTACAAAAATCATTAAAATGGCTTTTAAACCATTTTGTATGAATTGTACTTTATGTACTCACTGTTTGAGATGGAAACTATTTAAAGAATGTGTCCTGAATTTACAAAAACAAGATGTGAATGTAACGGGGGACACCAACACTGGACCCCTAATTTATAGAAAGACCCAATTATTACATCGCCATAGGTCTGATGCAGAAGATTTTGACATTTCTGGAGTCATTTTGGAGTTTCGAGACAACAAAAGCGGCTTTGTCTCGGGATTTATACACCTTTTGGAAACAAAACTAACGAAACTGTAGATTCGTAAAACAAAAGATTTTACGAATCTACAGTTTTGTTACGAATCTACAGTAAACTGTCGATTCGTGAAAATAATCTATAGTTTGAACAATAGTGTGACGTCACAAGAATGGTTTAAATTATATTCATAGGCTTTAAATATCTTATTTGCTCTTTTCCTGGAAGTAAATCACCCAAACTTTACATATCAGTGTTTCTTTCCCAAGTTACACCTCATTATTTAAATACAGTGCATTAAAAACAAACCTAAGTTCACAAACGGGCCAACTTTTAAGCCCAAATCGCCTACATTTCAAGAAGGTGTGTAGTTGACATGCCTTACTCTTGGTGATCTGAGGCAATGCAATGGGTCATTTTTACATAGGCCTATATGAATGTCTGCTGCCTTTATTAAAAATACAAGTGTGTTACAAATACATGTGTAATACTAATGCACTATCAATTATTTTTCGTTAAAAGTTGCGCGTTTCACAATCTGCTGATTTTTACATAAAAATTTACCAATTTTCCAAAGCTTCGTTTTGACCAAAACTGTCGGCCATAGCTAAAACGCGCAAGCAGAAATGGACAGATCGTGTCAGAAGCTTTCAAGTGCGCCCTAAATAGTTAAGATTGGGCAAGATTTTCCAGTAAGAAATTCTCAATTTCAACACCGGGCGCCGACACCCGCTTGCCGCGCCGGTCGGCCGAGCTCGAAGAGCGTGAAGTGGGTAATTTCACTGATATTTGTGATAATTTGGAGGTTTTTTTTCATATTCTTGTAGAAAGAAAAATGCTCTAGTTTTTCATGATACCGAAAATAAACTGTAAATTGTTGTGAAACCCTGTCAAATATCATCAACAAATTGTCTATCGTTGTCGTGTAGTATGCGTTGTCTAGTGGAACCGTAACGGTCAGTGTGTTTGACCGGCCTATTAATATTATTATCTTGCAATGTAACATCGGTGTACTACTCAAAAATTGATAAGGATCGCCAATATTTTTTAATATAATTTTATTGAATGTAAAAATTAAGAATCTTTAAGAATAATGACGATGACTCGAACATGGTGACTCGTGACTAACGAGTCACATTTCTAAAAAGACTGAGTCTCAAGGAAAGTGACTCGTGACTCGGAGCTATAATGAGTCGAGACTATCGGACTCGATATTGGTGACTCACTCGACTACAGCACTGCAAACAAATTTGCACAATTTCCAGCATATATCAAAGTTATGTGATCGCCGGCAAAATTTGAGTAATACACACTGTGATATAGACTGATGTACGGACAAACCACCTATAGGCACCAAGATGGCTGCCATATGCAATGGATCTGGTAAGAATTTACAAGTCGGACAAAACTATTTTTTCCCTTAAAATGACTTATTATTAGCCATCAGTAAATAAAGTGAAGATCTAAATAGAAATAAAAAAATAATATTATTATCTCTTTCTGGTACTGAAACCAAGGATTCCTCAAATGTGACCACAATATTGCACTGTCGCTCGCAAGCGTGAGGATCTCATGAGGAAAAGACGATGAATTAGAAACGGCCGAGACACCAGGGAATCCCCTTACTCTTCACGAACAAAAAATGCACTGACCTTTAAACTGCGTTACCTAACGCACTGTACCAACAGCTTTACATCCCTTCCGAAGGATGGAGCAATTGTGTTTGAAAATTGTATTTGCGGAAAACCTTTTTCAGCCAGTCTCGAACGTTTGTATGAGGCCTTGGGTGATGCCCGAATTGCAAATTCTTTCCAAATAAATATTTTTCAAACCCTCCTGCATGCCATTTCCACCCTCAGATATAGAATGATTTGCGTGCCTAGTTTTGCATTCCCGGCCTGTCTATAGTCCGTACATGCAACAGTCGTCACATTGGCTTCCATGACCTTTGACCGCTAGTCTATTTTGTGTGTGGTTTGTGCGTGTACGGACCGGTTCATCATGTCGCTTCGTGTGCTGGTAGGAGTGAAAAGAGTGATCGATTATGCCGTGAAGGTGAACAAAATTTGGTTTTATTTCTTGGTGGAAGGTGTGGTGTAATGCAAGATCACGTATCCTTGTATCCTTTGGCTTAAAATTGCCATCAAATTTTGCATTTCAACTTGATCAGTGCATGCAGTCCAGTCATGCCAGTCGAAGTTGCTTCAGCTTCACTTTCAGTTTCAGCCTTGTTGGAGAGCGCCCTCATCAGCAGCATAAATTTGCAGCTGGACTGGCAGAAAAGAAAAAATAATAAACCTTATCGACGTTCTCAATGCATCATGGGATTGGATGACAACAATTGCCAGCGAAGTGTGCGTAAACCTAGTATGAGGCGGAGGCCAACCATGCCAACTCGGCAACTTTTACTAATTTTCACAAAAACCAAAAAGATTTCAAGAATCAATCTTTGAGTTTCGCCCTGAAACTGTAGGCCTATCATTAGACATACTGACCTGGGGCCAATTTCATAAAGCAATTAAGCAAAAAAATTTGCTTAATCAAAAATTTGTGTGCTTTATATAAATGGGTTAATAGTCAAAAAGTTATGTCAACTTATGTTTTTAGCAAGAATAGCAGATATTCTTGTGAAAAACACAAATTGACATGAAATTTTGACTATTGACCCATTTTTATAAAGCAAACAAATTTTTGATTAAGCAAATTTTTCTGCTAAACAGCTTTATGAAATTGGCCCCAGAACATGTCCCAAAACAGAAATGTAAGAAATTATCGGGGATTCCCCGCTCGGCATACGCAGCTCGGTATACACAATGCAACATGCACTGTATCGGCACGGTTGGATTAAGTTACAGGGCTTCGGAAATCCTCAGCCCTGGAGCCGTTTCTACCCAAAATCCGTGGCAAACTCACGCAAATGAAATTTGTCCCTTGGCTCTGATATTTGCTCAATAGGTGCACTCGCCCCAATGTTCAAATATTCCGAAGAATACGCACCGATCAGATGTCTAGTTTCGGTGAAATCATGGGCAAACTTGAGACCCTCCGTGCGATAAAATACAGCTCCCGTTTGCACAAAAATCAAATATGCGCATGCACGAGCTAGACTGGTTTTCTGTCCTCATATTTACTTCCCCGTCGTCGCATACGACGAAGGGAAGAAAATTTGAGGACAGAGATCCAGTCTAGTGTTGACCTCTCCTACCAAAAATAACAATTTCCTGTAAAATGACTTGCCTAAAGATTCCATTTTGAGCAACGATTTTGATGGGGGAAAAAAGTGCTAATCTTGAAAGTCACCCAGGCCGCCAAGATCAGCAAAAAACAGGCCTGGGTGACTTTCAGTATTTGGAAGTATGGTCTAGGAGTGTGCTGCACTGCGAGTCCGTGTACATGGACTCCCCTGCCACGAAGGGAATTCCCAATGATTTCTTACATTTGCTACATTTCTGTTTCGGTACATGTTTGTCGCCGCAACGTCACTTCCGGTAGGGCTGGAGTGAAAACAACTGTGTGCCCATGGTGACAAGCGAAGGAACAAAGCCGTTGTCTACGCAACATGTACACGTATCTAAGCATGAACAAATTTGTTTTCACACCAGCCACGGTGCTATGCCCATATACAAAGACATACGACACCGGGTCACAAATGGACCAGGTCAGGATGTGCAACCGACAGAATGTTTGATACATGATGTATCTTTCAAAGAAAAAATGGTGAAAGATTGATTCTTGAATTATTTTTGGTTTTGGAAAATGAGTGAAAAAGTTGCCAAGTTGGCCTTTACCTCATATATGATGTCGGTTTACAAGTATTTCGCTGGCAATTTTTGTCATCCAATCCCTGCTGAGATTTTGGCCACAGAATGGGGCTAGGCATCTCAGTGGTGACCAGTCAGTGTTATACATGTAGTACTCGAGCCCAGGACTTGGACTTCAGTCGGACTCTGTCACAATTTTCGTGACTCAGACTCGAGTCACATTGGAAAATGACTCGGACTCGGACTCGACCATGATGACTCGTGATGACTCATGAGTCACATATTAAAAAAAATAGAAAACCGATATATATTCGCACGTTTAATACAGGATTCTTGGGGGAAAACACAGTACTACGCATTCTTGTACACTGCCTCACCAGGCCAACAAGGAGCGCACGAGCACCTCATTTCACGTATTGTGTGCACAAAACTGTAGTAGATTCAGTTTTATTTTGGCGAACAAGTGACTCGGACTTGAAGAAAGCGACTCGTGACTCGGACTCGAGGCTAATGACTCGTGACTCGGACTCGGACTTGAGGCTAATGAGTAATGACTGGGACTCGGCATGCTCGGACTTGGACACGGACTCGATATTGGTGACTCGACTACAACACTGTAACCAGTGAACAGAATTCATTCCCCAAACCTGTTACTATTTTATTATAGGGAAGGGAATTTGGAAGTTTCAACAATTTTCTTGAGAATACTTTTCACCAAGAAACACCAAAATTTGGCAATAAAGATGTTTTTTCCCCCTCATAAATAGGTTCGTGTGCGGCCGGACAAGATGGGCGTGGTCACAGATGGCGTCAAGCACAGCATGAACCCGTTTGATGAAATTGCTGTGGAAGAAGCGGTTCGGCTAAAGGAGAAAAAGATTGCTAAGGAGATTGTGGCTGTTAGCTGTGGCCCACAGAAATGCCAGGTCTGTACACAAGCTACATGTAGGTGGTATATATTCTGTCGGTCGATGCCACGTCACATCCACTAAATCTACGTAGTGAAATATGTGTGTGACCACGGTGACAAGCGAAGGGAAAAGCGGTTGTCCATGCAACACGTACACGTATCTAAGCATGAACAAATTTGTTTTCACTCCAGTCGCATCGTTATGTCCGTATTAGTCTGTGCACACCCTTTTCTTGTAGTGGCTGTTTCTCATTTTGCCTCGAAATTTGAATAACTTGCAATAATTCCCAGCTAGTTGTGTCCTCTAGTGGTTTTAGCTGTCCGTGATTGGAAAATAATTAAAAAGGAATACCCAAACACTGTTTTTGAAGCAAAGATTTTCTCTCACGTGAATTTCCGACGAAGCTTTTTCTCCGCAGATTTTTCTGCGGACGGGATTTTATGTGAGAGAAAAATCTTTGCTTCAAAAAACGGTGTTGTAAATTTTCCTTTTCATTCTTTTCCAATTATGGACAAAACTATTGCACAGATTTTGAATAATTTTCATTTAAAGATGTGTTTTCTTTTTTATGGACATCCTCTACATTAATTTGTAACACCGACATTTAAAGGAGCGTGACCAAATCACATTTTTTACCATACCATATTGTGTCATATTTTTTCATTACCATTTTGAAATTTCGCGCCTTCAGTCCGTATATTTCCAAGGATATCGTCAAAAAAACACTTGTTTTGTAAACTAATTTATCCGGTTCCATAAAGCAGTACAGTGATTACACTAACCTTTTTTCTAACAGCTTCCACATTTAAAATGAGGATTGCAAATTTCCTGTTTTCTTCCCTTGGTTTTGGGAAGGTATTTTATGTGATTGTTGGGTTAGAACGAACTCGATTTAAAATCTGGTCACGCTCCTTTAAAGAGCTAGAATCTCCCTTGACGAAAAATCCAGCATTTGCACCTTTTCGATAGTCCACATATCCCTCCAGCCGACTTATACCGCTGTTTATTTCAAATTGTCCGTTTTAAGTGGATAAATCGCAAGCAAGAGTACGGTTTTCGAAAATGAAATTCACGATTTCTGAAATGCTCATTAGGTATTAATGATATGTTATGGCCGAGCGGTCTAATGCGTCGAACTTAAGTTCCTGTGCTAGTACTAGAATGTACATGTAGGTTTGATTCCGGGCCGCGACGTGTGCCCTTGAGCAAGGCACTCGACCACACTTGCTCCCATTCCTGTAATTGGCGGTCTCTCCGCTGTTGGATGTGGTAAATAAATAAATAAATAAATAAATATGCGCATGACGCAATCCTGAGAAACACGAGTAAACACAGTTCTATAAGTTTACACGCAAAAAACTCAGAAAACCGTCTCTGTTCAATGGTGTTTTTTGAAGAATTTTTCTCGTGCAAAAAGCCAGAGATGTGCCCAGTAGTTGTGTGGTTGTATGCCTTACCAGACACCATGGGGAAAAAAAAAGTGGGAGAAATGTCATGTTTTTACTTGGAAGGTTCCAGGTAGTGCACTTGTTTGGAGTTCTTTGTATTTAAAAATGTTATCCCTCCTGAGCTTGTTTTTTACAAAGGGTGATTTTTATCATACAAATGTGCATGATAATAATCACCCTTTGTAAAAAAGCATGCTACGTACCTCATCTATTGGTACATTCTGAGAAAACAATGAAGAACTGTCCTAGATGGCACCATAATGTCATGGTAGTCGATGGGCTGAGTTTAGCTCACACTGTAAAAGTGTGTGCACAGTCATTTATTTATATTCTTCAGTTTTTTTTTCTTGTAAAAAAAAACCTACCATATCTCTAGAAATAATTTTAAATTGTGTGATATTGTTCCCGTCTGTCAGGAGACGCTACGTACAGCACTTGCTATGGGAGTGGACAGGGGCATCCACGTTGACATTCCAGATGCCGATTTTGAGACGGTGCAGCCGTTTCACGTCTCCAAGATACTTGCCAAGTTGGCACAGGAGGAACAAATCGATCTCATCATTCTTGGCAAGCAGGTACCTAATTAGGTTGAAAGAACCGAATAATCAAAATATTTCAAATCTTGTTCAGCACTAGTGTAACATACGAAGTTAGTCGGGTTCTCTATTTGTGAGAGTGTTCTCGTAGAGATGGTGTATGTTACGGTAGAGGCAGAGAGCGGTTAAGGCACAAATAAATGATACACGGAGGAGTTCAGCTATGTGGAGAAACTGATTTTATTCTCAAGAACTCGATTTAACCTGGTGCAATGTATAAGATGAAACCACAGAACATACGGCTGTAAACGGCTTATGGGTATGTCTGGGTATAGAAGAGTAGCTTAGTACATGAACTG
Source organism: Henricia sp. BOLD:AAB3569 (assembly GCA_037783545.1). NCBI lineage: Eukaryota > Metazoa > Echinodermata > Asteroidea > Spinulosida > Echinasteridae > Henricia > Henricia sp. BOLD:AAB3569. Next base: position 297,686 of record JBBELK010000806.1, on the reverse strand, counting down.
AAGATCTCTGAAACCTCGGAACATACGGCTGTAAACAGCTTATGGGTATGTCTGGGTATACAAGAGTAGCTTAGTACATGAACGGACGAATCTGATAAATCTGACTAGAATGGTAAAATGCGGACATTTTATAATATTTCAGAGGGCCAACTCTGGAGGAAAATAGAGTATGATGTCATATAAGGAAAACATAACTGATATGACATCATTTCCAAGTAAAGGCATGCTGACCTAATGGTCAGTCTGGGGAATACCCCTATGAGGTCACTTATGACCATACAAGGCTAAAACCACAGACTTGGAATGTTGTGTGGGTTTTCCTTGTAAGCCAGTGACGTAGAGACCTTGAGACCTTGAAGTGATTTATGAAACCTGTTGTGCTAAGTGTGGGTCATTTCGGGGGCAGTCTAAATTTTGGTCTTACACTACTGGGGTAGTGTTGGGACTTAAAGGCAGAGACTTGTCAGCAATGCGCACGTGCCAATTTCATGCCACGGAATACGCAGCTCCATGCTTTTGCTATGGAGCTGCGTATTTCGTGGCACGAATTTGGCGCGCGCATTGCTGACAAGCCTGTGCCTTTAAATCAAATACGATTTTACCATCCGGTTTTACATTTAAAACCGAATATTCAAAACCATTAAAGTATACATTAAAGGTTTCGTAAATTATCAGGTGCAAAGAGCCATTCGAAAAGTGCTTTAGCATGTCTTTGTTGTTACTTAATTATATTTTCTTACCGAAATATAAAACTCAACATGAAATTCAATCACAGATGAGAACAAATTACAGTATGCCAATAGTGAGGTTTCGGTGTGCACGGTTAGTGATTACGACTACGATTAGCCAAACCTCAAAATCGTTACCTTTCGCTGTCCGTTTTTTACTAAGGTGTAGAGGCGTTGCTATCAGTGTGAACAACAAAACAACACTTGGGATATTTGCGTAAACGCCACAAGTACGCACAAATCGATGACGTAAAATTCACTAATAGTCGTCGTTTTGCCTAACCGTATGCGACCGAAACCTCACTAATATCTACATTTTACAGCCCCATTATTACCGGTACATCATCTGCATTTACCCAAAAATTTACTTCACAAGTTGACAAGAAAAAACTGACTAAACGTTTTGATAGTAATGGTAACAAACACCACATGATTTGTTTTCCTGTGTGAAATGGTACCTTTGTGGAAGAAATTGCCAACTGAAGATTTTTTTTCTTTTAAAGTTGTCTGCAGACAACTTTTGTACCATTCATTCAACGCAAAAGTCATGCATGGATTTTTCAGGTTTTCTGAAGTATTACTGCATCTACATGTATGTCTACAAGGCAGTTTATCAACATTATTCTTTAGTTATGTAATGCTGTTCCTGTTTTTAACCATTCTGTATTTGCTGTTGACCTGTAGGCCATTGATGATGATTGTAACCAGACAGGGCAAATGACGGCCGCTCATCTAGACTGGTCGCAAGGCGCTTTTGCTTCTGAAATCACGCTCGAGGATGGACATTTAAAGGTTTGTTACCAAAACATCTAAAAACCTTCCAAACACTGTGAACATGGGCCAATTTCATAGCGCTGCTTAAAGGCCCCTGAAATGCTCAATAACTTTATGCACAGTTTTTGCTGCATATTAGGGATTCCTTGTGTGAAAAGACAATACTACTGTTCATTTTGATGCCCCATGAATAAATAGCATTTCTCAACTTCGAACATTTCTTCACATAAACTCACAGAAAGAGGGCGCTGTTTGGGGCATGTCACTTTAGGAAAACACAGCAGAAAAGCAAAGAAAAATCATGACTTCAAACTGGAATTGTGGGAAAATGCTGCAGTTTAGTTTTTTCATGGTTTGCAACAGGCAACATGTAAAACAAACCTATACCGTCATGGGTTACAAAAGTTTCAGCAAGTTGGAAAAAATTGTGGAAACTTTTGTGCACAGTTGAATGAGATTTTCCTGTGTTTTCCTGATGTGACATCACCACTTTGCTCATGCATATGTAAATTTGCAATAGCATAAGAATCAAACCTTGATTTTAACCCCCAAACAACTTCCAAGTAGGGTTTTTATGATTGTAAATTAATGGACTAGTTCCATAGCACAGATTTCATTGACAAAAACACCATTTCAGGGGCCCTTTAAGCATTAGCTTAAAAGGCGTGATTACTATAGCGGACGAGTTAAGCACTATTTCATGGCTGCAGCGTGCTTAAGCATGAAACCTATGTCAAACCTACCGTTATGAAACCTATGACAGTAGATGGGTCCAGCTTTGGTGTCCCCCGTTACATTTTACATCTTGTTTTTGTAAATTCAGGACACATTCTTTAAATACTTTCCATCTCAAAGAGTGAGTACATAAAGTACAATTCATACAAAATGGTTTAAAAGCCTTTTTAATGATTTTTTTACGAAAAATAACACATATCAGGTGTAACGGGGGACACCAAATGTCACACTTTTGGACCCCTAATTTATAGAAAGACCCAGATGTACTTTTCTTTTTTCTTAAGTTTCTAATTTACATTTTTATTTTCCAAAGACAAATTATACTTGATCGCAGACGTATTTTCAATAATGTGTATCTTGAAGGTCGTACGAGAAGTCGATGGTGGTCTAGAGACGATATCAATCAAGATGCCTGCAGTTGTGACGGCTGATCTTAGACTAAACGAGCCAAGATATGCAACGCTTCCCAATATAATGGTACGGATGTCATTTAGGGTTTATTTTGCCCTTACCAATGTAACTTGACTAGCATCGTATACTGGGTCACAATCCCTTGAGGGATTCTGAGTTTAAGGGTGCTGGGTATCCACCCACAACCCCCCCCCCCCCCCCCCCCCCCCCCCACGCCCCCGAGTCGTAACCCTCCAAGTTTCCTGCACGTGATGTTCGTTCAGTTGAGGGAAAGGCCGGGTACACGGTATAGACTGTCGAAGTGAATACGTCATCGCAAAGATGCCAACATACACGATTTGGGCGTAGCAAATACGAAATCGAGCCGAGAATACGATTCTACGCTTTAACCTCATAAAACTACGCTAAACAAGCTGCCCCAGTATAATTGTATAATTGTTACAGTGAACTGAAGTTAATATAAAAATGATGAAAACATTAAAATGAAACCTTTTTAAATGTAGACTGGCGTTTTTTTATTTGAAGCGAAACCGTAGTGAAATCACACGTACGTACAGTATGTGTACACGTGCAAGCGTATAATGCATGGCGCATAAATCGACTCGGCTACAGCCTGTCTGAAGCTAGCCTAATGCTGGACAACTCGTACCCGGGACAACTCGTGTACGAGATGCCCCGAGTACGAGTCGTCCTGGGCACGAGTTGATCAGGGTGTCGAGTTGTGCCGGGTACGAGTTGTCCCATTTCCAAGCTAGCTAGTTAGCTCATGAGCTAGCTCGATCGCGTGTTTGTACTATGTGGCTGCATTCATATATGTAAGCTCACGCGTAGTAGTACAGACTGACACTGAAGCTAGCTTCTGTAAGTGGAAACGTACGTCCATGTCTCCGAAAATGCGTTATTTCTTGAGACTAGTGTCGCGACAAAGTCAAAGGAGGCCAGAATAATGGAGACTCCTCCCAAGAAAAGAAGGAGCCTTCCTGAACAGAAATACCTTCCAGAGTTGAGTGGCCTGTTATTGTGCGATCTAAGCTTGACAGTTTCCATGCATTTTGCATTCTTTAAGTTTGCAAGTGCGACTTCAGCGTCAGACATGCGGGCAAGAAATTGTCAGTTTTATCACCACGACAATGCACGGAACTACCGGTACGGCCTAGGCCTACATGTAGATACATGGCGATATTGTACATTTACTGTACATGTAGTAGGCTTGGGAATTGCCAACATTTTTTAATTTGATTTCGATTGCCTTCAAGAAATGTGATTCCATTAAGATTTAATTCCATTTTTAAAACAAAATTTGGCACTAAAATATTAACAAATCTTCTGGTATTTTGTAACTTCTGCGTCCATTAATATTTGGAATCGCCGCGTACGACCTGAAATCGGCAAAATACTTTTCGGCAATGCTAGTAGTGCTACTCTTTTTTGGAATCCAATGTTGGCATCTCTGTCATCATTTGTTAGTTGCCTAGGCAATGGCTCTACACTCAAAATCACTAAACCGTGTCCCTGTGCTTTTGCAATGGTACTTTTTTCTGACGGCCATGATGTTTAGAGCCAATAACCATGGCAACCCACTTCGGCCGTCTATAGTCCACATGGCGCAAACAACCGAGTTATCTGTATTCCCTCGAGGGGAAGTCTGTCCACATGGCGCAACACCGTGAGTTCTCTTAAAGGGTCGACGGAGGATTCATAAATCCCAAGATTTTTAGGGGGAAAATCATCGCGGGAAAACTTGGAGGTTCACTCGAGGGAAATTCCCCCGAATGCGTCCACACGGTCAAATCCTTAAAGCTTTCATTCGAGGGTTTGAGCTATTTACTCATCGGCGTTCTCCACTACTGGTTTTGTCCAGTACCCAAATCATCAGGGGTAACGTTAGCACCCGGACAAAAAAACTCCATTTTCCCCTCTAAAACATTTGTAAAGTACAGCCAAGACATTATAAAATTAGGTGTAAAGTCACCAAACATGATTTGCTAGCCACTGGTATCATTATCGTTCACTTATCACATCAGCAACCCAATCTACGGTCGATAACGGCCATGGCAGTTGCATGCATTTGTTTTAAACAGTACCCTCACGCGGCGAATCAGTGCTTGGTGCGTGAGGGCGCTGCTCAGTGTTCATCCGAACAAAATATTTAACAGTGGAGAACACTTCTAATGTTAAGTAATGTTCCTTGTCAAGGTCAAAGTTATCTAAAAATAACCACCCTTAAACACAAGATTTACAAGAGGATGAGTCAAGCTTTGAGTATACATGTATGCCTATCAGTTGAGGATGTATTTGCAGAAACTTGTTTTAATGAGTTGAACATGTAAGACAGGGCACATTTTCAAGACACTTTGACAAGAAAACTGCAGGGCATTTTTGGGCGCTTTGAGGACAAATGGGTTAAAGTGAAAGTGTTAAGAAATTTCATCTTTTTTGTCCATGTTTCAGAAAGCCAAGAAAAAACCAATTGCGAAAAAGACAGCGGCGGATCTTGGCGTCGATATCGCTCCCCGAGTCGAGGTCATTAGCGTGACGGACCCTCCAGTCAGGGAGTCAGGGCAGAAGGTTGAATCAGTCGGAGATTTAGTAGCCAAATTGAAGGAAGCTGGAGTTATATAGTCCTGTTGACATAGGTGAGATATTCTGTACGTACACTACATACATGTACTTTATGTGGACTGGCGAACAAAGGATGTCCACACACAATAGGAGAAAGGGACATTATGTGGACTAGCACACGTCCACAGTCAGGTTGTCCAAGCTTGAACAATAGGGTTAGGGTGGAGGAGGGCAAGGGGTGGGGATAGGTTGAGGGTTTGGGATTATGTAACAATTTAGAGGAGAACTGTTTTGATTTTGGTGAAAAATTTTTTTTTTTCATTTTGAAAAGTTACATTTTGGAACAGTCTTCTTAGCCCAACGAGAACAAAGGAATGTCCACAGTTGGTATAGAACCTAGGGATGTGTGTACTTAGGATGTTTTAAAATAAGGCAACATAAAAAGATGTTCTGGTCCTCGCGCGCGTCAATTTTAAGCATGCGCATCAATCTTTTTTTCTTTTTTTTCTGCGGCAGCTAAAACAGCACCCTCTATTGCCGCACCGCCTCACATTTTCTAGACTGATCGCCAATCTGTAAACTACGTAGGGAATGGAAACATAGTATTTTCCCAGGGAGCTCGACCTCGTACTCAGGGCAATAGATTCAGACCATGCTGATATTGAATGAGAACGAATGATAGTGACTATGAGGTTGTTTAATCAGCTGCAACAATGGCGGCTTCTCACGCGACACAACAAGGAATTGCGATTGTGAATTAGAGCGTGTCTGAGCCTAGTCTTGGCCCAAGACTACTCTAGTCGATATTGGTTTGTGTACGCGTTGGCCATTTCCAGTAGTGTGCCCTCTTGCAGCACTAACAGACCAGCCCTTTGCGCGACTAGAGTAGTCTTGGGAATCTCTCCCGGAAGTTTAGCATTGGGGGCGGTACCGTTTTATGTAAATAGCTGCACAGGGTTTTATGATGGCACACAAGGGACATGGCATACCACAGATATCTTTGCAAATATTTGCAATGTCGCAATTATCTTCATAAACAAATGTATTTTGCGATGTCATACGCCTTTGCAAACATGTTTGTAAATATATTCACAAACATTTGCCAAGAAAATTATGCCACCGAAAATATTAGCAACGATAAAACGGTCATGTTCGATGATTCTTGTAAGCCAACTTATATTTTTCAAACCATTCGAAGCGCGTGCACGCGATGTATTTGGGTCGCGCGCTGCATTCCGACGCTCTGCTGTATTTGGGTCACTTGCTGATTGGTTCCCTAGGAAAGCCCAGGCAAAAACAAAAAGTTAAACCTTCCGGGAGAGATTCCCAAGACTACATGTGTACTCTAGTCGCGCAAAGGGCTGGTCTGTTAGTGCTGCAAGAGGGCGCACTAATGGGAACGGCCAACGCGTACACAAACCAATATCGACTAGAGTAGTCTTGGGCCAAGACTGGTCTGAGCCGAGCTGAATACTAAAATATGCCACTTATTTCCGTGGCTATTGTTTGTGGAGTGAAAACTCTCAGAACATTCAGTGTTGTGACGGCTCTGCAAGTTTACTATAGGCCTTACTGTGTACAAATATGTGTGCGATGGAGGAGAGAAAAAAAAAAGGGGAAAAAGAACTTGTCGCTGCATTAATTCCGGAACTTCGGTCTTAACTGTTTCAGTGCCAATATTGTACATGTACGATCTTGATTGTTTCAATTTCCAAAGAATTTCAAAGGATTATGAAAAACGCGAGAATTCTGGCACTAAAAGAGTTAACAGAACCAGAATACTTTTTTGTTTTGGCTTAACCTGTAACAGGCTGCCTACGGTAGCAATACATGTAACTAAGTTATTACACATGTTTCATGAAATGTCTTGTGTGTGTTGGGTAATTCCAAGCTGATATTTCTGGTACATGTATGGTTGCAAAAATGCGACAACATATAAATTATTGTTGTAGAGCAGGTAACATATGAGTTTCCACGGTAAAGGGGACATTTTGGCAACACAGACCATACTGAATTTTCCAGAAAATACCTTTGTCTGGTCTCAAAATAAAAGAAGTAAGTTTCAGATGTTCTGAAAAGATAACTTAGGCCCAAAAAGGGTTACAAATAGTGCGACAACATGCCTTTCTAAAAACCCTGTGTACAAATTTCTAATATACGCTCGTAACCGCATCCTGAGATCTCAGGGAATTTCCACTCTGCAAAGCGACGTGACAATACCCTGAGGAAATACACGCAAATCTGTGGAGCGAGCCGGCTGTTGTCTTGAGCCAACTTACGCCCGAGTCATTTTGATGTAATTTAATCAATTCGGTCATGTTATGCCGAAAAGAAACAATTTCTATACTTTCCAGAAATTGTATTGGGATCCGTTTCTTATGACTGTCCCATTCCTACCAAACTCTCAAACGACGAACCTTATTTACTCCGCAGTTTTTCAAATTAATAACAGGGATGCATGCTGACGAATGTAATGGAACGAATTCCCCAGTATGCTTTAAATAGCAGCCAATCGCCGACGCGGACAACGGCCAGCATTACCGAGTACATGTATCACATGCATGCACGGTGTTTACAATCTGCGCGCGTTACATTTGAATGCCTGCAATCGTGCTGCAATGCACTGCAAGCGTCCTGATTGGTCCAGCAGAGGCGACAAGATTTCTGTCGCTAGTCCCACCGCCAAATGGGGCCTTTTTCAACAGGGCCACTGTACGCAGGAGTTAGGGAGTGCGTTAAAGGGGCACTGTTGCAAGAGGATGTCGTAACCGAGACGGCCTGAAATGTAACACAAGTGTCCTTCCCGGTTACGAGCGTATATTGGAACTTTGTACACGGGGTTTTTCGAAAGGCATTTTGTCAAACTATTTGTAACCCTTTGGGGCCAAAGTTATCTCTTTAGAACAACTTAAACTTCTTTCATTTATTTTGAGACCAGACAATGGTATTTCCTTGAAAATATGGACTGTGTTGCCAAAAATTACTGTGGAAAGACTCATGTACACCGTATTGAATAGCCGACATCTTGTACGGCAACTTTTGACATTTAAATTGGTCAAGAAAATGTGCAAACTGCACCATTACACAACATCGCACTTGCACAATTACGTCAAACGTTTTCGGTTAGGCAACTGCTTTCGCGCAAAACGCTGTATCAACTTAATATCTGATGGGTACCAGTTACAGTGCGATTGTGCCCCTAACATGGCTAACCATCTTGTCCCCATGTTCGATGAATTGTTGAAGCAATCTCAGGACACGTGGAGGAGCTGAGGTACAGTATTCATTTGGATCCATCAATCAGAATCAAGGATTCAAGTTCGATTAAAGATAAATTCAGATATCCCATCACTAAATGTGGTTACATTTTGTTCTTTTTATTTTCAGATACTGGTAGTAACCATCCTAGATAAGTATTTCAAGTGCTGATTTTTTTGGTGACACACAACGCCTCACTTAACAAACCTCGTATAAAGGCAAAGGCTTGTCAACAATGCGCACCTGCCAAATTCGTGCCACGAAATACGCAGCTCCATAGCAAAGACATGGAGCCTCTGCCTTTAATGGATTGAGAAATGTGCGCCATTGCGTACATTTTGGTTCCTGTTTTCTTAACTCGGAAGAAAAAAAATCTGTTTATGGACATTCAAATATTTGTAGTTTTTATTGGGAACGTGTTAAATACATGTATGTATTAAATAATATACAAAATTGCCTTTTTCAGAAATACAGGGTGTATAAAAAAAGGTAATCCAACTTCAAGGGATTATTTTGCCAAGGTTGTTTAATTTGACAATTTATAGGTGGTTTACTGATAAATCTCAGCTTTCCAATGATACCTTGAACATCCCAAGTTAGTACAAAAAGGATAATCAGTTAAAGCCATGCATGATAAGCCAGATTTTCTTGTGCAGTGATTGATATTATGCAACCACGCCTTCAACATGTTCACCTTCCCTTTCAACACAAAGCTGTCCCCAAAGGAAATAATCACATGGAGTGAGGTCAGGTGATCTTGGCGGACATTCCACCTAATGGTTCAGAGCAATGACATGTTCACCAAAGAGTTCTCTCAGACGATCCGGACAGCGATCAGGCGATGTGCTGGTGCTCCGTTTTGGGCCTACCAGAGGTGTCTGAAGACCCCCACGAACCTGTCGCTCAAAATGCCCCAACTTGGAAAAAAGTGCTTTCAACTTGGAAAAAAAGTGATTTTCAATAGCAATGTGCTCAGTCATGTGTGACTACAATGGGGATGTTCAAGGTATCATTGGAAAGCTGAGAATTTTCTCTTTATCAGTGAACCACCTATAAATTGTCAAATTACACAACTTTGGCATAATAATCCCTTGAACTTGGATTACAGTACCTTTTTTTTTATACACCCTGTATATGGATTAGGGATTACAACACAAAAGACTGATGTATTCATAAAAGGTACATGTTTATAGATGCTGGAAAAAAGCAAGGGAAAAATGTGGTTCCATGATGCCGGCATCCCGAGATCTCGGAGTATTTTCACTCTGTTACCCTTTAACCGCCAACGCTACATGTATTTTGTATGCATGCATTGAGCTGTGGTTACACAGCCCGATTTTGTCGGCCGACTTGGTGAGATTGGTCTGTGTAACCACCTTTTTTTTTGCCGATCGGCTGACAAAACCGGTGGCCGATTGGAGTCTAACGTGTCAGACTCCAGTCGGCCGATAAAATCGGTGTTGGGCTGTGTAAACGCGACGCCGATAAACTTATGCAAAGCACGTGCAGTCTGTTTCGACGTCAAGTTAACATGGCAAGCGAGTTGCCTGATAATACATGCCTTTACGGTCGCCCCCCACAATTCAATGCGCGCGGTGCATGATGGTACATGTATACAAATCTAGTACGCTGGCAGAATCTTGTATGTAAGATTGTACACAAGTGAATGGGTTTCTGGCAGTGAGAGGAGTTCTAGCTTGGCCCCTTCAAACTCGGGGAATCTGTGTAATATAGAGCTCAGATACAGATTCAACCTACATGTACTGTGTTTGGGTGATATGGGCATTTAGGGGTGGAATTTTTAAGATAAGATTTTTGATGTCAAGATTAATGCCTCGCTTCTTGAGTCCCATACGCTGTGAAGTATGTACAAATCTGTTGTGTCTTGACTAACGCCCGCTCAAGTCCGAGTGCAAAAGATGGCAACTTACATGAAGCGTACAGAGTGTAGGCAACCCTTTGCAAGTGTTGTCCCTTCCTTTAACATGGCACAATTTTATTGTACTTCCTGGTGACTCTAGTCGCTAATGAAGGGTTAACAGTAATCCATGACCCTGTTCTCACTAGGAAATCGCTTCGTTCGACGATGATTAGTTAATCATCGTTACTTAAAGAAGCATGCGTTCTCATCTCACTTAACGAAGAGCGGTACTGTACACATAAGCGAAGATCGAATGAAGCTGTGCGACGCCCTGTTGATTGATTTTTACACTTCCGGTGGGGTCATGTCACCGCACGGGCAACTAAAAGTGTAGACTGGTCCCCTGTATGCTGCTCTTGCTATACGGGAACCAGTCTACTAAAATTTTGACCCGATGTATACCGGAAATACATATTAAGGAGGTCACTCATAATGTGTCAAATCGAAGGGAGCGTTGACATTAGAAAAAAGAGATTCTAATCATCATCGAATGAAGAGGCGTGGTTCACATCAGAAAATCTCTTCGTCGGACGAAGCGATTTTTCTAGTGAGAACGGGGTCTCTGTTTAAAGAATTTTTCTGGTTTTTAAAAGAAAGAATTGTCACTTACACAATGCAATTAAAAATACGAGATTCTGATTTTAATTTCTCCATTTCATTTTTTTATGTACAAAAATACATTTACTCGAATAAAAAGTTTGTACTAGTATTTACACCAATTTGTTCGTTTACATTTTTATAATTACATTTCATCCTATACAAAAATGGATGATCATTAACAATTTCTGCTGAAGACTTCCATGATATTTGTTTCACTGCCCTTTTGATGCATGTGGGTCTGTCCACAGTAATGGGGTACATTTCTGTAACATTCAAGATCTTAGGTCCCAGTTTACTTAAAATGTCTTAATTTTATCTTTAAATTATCAAGCTAAACTGAGCAAATAACTTTTTCAATAAGGAGTAAGAAAAGTAGTCATACATTTGTGAAAACCCCGTGCACAAATTTTTCTATTACGCATGTAACAAAGACGGAAACATTCATCACAACATCATTACCCACGTCACTCTACAGGTAAATATTTTGAAAACAAACTGTCAACTGAGCTAGGTACTTGTTTTGCACACGCACGTGGCTTGCGGCGTTATGGCCTCGTTCATTACCAACGTAGGTACGACACTTGCTTCGAAAAAACCCATTGAGCTTCATGTAAATACGTTTATTACATTCACGTTTTATACGGAACAAATATAATTCCCATTTAATTTACCCATGTTTGTAGGAGCTCACGGCGTAATTTGCATATGGTGACCTGCACGTGACTGGCTGATTTCTGCTACCACCAGTGGTAGCAAAAATAAAGAAAAACATAAGAATTGCCTGTCAGAAAAAGGCTAAGTGAATAACCCACTCTGTGGGTGTAGACTCTGCTCAAATCTCCCAAATTCACGAGGCCTTGACAAAAGGCTAGTTTACCCCCAGCAGTTAGTTTATGTGGCATGGAGTGACTAGGAGCAATGCCAGTCCATCTCAAGTTTTACCCCTAGCAGTTAGTTAGGTTTCCCAACCAGTATTTGCCGGTACCCATTTATACACCTGGGTGGAGAGAGGACACAATGCAATAGCAGGCATTGAACCATGAAGAATCTTTTCCATAAAATGGAATTCGTTCTAACCTAAGAGTCATATAAAATACCTCTCAAAATACTATCCATGGGAAGAAAACAGGTAATTTGGATGTGGAAGCAAAAAAGGTTGGTGTAAATTAATCACTGCACTAGCTGCTTTATGGAACGGATAAATTAGTTTACAAAACATCGGTTGTTTTTTTACGATATCCTTGAAAATATACGAATTGAGCGCAAAATTTCAGAATGGTAATGAGAAAAATATGACAAATTACCTGCATACTGTAACAAAAACTCAACACCCATGGGGGCTCCTTCAAGGAACAGCCCTTTTTTCAAAGGTATGAAAAAAAATGTTATTAGAAACTTTGCAATGTAACATCACTGCTAAATATCGAGTGGATTCAAACCAAATTCAAGCAGTTTTTCTTTCTCCCTAACGTGTACATGTGTAGCCTCTGCCTCCCAGCGCTTCTTGGCTACGTCCAGCTTTGCAACTAGATTATCAAGAGTTTCCTGAGAACAGGAGCAAAAAAAGTGTCAATCAAACCGAGTTTGTAGTAAGGGAATAAACGTATGGTTGGCCAGTTATATACTGTGTTTAACCACTTCGCGACGGCTAGGCATTTTGCAATTTATTCCCCTGCAGCAGGAAACTGCACTTGCAGTTTTGGTTATACAGTATACATGTACATATCTCTTATTTCCCAAGTCCAGTCACACGGCAAAAACCAAAAACTGACTTGACCCCCAAGCCAACAAGATGAGAGACCAGCTTTGCCCCGTTAGTACTGACCCATGGTCTAATACTGTATAACCGCCCCTCAAGACACTCACAGTTCCCCGTCGTGATAGAGTTAAAAGTTATCTCCTTTGAACAACGTAAAGCTTTTCTATTTAATTTGAGACGAGATAAAAGTATTTGTATGAAAATACGGTTTTGTGTGCCAAATCTTACCACGAAAAGGCCCATTCATGTTTGCAAATGACAAATTACATCATTCAAAGTCAGTGTTGTAGGACTCAAGTCACATTTTTCGTGACACGGACTCGAGTCACATTGGAAAATGACTCAGACTCGAACATAGTGATTTGAGTCACATATTTCAAAAAAATAAAAAAATATATATATATAATCGCACGTTTAATACAGGATTCTTGGGGGGAAAGCACAGTACGACGCATGAATGTGTACAGTACTCCAGTACGGGGGGGGATCGAATAGTGCCGTCAGGCACAAGTTTTAAAACAGTAAAATGCCGGCTATACATAACATTGCATACATAACGAAGAATGCATGGATAAGTAGATGACCCCCTTTCAGATAACATAATACAATAACAACTGGTTATTTGTGCGACGAAAAATTGAATTATTTGAATTATTGAATTTATATTTTGTATAGCGGAACTCCCTGTTCCGCGGGGGTGGATCGTCCGATCCACCAGATCCCCCCTGGTTACGGGCCTGTCGATTGTATACAAAACTATAGCAGATTCAGTTTCATTTTGGTTAACAAGTGACTCGATATTGGTGACTCGACTACAACACTTAAAAGTTGATGAGTCAAAAGAAACTTATCAAGATTTGTTTGTATTTTCAGCAGAAAGGTCAAATAGAGAGGCACTCAAGCATGTCATGCTCAATTTCAGTTTATTAAAAGGTGAAATTGACATTTTGGAATAGTTGTCATCAGTCATAAACGTTTTAACATACTGTAGACCCTGTTCTCACTAGAGAAATCGCTTTGTTTGACGATTAGTTATTCATCGTTAGTTAATGAAGCGTGCGTTCACATCTCACTTAACGAAGATCGAATGAAGTTGCACGACGTCCCCATCTCATTGCGTGTCAAATCACGTCGTTGAACGAAGGGAATGTTGTAGCAATTTGTTAACATTACAAATTTGCTTCGTCGAATGAGGCATGCATTCACATCAGAAAAACTCTTCGTTGATTTATCTGGTGAGAACGGGGTCCTAGATGCATTGCAAACAAAAATGTCTTGACACATCTAGGTTTCTTTTAATGCTCAGTATATGTACTAAATCTATCTGGTAAAGCCACTGGTCAAACTTTTGCTGTATTCACACAGCAATTTGATGCCCGTCGCTCTGAGAAAAAGTAGTGTGAAATGACATCCTGAAAACCACAGAGTTAACTTAGGTGGAAAATATTTTTGTGATTCTGTGAATTTCAGTGCATTAATTGCTTCACTCCAAATTCCCTTCATGCTTTTTTTTGTTCAAATAATTACGGTAGCAACGTGCGTCAAATTTACACACGTTAACAGGGGCGGATCCAGGGGGCGTAAGGGGCGCAGGCCACCCCCCTTTCAAATTTTGTTGTTGTAAAAATCAACTTTTTGTGCACACTTTTCCTGCTTAAAGTGGTTAAATATTGCCCCAGATCGCACCACAGAGCATCTAGAATCCATCTAGAAGCACTGTTAGGGCTTCGCGCTACGCGCTCCGCGCTCGCTATTTCATTGTCATCAGCATTTCATGCTTTCAAAATCCTGGATCCGCCCCTGGTTAACACGTGAAAAGGCCCAGTGTAAATCCAGCCTTTACCCTGTACTGCCCAGAGCAAAAATCCATGCACTGTTGCACCAAGGTACCATTTTCAACAGTTCATGGGGATTAGGCGTAATAATCATGTTGGGTGAGCACAATCCTTTATCAAAGTGACTACCAGAGGTCTTTTACCTTGAACAATGATAGCTGGGGTACTGTGGCCGAGTGGTTTGGGTCATTGACTAGCAATCATAGGTGAAAACGTGGGGTTTCGGGTTCGAACCTCCCCCCGGCTGTGGTACCTGTGCCCTTGAGCAAGGCACTCAACCACACTTGCTCCATCCTTCGGAGGGGATGTAAAGCCATTCGTCTAGTGTGTTAGGTAACGGTAACGCACTTTAAAGATCCCAGAGCATTCTTTCGTGAAGAGCAAGGGGATTCCCCGGTGTCTTTGGCCATTTCTAATTTCTAATTCTTCATGGGTTTCCTCTCTCTTACGAGTGACAGTGCAATGGGCACTTTAGAGGAATCCTTGGTATGAATACCAGAAAGAAATAATAATAATAATGATTGTAAGAACTCTGGATGCCGCAATAGGGCGACATTTCGGGAAGCCTCTCCCCGGGGACCACCGAAATTTCGGCAAGAACCACTAAAAATGACACCTTATTTTTTTACCCAAAGCTTCCAAAAATGGTTCCCAGACCTAAGAGAATCGGTTCTAGACCTAATAAAAATGGTTCTCGATTTAAAAAAAAGATTTTTAATCTCAAAAATATTCGGGCGACACCAAAATGTCGCCTTCGCCCTAATATAGCTTTTTTACACACAAATTGTCACCCTATCCTAGCATCCAGAGTTTTTGATTTTCCTGTGGTAAAAGCCCCTGGAATTAATGACAATTGTTTTGTGTACAATCATATGGGCCTTGCAGACGGTTTTTTTTGCCCTGGAAAATCTGGTAAAACTTTCATGGGGCTTGCAAGTGTACCATGCTTTTGTGGCTCTACCTAAAAGGGAATATTATGGGTTTTGAAGGGGGAAAAAAGGCTGAAAAACTTGAGTAATTAAAACATTAAAAAAAACAAAAGGACAGTTTTTTTCTTCAAATAAAAAGGTTTTTTTTCAAAAGAGGAATCCTTATCAACTCACATGCAGCATATTCTCATATGAGAACTCCATGTTCCTAATTTTTGCCTCTAGCTCCGCTATCATTTTGTTTTTTTCGCGCGTCATTTGTTCTTTCTGCTCTTTGGTCGACTTCAATTCTTGTTCGGTCTTGGCTGCGAAGAATCAAAATACATTCAATTTGACTTTAGAGTAAACTCTTAACAAAACAACTTTGTATAACTTGTAAACTGTTTTACCTCACAAAATGGAGGTTTAGCCACTTGACACGTTCTGGCAATGTACAGGGTGGATAAAACTAACTACAGTAGGGCACATATGAATCGAAGGGAGATATCCTCTGTTAGGGTTAAATCTCCTCTTTAAAATGACACCCTGATCATGTCATTATGTTTCCGGTTGACTGAGCAGTGATCAATGTTATGCAAGGGTTTAGTTATGGATTTGCGCCACTTTCTTTAATGGCGTCAAGTGGCCTAAACCATGACATAGCCTGTTTGGACGATAAAGTATCCATTGGCAAATCCTAGGAGGCCTCAGAAATTAACATGCTGATCAAATGATGAGGGGGAAACCTAAACGGAACATATTCAGGCCTTACGCCTACATGAAAATGCAGTGATTTTTTGTTGAGGCGAAGGGGAACTGGACGATGCAATTCAACAGGCCCTGTAGCAGCACATAAGCCATAGACAAAATTGTTTCCGATTGGCCCCAACCATGTTCAACAAAATTGTCCCGTGGTACCCTTACAGAATTATGAGACGACATCAACTTTCTTGCGATCTCCAGAGGCGTAGGCTATTGGGTTTAGCTAATGGATATTTGATAGTCTAAACAGGATATGGCATGGTTAAGGCCACTGGACGCCATTAATGAAAGTGGCACAAATCCATAACTACACCCTTGCATAACATTGGTCACTGCTCAGTCAACCGGAAACATAATGACATGATCAGGGTGTCATTTTAAAGAGGAGATTCAGCCCCTTCCTTTGATTTATATGTGCCCTACGTCAGTTACAATAAGCATTGATATCTTGGTATAATTTTTTTTACCACCCTGTATAGTCACAGAAGCGGTTGACGATCGAGTTCCGCCGTCTTCCACGGTTGACGTGTAAACACGTCCAAATATTGTCCACCATTAATTTGTACACACCGTGTTTTGAACTTGATGGCTGTGGACAGCCTGTCAGTGCAGCAAATCGCGCTTCATGGCGGCCGCCTCGGAGTGTTGCAAAGTATGATCTTTTGGTGAGAGATTCATACAATGAATGTAGAAATGACTCAAGAGTCGGTATTTGTGGTGCTTGACCTGAGGTCAATTTCATAAAGCTGTTTAGCAGAAATCCAAAATTTGTTTGCTTTATAAAAAATGGGTCGATAGTCAAAACTGTGTACGTCAACTTGTGTTTTTAGCAAGAATAGCAGAACGCCAGTCAATAGACTGATCCAGTAAGGTCGGCCCATTTAACAATTGTCTATAGCAACACTGCCCACGTGCAAGGCACGTGTGCAGTCGCGTAAACACTTTTGAGCCTGGCTCGCAGCCGCGCCCTGGTCAGCGCACATGCACACAGAAACTGCGCGCTCCCGAAAGCAAAATGTGCACTGTGACAAGTATCCGGTCGTGTGCATGCGCGTACAACACGTTTCTTTAGGCTTTACGCGCGGGATCGAACAAAAACAACAAGACGCACAGCTAGCAGTTCACATACGAACGCGGTGTAGGAAAGTGAATATAAAACATGGCAAGCTAATTTTTGTGAGTTTTATCGATTTACACAAAAAGGTAAATATATGAGTTGATTAAAAGTATAGGTCTGGCCAATCTCTGTTTAAAACCAGCTAGGGTCCTAGATCATGGGCGCAGATAAATGTCCTAGATCATGGGCGCTGATGTTTGTGTTTTTGCGTCACTCGATTGTGCTGCAGTACAGTTTGCCACACATGTATCTCTGTGCACATAATTTTGAGGACTGGGGTAACCAAAAAGGAGATCCACTTTTGGGTTACCTCAACCTGGGGCTGTGATTGGTCGAGTCCAAGCGCTGGCCACATGTTTCTACAAACTCACCCAGTTTTGCTTTAGTCTTGGTTAGTTCAGCCTCCAGGTGGTGTACTCGCACTCCCATCTCAGTTTGCATAGTCTTGTACTGCCGAGTCAGGTCTGTAAGGATCAAGAAGACATGCATTGTATGAACATGTACAGGTTGTTTTGACCAGACTACATGTATACCCATCTTAAAGCAGAGGGTATGGGCTTTCCAATGTTGCCTTGGTTGCTTTCCCAGGGTCAAGCGTCACTGAGCACCATTGTCTTCAAATTGAGGTGCAAAATGGGGGTAATTGCGATAAGCTCTATTCTGCTACAGTGAACATCATTTTTGGCTTCCTGTTATGAAATATATACGTATTATCCCTTTGTTCACCACAATTAGCAACCACTATACGTTGTATATTAAACAAACACTTATTTATAGAACCTATGATGTTTAAAGGAGTGTGACCAGATCACATTTGTTTACCCATAATTCCCCTGGGGCTTACCTCATGGGTCATAAGATTTTTATATCATAACATCCGTCATATTTTTCTCATTACGAATCTGAAACTCCCGCACATCTAGGACGCATATTTCCGAAGATATCGTTGACAAACCACCGAATTTTTGTAAACTAATTTATCGGAAACGGAGTGCAGGGTGTTGAACACTTATAAACACACCGCCACATCTGCGCCTTGCATAAAAAAAATGGAACGGTTTCGACTTCGAAAATTGTTGGCGCAAAGCAGCCCGGTACCCTGGCTTTATTTGTGCGATTCGCTAACAGCGCACATGATGCACCTGACTATTTGTGTTGTTGGTGGCGCTGTTCAATTACACTGGCGATTTCGACTGGATTCCGCTCCACCTATTCCACATACAACGATTGAATAGTATGTGGAATTTGTGGAGCGGAAACCAGTCTAGTACTTGCGATTGGTAACGGGTTCCCAGCTGGCTTAGCGCGGTGTAACACTCGTTCAACAAACGAGTCGATCAATTCACTAAAAAATAGGGTCATTAAAAGTCTTTTTCTAGTCGAAATACTGATCTTGTGTATTCTGATATTTTACCGGGAGAATCCAATGTGAGTAAAAATTATGCTACAGCTAGCACTAATAAAATATAGTCGGAAAAGCCAACTTTAGTCATGTCAGTCCGATTTCGAATTCTGCTACTAAAGCGAAACAGCGCGATTTCGATTCATGTCACATTTTCGATCAAGACGTTAACTTACTCTCCAATTTCCACCTTAATATTTTGTATTTTTGGAGTTTTTTGTTATGAATATTATTTTTGCGATGTATTTTGCATGATTGTTAAGTTAGATCTAGATCAAATTTCAAGAAAATCTGGCCACGCTCTTTTAATATAGTGACTTGCCATGGTATCACAGAATTTAAAAATTAACATGCACGCCCATTTTTTAAAATACATTACATTTTCCGAGTATAGTGAGAAACAAAAATCAGATTTTATCAATAGATATTACTTATGCAAAACTCAAAAACTGCAGCAATTTAACAGGTGGACCCGTATGATTTTTTGTTTTCAAATATGTGGACTTTTTTACCAGCATTATTTTGCAAAAGCAATTTTATTTGCAAAAATGCTCACATATATATAGTGCTGTAACAAAGTCCGCGGGTTCGGTTCGGTTCGGCAAATTTACAATGGGATGAATTTTCTGACGATTGTTTGTATAGTGCCTGCAAGTATCGCTGTGTTTCTGTAAGGCATGTACAGTCTAGGGGGCTTATTTATTTCTGCAAAAATGCTTTCCATAACATTGTGCGAATCGTTCTACATCCGAGAAAATCCCTTAATTTTTACACTCCCGATACGCCATTTTCACAATGAAAATGCCACGCTGCTAGAGGGCGTTTGTAATCAAACCGTTCCGATCAATCGACAATTATCAACACTCTATGGCTTTGGCACGTCGCGGCGATAAAGCCAATACAATATTTGCTCAGCACCAATCGAGCGACGTCCATGTTGATATCGATCACGAAGTCATATGGATGGAGGAAGGAAAGTCATGTCATGCATGTAGTCGGGCACCGGGCTGAAAATATTGGGTCTGATTCGGCACAGAAATTGCTTTGTACAGTGAACGTGACTTTCAACAGTTAAATTAGTCAGTCAGCTTTCCTTTCATCAAGTGGATTGTTGTCATTTTGCCTGGAAATTAGAATCACACCCAAAAAATTCTTCCTAGTTGTGTCCTGCAGTGGTTTTAGATGTCCATGATTGGAAAATGATTGGAAAGAAATATACTTACAACACCGTTTTTGAAGCCAAACGTTGCTCTCACATTCAAACTCAACAGCAGTTCCTGTCGTGACCGTGTCGACCGTGTTCATAAATCTCGACGTGAAATCTCGCGAGAATGTACACTAGTTGGGCCTGCCCAATGCCCAATTGCAGACAGACTGTATCAAGCCTTATCGTTAATCGGGCACAAATACATGTACGCAGTCCTTTCCGTGCCGCTAGCGCTGTACGCACTGAGGAAATGACTTGGCTGCTCTTTCCGACGGCTGTTTAATTACTTAACACTTTTGTCCACATTTTAGTAAGTGGACATGGTTGACATTAAGTGTTAAGTAATGAAACGGCCGTCGGAAAGAGCAGCCAAGTCATTTCCTCAGTGCGTACAGCGCTAGCGGCACGGAAAGGACTGCGTACGTGTAAATGTATTTGTGCCCGATTAACGATAAGGCTTGATACAGTCTGTCTGCAATTTGGCATTGGGCAGGCCCAACTAGTGTACATTCTCGCGAGATTTCACGTCGAGATTTATGAACACGGTCGACACGGTCACGACAGGAACTGCTGTTGAGTTTGAATGTGAGAGCAACGTTTGGCTTCAAAAACGGTGTTATTGTAAGTATTTCTTTCCAATCATTTTCCAATCATGGACATCTAAAACCACTGCAGGACACAACTAGGAGGAAATATTTGGGTGTGATTCTAATTTCCAGGCAAAATGACAACAATCCACTGTATGAAAGAGGTACCTTCTGTCCCTACGGGAAATCCGTAGGGACAGAATTATTCTGTCTACAGTTAAATATGAATCATTTGTGCAAGTATAGGAAATAATTTTGAGTGTGTTTTTGACGTTCAGGAAGCTAGCTCTCTTTCACATTATCATGTTATTTATTTATTTATTCACCACATCCAACAGCGGAAGGACCGCCAATTACAGGAATGGGATCAATTAACATAGATATTCAAATAACTATCAACTTCTAAGTTGAATTACAAACGGCCAGAGACACCGGGGAATCCCTTCCCTTGCTCTTCACGAAAGAATGCTCTGGGATCTTTAAAGTGCGTTACCGAAACCTAACACACTGGACCAACGGCTTTACATCCCTGAAGGACAGAACAAGTGTGATTAAGTGCCTTGCTCATGAGCACAGGTGCCACAACCCGTCACGGCCCGGAATCAAACCCACATTCTAGTACTGGCACAGGAACTTGAGTTCGACGCACTCGACCACTCGGCCATAAACCCCAAGATGTGTAATACGCAAGATGTGAAATCCAAAGTAAACTACTTCCAAACAGCCGAACTGAGTGAAATGTTCAGTTCGGAAGTGCCAAG
This sequence comes from Henricia sp. BOLD:AAB3569, assembly GCA_037783545.1. Classification (NCBI taxonomy): domain Eukaryota; kingdom Metazoa; phylum Echinodermata; class Asteroidea; order Spinulosida; family Echinasteridae; genus Henricia; species Henricia sp. BOLD:AAB3569. The sequence goes on along the minus strand of JBBELK010000806.1, from coordinate 276,359 downwards.
TTGGATAAAATCCCGTTCGGTTTGTCCGTTTGGTTACAGCATTACATATGAGTACTTGCTCGTACCAGAAGTGATATCCCGTTGGTCTTCTTTCTGCTGTAGCAGATCCTCTTGAGCCAATTCCATCTGTGTCTTCCATTCTTCGCTGTGTGCCTCGGACCGCCGCGCTAACTGCTTCCTAAGGGCTAAGATTGATAAATAAAAAATATTTTTAATTATTTCATTTATATACCGTTTCATACGGATGTTCCCGTGAGCTGCACATTATAGACTGCACTGAATAGCTGTCATCTTGTAGGGGAACTTTTGTCACTTTAATTGGTTGACAATGTAAGCACAAAATGTGCAGCCATGGATGTCCTCAAGAAACAATGAAACTGCCCTACAAGATGGCAGCTATTCGATACGGTCTATAATTGTTATTTTATGAAACTAAGTGTCTTCCATCTAAAACATCGAGATACATACATGCAGGTGCGTGGTGCCATTGGCAATCGACGGCTAGAGACACTGGGGAAATCCCCTTACTTTAAGAAAGAGTGCTTTGGGATTTTGTCAGTGCATTTAGACAACACACTGAACCAACGGCTTTACTTCCCCTCCGAAGGCAATAAACCTCTCATACCGGGTACATTCACAAAGGCTCATGCTTGATATGTTTCAGAGAAAAATGCTGAAAGATTGACACCTTAAAGGCAGTATACCGGTACATGGTATACATCATTGGTAATCTCGAAAATCAAGTAATGTTCACAGATTTACGCCTAACATACACAATATACATGTAAACATGATGACCGTAGAAAACTTCCCCTGAAATGGTTTTGTCTAAAGTGCTATAGTCTTTGAGAACTAAGTAAAACAATTAGTTTTCGTCTCATGAGACGAAAATTCAATTCGCCCCAAAACCATTTCGCCCAAGTGCCATTTCGCCCCAAATTACTTCGTCCAAACACTACATCGCCCAAATGCCACTTCGCCCCAAAACCACTTTGTGCACAGGCCGTGGTTCAGGGCTAAATAGTTTAGGGCTAAGTGGTTTTGGGGCGAAATGACTGCAAACCCTTTTTCAAATGTTTTCTCAAAAGTTAGACGAAGTACGGAGCTGGTTTTTGCTCAGGTTGGTTTTAATCATGCATATCTTCAATCACACAGGGAGATAAAACTATTTGTAACAGTTTACCAATCATGTATACTATCTTAACTCTTTTTGGTTTTTATAAAAATGAGTGAGAAAGTTGCCAAGCTGGCCTCCACCTTATAGGTTTACGCACACTTCGCTGGCAATGTTTGTCATCCAATCCCTTTGCAAATATAGGTTTTTTTTGTGACAATGTCAATTGTAGCAATTAATTCTGCTGTTTTGGAAAATGGATATCGACAAAAGATTATTCTGGATGCGTTCTTGATGCAACCTCTTACCCAGGTGGTCCTTAACAGCCTCGATCTCATTCAGTGTCTGCTTATACTTGTCTTCGATGGTCAGTTCAGCATCTGAAAGTAATTAGATTTCAATTGTTGATTTCATATTGTTTTAAAATTAAACTACTTATTAGGCCTATTTTCTCTTGATGTGACATAAATTTACCAAATATTTTTATTTTCAAATGTTCAATCCATAACAAATTTACGAATATGAATATTTCCAAATGAGTGCAGTTTTTATCATTTGCAACAACCTAAAGTTTTACTACACAAGTAAGAAAAAAAACAAAAACTGAAAGTGTTGACACCAATGGTACATATTACAAATACTACAGTCTTAACCTACACTGGTATCTCGGATGGCATGTCATCATTGTCATGTCAATTTGTGGCAATTTTTGAGGGTGAAAACTGTTGCGTTAGTTGGTTATACAAATGTATGTGGACCAGGATGAGGAACTAGTAGAAAGGCAATGCCTGCTACCTTGCTTGGACCCTACATATCACACGTCGACACGAAGGAAAGTTAATATGAGGACAGGGAACCAGTCTAGTGTTTATCTCTCCGCTCTCGCGCATGCGCATATTTGATTTTGGGGCAACGATTTCAAACATTTTGCCCCACGATTTAACCGAAACTAGACGTCGGATCGATGAGTACTCTTCGGAATATTTGAACGTTGGGGCAAGTGCACCTATTGAGCAAATATCAGAGCCAAGGGACAAATTTCATTTGCACGAGTTTGCCACAGATTTGGGGTTGGAAACGGTGGCAGGGCGGAGGATCCACGCCCTGTTCACGGGTCTAATGTACTTCATACCTGCCACGTGCACCACATAGCAACACAAATTTAGTCAGGTCTGTATGTGAAAGGAAATACATCAATACAACAGACGCTATTCACGGGAAACACGCAAAAGGCCGATTGTCACCTAATCCTACTTGACCTAGTTTCTCTACTTTGAAATTTCTGAATTACATGTATAAAAAGGATCAGAGAATGCATTTTTTCAAAAATTATGTTTATAATGAAGGAGGCTGATAATAAAACTTTTTATTTCATTTTATGAATGAATGAATGCGTATGTTTGTCTGGTAAAAGTCTCTTCATTGTCATCAAGTGCCCGGCCACATGGTCATCTGGGAGTATGAATTTGGGGGTCGGAAAGGGTCATTTTCGTCCGATGTAGTTTTCAGACCCCCACAATTTCCCCACCAGTGGCACTATAGCCCTGAAAACCATTCATACATGGATGGCTGAGTTGACATGGAATGACCCTACTTTTAAAGACTCAGAATTATGACTTACATTGTACAATACCAAAAATTTGCACAGACTTTCGCAATTTAAGAAAAACAAAACACTTTCTTTGACAGTAACATTTCTGTGTGAATTTACTGCAATTCACACATTTGCAATGTTGGTTGGATCATGGAGGAAATGGTTAGATTCAAATACCGTCTGTCATTGAAGATCTTTACTGGCTACTGATTATCTGCATGTACATGAATCGTGTCCATAAAATTGCGACATTTTGGACTAACTTTTTTGTGCCAGTGTTTTCGTGCAGACCATGCCAAAAACGTTTCTTACCAAACAATTGTCAGGCTGTCTTGAAAAGAAAAAAAATCTTACCGTTCTTCTTTTTCTTTTTCCCCTTCTTTCCCTTCCCCTTTCCTTTCTTCTTTGGTGGCATTTTGCAGTGAAGATCGACAGACAGCGACGACTCGTTGCCAACTAGAACTGTGCGCTGCGAACTTGGTCGGAGTTTACATACAGGTCTATGGCAACAGGTGGATTTTCAGTGCGCATGAGCAGTTCAATTAAAATGGAACGACGGTTCCAAAAGGGCGCCCTCGATTTTCAAGGGTCGCAGCCGAAACTTTGGCGTGTCAGGTTTTTCTGCGGTCCAGGGGGGAGACGGAATATCAGGCCAGGTAGAGCGACAGACGTTATACATAAACTGATAAACATGAACAAAAGCTCGTATGTATTTAATACAGTGTATGCTCAACAACCATAACAGGCTTTTGTTGTATTCATGTTTATGTATAACGTCTGTCTCTCTACCTGGCCTGATATTCCGTCTCCCGGTCAAGGAGTGCTTTTGGCGGTGGAGATTTTTTTCAACAAATGCTTTTATAGTACTTGAGATTCTCAAAATCGAAGAAATAGGCCTAACTCTAATTTGTTGTAAGAAGATAACTTAAAGACAGACCGCATGAGGGGAAAACTGCTAAAAAGAGGAACAACAGGGAGCAAGTTCGGGTGCTAACCATTAGCCAATTTGCGTAGTTTGTTTTTCACCCGAACGCTTCGTCAGGCAAATCTAGTCAGGGCGGTCGGGTTGGCGTATACGGGTTCTTTCCTCGCCTTTCACCTCTGGCGTCCCGGGTTCGAATCCAGAGCGTGTATGTGGATTGGGTTTGCAGTCCCTACTTGACCGCGTGGGTTTTCCCCTGGGGCAATTCTCTAGGAGTTTTCCTCCCACTTCTAAAACTGCAACTCCTTCTTCGTCATCTCAAGTTGATAATATAGTATAGTTAAAGCTAAAACCGTATGGTTGATGGCACATAAAGGGCCTCAGTTGCCGAAGATGCCATAAAATATACAACAACAACAAATCTAGTCAAGCATGGCCAAAGTCGTCTAGCTGCACTGCCCACCGTCAACAGTTTACAAAAATACTTACAAGCAATTGTTGGCAACTTTTTTCCCCATATGTTTTCCCTCGTATGTTCTTCTAAATACATTTCAACTCGTTAACCCAAAGCTACCATATAATTGGTTATTAATTCATCTTTAATTCTGATATAAATTAACACTTTTTTAGCGAAAGTATTTTTTTTTTCAATCGCGTTTACAATTCTGAAAAGTGACGTGGTTACAACTGACTAGAGATGAGGGCTTGGTTCCTCTAGTCAGACTAGCTAGTCAAACCTCACAGTGTTCGGGTTATATCTAGATCGACTACGGTTAGTCTAGTTAATTATATAGTCGCCCGCCCGAACTTGCTCAGGGCTGCGTTCCAAACACGCGGCGAACGGTTTGTTAAACGTTGGCCAGCGCCAATTACGTTTGCTCAATGTGGAATGGATTGTTTGCCAAATACATTGCCAAGATGGCGGTAGACTGGTTCCCGCTCCACATATTCTACAAACAACGACTGAATATGAGGACCGGCTACTGTCGTGTTTAAAATAGCACTTTAAGCATTACGTCATGCATTTATTTTTAGGAGCACATATAACCGTTAATTTTCAAAGTATATGGCATGAGTGTACAACCATTTGAAAGGGGTTATTGACCAATAGTACAAATTTAATATATTAACCTTAAAATATTAAATATGCCCATTGAGATGGAAATTTAAGTATTTAAAGAATGTGTCCTGAATTTACAAAAACAAGATGTAAAATGTAACGGGGGACACCAAAGCTGGACCCCTAATTTATAGAAAGACCCATATGCAATATATACACCACCCTTGTACAGGTGGCCACGACAGGGGGCAGTCACTTTGTCACCATTTATGTCATACTCGATGTCTATAGGCATTTTGTGTAGCCTATCTATTGTCACATTTGAATATAAAAACTGCCCCCGTCATGGCCGCTGGTGCAAAGGGTCTATTCCGTGATTATCTTGGCGTTTGCAGGGTTGTAGTCGAGTCCATCACAAGTCCATCACAAGTCCTCATAAGCCTTCACAATTCCAAGTCCCTGGGTTAATTCAAGTCACAAGGTATTAATGAACTCCAACAAAGGAATTATTTTGTGCGTGTTCATCTTTTGCTTCTTGTTACTGGACTTGTGAGGGACTTGTGATTTTATCGGCTCTGGGCTATGTTATACATACTATCTTGTTAACATTGAAACATGTTAAAGTTGCATTGCCCGTGTTTCGGTGAAAGGATTTTAAAAATTAATTTACACAAGCGAACGAATTTAGAAAGCTTACGTGTCTCTGTAACGAAAAATATCAAAAACTTAAATTTCCGACGTCGGGAATTGGAGATACAAGCCTTTTTCTTGAAACGTGCTTCACATGTTGTACATGTGCGCGTACGCTCATATGTACATAGTATGTGTACAATGTACACATGTACGCGCACATGTACATTTACGTCATAACCCTGACGATTAATTGACCTGCCAGCCTTTTAATCATTTCTTGTTTTTAATCGACTGGCATTAATCCTTGACGGATTTTTACGTTCTTGGTACCAAATGAAAGCTGATCACTTTTTCTATTCTAGAAAAATACCTATTTAACTTTAAAAAACAAATTTGACGCCCAAATCGGCCCAAACACGGGCAGTGCAACTTTAAGTTCCGAGATATCACACCTGCAGAAATGAGTCTGGTGACCAGGGGTAGTAATATAAACCGCACTGAGACTGTGTGTAAAATGCATTATAGAATACAGCACGTAGTTGTTGTTATTGCATAGATCATGTATTTCGACCAGAACCTCGAATTCCATCACTTACACGCCTCAGACTTTAGACCCCGAATTGAACGTATATACATGTACGTCATATCGTAAACCCTGTTTACATTCGGCTGGTAACGCCCACGCGTTGACTTTTCATAATTAAACGCGGCGAGCACAACGTGAACGTGGGACATAAAGAACTTATGCTGTAGGCTATATGTTTGCATTATGTTCCCGGTGGCCACGGCAGCCCCGTTTGCACGAAACATATAGTACGCCGTTGGATTTTGGCAATTTTTTTCTCCGTACTCAAGCTTTGTTAGGTCTTGCTAAGTTTTCTCATGGTCTATCACGGTATCTGTGACGGGCCGTGGGGGAAGGGGGAGGGGGGAGGGGGAGGGGGTGGGGGGTGAGTGAGTCCCGGAGGCTCAAAGGCGCACTACGGTTCGGCCCGCGGTCTAACACGGATGCCAGTACGTTCCCTCCCGGCCCGTCACGTTCTGATGGGGGTCCCTCACGTTCTGATCAAGGTCTGACACGTTTTTCACGTTCTGTCAAGGCTTTCTACGGATGAAACGTGGCCGTCGGGCAGCTTTAGGGCACGTTTATGCCCACGGTATAAAGAGAAGGCCTCATTTTATATGCTCCCTCCCAGACCGCGCGCGCCGTGTCAGACCGTATATAGAACGCAACGCGCCGTATCGCGCCGGGCCCGTGAACCGTCACACGCCAGCTAGGACGCGCCGTGATTGAACGCGACGAAACGGCTACCATACATCCTCTAGCTTGCCGTGGCAAAACGGGACAAAACGCGCAGCAACCGTGAAACAACCGTGACAAAACGCGCACTAAATGCGGCAAAACTTGAAAGGACCGTATAGGAGGTGCTGGGGAATACACATGCTTCCCGTCCCACTATACGGACCGCCTCCAAGTGTTGTTACGGCCTATTACGTACTGTCACGTTTTGTTGCGTTCACCCCGTTTTAATACGGCCTACTATAGTTATCTCATCCGCACCGTGACTGCGTGGCAAATTTTTTGACAGTTTACAAATCTGGCCCGGCATCCACGGCAATCACGGCCAGTCTCGTTTGCCCATCCCGTCCCCCCGCGTTGTCTCACGCCCATCCCGTTTTGTCCACGGTGGCCTGAAACGTGATTGCCGTGGCCACCGGGAACATAATGTAAACCTAGCATTAGTTTTATCTTAATTGTACAGCCCAGTGCTTCTTTTCCCCAGGAATAGTATTGTCATCTGTTTTGGCCCCGATGCGGGGAATTTCCCCCGATTTAGCCGGCGCATTCTTTTCAAGGAGTGCCAGTTTTTGGTGTTCTTTTGGTGCCGGCCCCAACGTATCTCCATTCGGGTGGATGGAGGAGTCCGGTGCTTAATGCTCAATACATCATTTGCAGTTACCAACAATTTTACTTCATGTACGAGATGACAAGAAAAACATAAGTGTTGTTAGCAAAAAACAAACCTCACATGATTTTTTTATTAAATTGCCAATTTCTTTTGGCCAATGTTTTATTTGTATTTGTTTATTTTTTAAAAACCTTTTTAACCATTCATTCAGGCACTGGGTTTACCGACATTATTGTTTACTTATGTAATGCTGTTGTTCCCGGCTTTAAAAGTTTTCCAACATGTAATATGTTATTTAAGGTAGTATACTTGTTTGGTAAACTGTTAAAACGGCATGATTTCGAGAAAGGTCACATAGATCATAGATGCAGTAATACTCCTGAAACCTGAAAAATCCAAATACGGTTCATATAAATACGATTCATATAATTTTGTAATTTTTCTCGAGAATGGGGGCAATTCAGACAAAATAATTTCACAGGATGATTAATACTAGCTACCATTACCATCTAGCTTAAAGATAATAATTCATAAATTGTGGGGAGGGTAAAAGGGGGTGTTGTTTCCACTCGTGATTAGAAGCCCATATCGATAAAACTGCCCTGTAGAAATTTTTGAAAACTTGAGTTGAGTTGAATGCGAAGGTTTTTCTTGTCAACTCGAAAAAAAAAAAAATTTGGGTCACTGCAAATGACGTGTTCTACCTTTAAAAGTAACATTTGTTTAAAATGGGGCACCTTTTTGTAAAACGTTTTAAAACGGACATTCTCCCATAAATGAATTCGGTGACATTTTAATTTAAATTTAATTTTAATTTAATTTATTTCTCAGAGTAACGTACAAATACAACAAGATGCTGCCACAAACTCTTCTTAATTCCTGTTTCGACAATAATTGTTTTTTTTTTTTTAAATACGATTTTTGTTGCCTTTTCTGTTGATTTCGGCATCGCCTAACTGCGAATTAATTTTTTGTTTCAGATATTTTGCTTTGTTGTTGTTATTGTTGTTGTGGCTTTGCTTTAAATCTATTTTTCAGTTGCTATACATTTTTACAAAAATAACCAGCTTGCCTGGTAACTTCTCTTAGCACAAAATAGTCGTCGGGTTCACTACGCCCAACAAAAAAAACCTTCATAGGATATGCATAATTTTTACCCGGAAACCAGCGAAGGCCATACACATTTCAACGCTCGCTCCCAGCTACAGAGTACCAGTCACTGCGTTAACACGGGGGAATCACCGAATGCATTCTGTATGCATCATATCAAAGGTTATTCAATGGCGGATTTGATCAATACAGCACACTAGACTAGCTGTTCTTGCCCGTAATGTTCAATGCGACGCTAAATCCACGTATGTGTGGCGATTGTTCAGGCTAGGGCGCGCCACGCATTCATGGTACGACCGCATAGCATACTGTGTGTCACACGTTCCTATTTTTAGGGACATTCCCTTATCAGCACATTCGTCATGCGCACTTTCGTGAATGTGGACATGCAGTGCGTTATGCATAATGATGTAGTCACTGTGCTGGTTAGATAGGGGAATTCCCGCATGAAGGTTCTCAAGCGATATCCGTTTTGCTGTTTTATCGTGTCGAATTTCTGGAGATAGAACCCTGATTTGGACATCCGGTTGGAGACAAGCAAGGTAAAGAGACATTACTTTGTAGTCTGTTTTGAATTTTGTTTGTTTAGGCCTATTTTTCGTTTGTATTTTGTGAAGGTCGGTCGGTACGGTAGTTCTTGCGAAATGCGCTACGCTATACGTGACGAATGACCCATGGAGCTGGAGGTAGCCTACCTCCATGAATGACCATACTTGGAGATTTCATGACATTGCACAAAATGCGTTGTGCTGGTTCAAAACGTTCTAAAATCACAACAATTGAAGTGTAAATTAGGCTTCAGTACTAGCCATTCTGCTCCGGTTTGAAATGGTCAAACAACGCCTTGTTCAAACAATTAAATATGAACATTTTCTGGGTAAAATTCCCGACAGCAAACGGATAAGTGGGCCGGGTTCACGGGTTCATGCCAAGCAGTGCGTAAATAGCTCCATGGTAAACGTACTCGTGTATTTGTACGTACTGTACATCGAATCGGTAGCCATGTTGTTAAGGTTTCTTTCGCATACGCCGTATGGTTTATAAAGCACTTTGGAAAACCTCGGAAACCATTTCTCAGATCATCAGATTATACTAATAATAATGAAATATGAAGGGAAAAAGGGTATTTTCCTCGGTGACCTGCGACCTGGTTTTGACTTTTGACAAGTATCGTTTCTAAAAGAATTTAGTCCGGCGGCCAACCTGACCATCACTTGAGGTCTTGTGTACAAAACATATGAGTCATTTTAAAGAAAAATTATAATTAGTGTATGTAAAGGTCATTCCAAATCATCTACATTCGTTTTGGTGAAGGCCAATTGGTTTACCTTTATAGGACCATTACATGTATAACATGTGGTGTATACAATATGTTCCGTTTAATACTCGTAGATTTCACCACAATTTTGAAATTACAAGTTAGTGTATCACTGTATGCTTTTTAAAGCATGTTGTTGTTTTACATGTGGATTATAGATTATAATGATTTTAGATTATAGATTACTTTTTTATTTTATCCAATAGGGTGACACTTTTTGCGTAGAAAGTTATGTTAGGGCGACATGGTCGGTTCGGGCGACAATTTGGTGTAGCCCCAATATTTTGGAAGTTAAAAACCATTTTTTAAAGGTCAAAAACAATTTTTCTTAGGTCTAGAACCATTTTTGGAAGCTTTGTGTAGAGAAATTTTGTGTCAATTTGAGTGATTCTTGCCGAAATTTCGGTGGTCGTTCGCGAAAGGTTTACCGTGGTGTCGACCGTTTGCAGCATTAAGAAGAATTATTATAATTATTATAATTATTTTGTTCTTGAAAACTTGAAAAGTAGGTCTCTTATTATTGTTTTTTTATTTATTAAATCAAATTTGCTTGCTCGAAATATGAAAACAAATTTGGATAAACTAAATCAAAGAGAAATAAAAAAGCCACCCCCCTGTCAATTAATTTTGGAGTAAAAACACAATTTTCCACAACTTCTTTTTGATGGTCTGACGGTAAGTAGAAACATATAAAAAAATGAAGAAATTTAATAATTGACTCAAAATAATTCAGGTCTTCTAGGTGCACACCAAGATATAAAGTCTGCGAGATATGAAAGAAAACATCCAATATTTTTAGAGGAGAAACGATCGGAAGAACATGCATTACTTCTATATGTATGCACGTTTATAAACGCAAAATATGTGAGCCTTCTATTTTATACTGTAACAAAACACAAAAATAAATCACCTGGTGCACTATCATTTTAATGCAACTGAAGAGTATTGTATATGCGAATTATTTAGTCATTTTTGTTAAAAAATAATGGTCTCTTTTCTAATTAAAAAAATAAAATAATTTCAATTTGCACAAAGAAATCATTCTTATTCTCAAAACTTTTATAGAGGGCCTAATTTCATTTTGTATTTGTTACATTCTGTAAAATGTCACAGAGACAGAATTATAAATATAATAAACAATTACAAATTAAAACATGCCATTAATTAGCATTAACTTTGAATTCCTACCAAACCAAAGGGCGCCCTCCTATTGTGTTAACGAATGAATTGGAAAATTCACATTGATGATTTTAACTAGGACCTATGCCATTTTTTAAATTTGCAAACAAACATCCTATATAGCGTTACGGTAACTTATAGACCGTATCGATGGCTGCTATCTTGTAGGACAGTTTTTTGTTCCGTCAGGACATGCATGGTTACACCTTTTGTGCTACATTGTTGAACAAACGTTGCCTACACAAGATGGCAGCTGTTCGATACGGTCTGTACACTGAACCCCGTATAGACCGTGTAAGTCTCGCGGCGGGTCACACTTCCGGAGACCAGTCAGGGAATGGCAATGGGGTTTCAACGTTGCGGCGATCTTCTCGAAAAAGTACCTTAAAATATACTATAATGATTCAATGAATAAAATGAAGAAAATGTTGTCCGAGTTTGTCACAAACAAATAACAATTTTTGACTTTTTGTTTCCACTTTCCGGTTTGCAAGTACCTTTACGAATGGCAGGCTCACTGGCTTGTTCCATCTCAGAAATGTTAACGTTGCTAAATAAAATGGTTGGAACTGGTTTGAACGTCAACTTCAACGTTCACGTCAGTTGAGAGTAGATAAAACCACCAAAAATCCCAAACAAATAAAGTATACATGGACGGAAATCGCAAAGACCGTCTGAAGCCGAATCAAGAACTTTTAAAAACGGCTGTAATGCAACATATTCGCGCCAACTATACACGGCGCCGCTGAAATATTCGCGCTTCTTGCCAAATTCGTGCCACGAAATACGAATTTGGCGCGCGCGCATTGCTGACGAGCCTCTGCCTTTAACTGATTTGATTGGTTTAAACTTTAACGTGTATGCAAATAGACAATACAAAATAACTGAGAGCAAAATGACAACAGCAATTTTCTTTGAGAATTTTCTTTTCGTAGACAATCTTCCTTTTTTTTTCTTTCGTCGTTTGACGAATTCTCTGTGGGACCTTCGAATTGTTTTGTTTGTGCATTGTGATGCATTATGCCTTATATTGCAGAAGTATCCATGCGTGTTTTGCATGAATAGCCACGTCTGATGTACAGACGTACATCCTTTTACTTAGTATCCACTTGACCAGATTAGTGGATACGTGGTGGTCTAGTGGACAGCCTGTGGGACTTTCGATCCATGGTTCGAAACCTGGCCATTGCATCGCGTTGTATCCTTGGACAAGACACTTCACTCCACGTTGTCTCTCTCCACCCTGGTGTATAAATGGTACCAGCAAATACGGTTGGGAAACCCATATAGTTGCTGGGGATAGACCTGCGATGGACTGGCATCCCATCCAGGAGCAATGCTCCTAGTCACTCAATGCCACAGAAACCGGGGACGAGTACCGGCCGTGTGAGGCAATATGGGGCTCCGTAAACGACTTACCTGACCAGACTAAATTGTTGTTGCTATGTGGTGCACGCGGCGGTTGTAAAGTATAGAATCAATACCGTGTTCACCGTAGAGGCAAATGGCATAAAGCAGCCAGACTGTACACTGCAACAAAATGCGGTGTTAAATTTGTAACACCAAGGTTTTTTAATTCTTGGGTGTTACATTTGTTTCAAACGAACACCGGTGTAATAGCAAAAGTGGTGTAGATTTTGCATTGTGTTAATCTTGATAAACTGCGCACGATCACGATGCATAACGCTTAGTATTCTAATCCCATTGGTTGATCTCGAGAAAATTATAGGATGTCGGTCACGTGTTCACTGCAAAAACTGGTGTTAAATTTCTGACACCAACCTGGTGTAAAACTTGAAGTGTTCAAATATTATTAAATTCAAATCTTAATTATTAAATACCTTGGTCTGGCTTGGTGTAATTTTTTAATGCTAAAAGAGGATGCGCGGAAATCCAGCTATTTAATTGGCTACAGGCGTTTTTGATCATTTTTCCTTGTTTGAGCATACAAACCGTAATCACCACGTTGTACTTATGGCCAGACTATATCTGCAGTGGTTTTCCTTATGATATCATCATTACTCCTAAGGGGAATGTGAAGAAATAATAAATGTCTTCTCAAAACATGATGAGAACAATGGCATTTTACTGTTCCACCACGAACAGATTAGTGTTAAAATATGTTATCACCAAATGCTGGTGTTAATTGACACCATTGGTGTTCTCTTATATACATACTGGGAAATAATCACATTTAAAACAAAGGGTGTTCAATTTAACACCAGAGGTTTTGCAGTGCGTGTTTTATTTTAAAGTGGTTCCCCCATTTTACACCGAAATTGGTGTCGGCTTTTAATTCTGTAAGAATAAATCAACTGTAGGTGTTAACATTTAATTCCACATTCAGGTGTCAATTAACACCAAAATTCTTGCCTAAAATAAACACCAAGAAGAATAAGTTGATACCGGATGGGAGTGTTAAAGTTTAACACTCTTCTTGGTGTAAAAAAATATTGATTCCCAAATTGGTGTTACTTAACACCCAAATCCTTGCCCAAAATGGATACCAACAAATAATCAAATTTTACACCACTGGTGTATATTTTAACACCGCATTGTTTGCAGTGTAGGTTGCTAGGTTTGGCGTGCACCACGTGCATAGTATGTGACTTTCTGAACTGCACCTCCATTTGAATGTAAAGAATTCAGGGCACCAGCCATTATGCAAAATGTTACACGCAGAAGGCTAATAGACAGCCGAAGTGTGACGTGGTTGCCATGGTAATTGGCTCTAAAAATCATGGCCGGCGGAAAGGTACCATTGCAAAAGCACTGGACACGGTTCAGTGATTTTTAGTGTAGAGCCATTGCCTTGGCAACTAACAACATATCAGATGACGTATTCAAGTCGGCAGTCTATTTCCGAGTTCGTTTAGTGGTTGGCAATTTTAATATCGGTTCCGTTTTTCTTATTTGCAGATGTCGAAACGGAATTCCCCCGTTGCGGTTCAAATGACCGAACACCAGGGCGATTCTACGAAGCAGAATCAACTACTTAACCCGGCAACGCCCGTCAAATCCAGGCGGGAAAGTGGAACTTCCGAGAACAAAACAGTACGGCTAAATGCGGATTCGAACCAGGGACCATCGAAATCGCAGGTCAAGTCGGAATCTCCGGTTGATATGACTGCTGCACCGGCGAGTGTCGAATCGGACCGTGGTAGTACCGCAAAGCGACCGCGGACAAACCGCGGCAAACCGCCAAAACAACTAAGCCAGGATTACCACATTCCGTCTCAACAAAAATCAAGGGGAAGAAAAAAGTCCACTCCCTCGAGAAATTCGAGATATAGTGCCGCAGTCGGCCCCCTAAAAAATGCCCCGACTGTGAAAACGGAAGTCCCGAGTACGAGAATCGACCAGCGAGTCACCAATCTTGTTCCGGCGGGACCGGCCTCCGTCCCGGTCCCAGTCACGTCCAGTCACGCGGTAGTGGAGCAAACGCACGGCACAAACTACCAACAAAAGCTACAAGTTAGCCCGACAGAATGGTACAGTAGAGCCGTGCCACACAGAACTCAAGGTACGTGAGCACATAGATTTTTTTTTTTTTAATGATTTAACGCCTGTGGCCCCTTAACTAAACTCGTTATTGATTAAGGAAGGCAAAACACTTGCTCATTCCAAAATATCGTGAGCATAGCACATGGAGGCTTATGTTTTTTTTAAAAACTATATCTCTTCTGACCATTTGATTGGTAAGTTTCACCCCTGTGTGTTTACAGTCACTTCGCCCCAAAACCACTTCGCCCTGAACCTCGGCCTGTGCACGAAGTTGTTTTGGGACGAAGGAGCATTTTGGCGAGACAATCACTCCAAAAAGAGTGGACAAAACCACTCGAAGGAGGAGCCATATAAAGGACAGCTCTTTTTCGAGCTGTCCTTTATATTGATCCTTTGTGGAGTGGTTTTTCCCACTCTTTTTGGAGTGATTGCCACTCTTTTTACAGAATTTCACTTCTTTTAGAGTGATTTTCACTGTTTCCGAGTTGTTTTATAAGGGAGTCACTCTTTTAAAGAGTGCGTTTTTCACTCTTTTGCATTTAGAGAGTTTAGATGAAGTTGTTTTGGGGCGAAATGGCCTTTGGGTGAAATGCCTCAGGGGCGAAGTGGTCCAGGGCGAGGTGGTTTTGAGGCGAAATGAATTTACGTCTCGCAAGACGAAAAACAATTGTTTTGCTCATTTCTCGAAGACTATAGCACTTCAGACAAAACCATTTCAAGTTTTCTACAGTCATCGTATTTATATTGTGTAAGTGATGTGTAAATCAGTGAACATTTCTGATTCCTCGAGATACCAATCATGTAACTCGCCATGTTTTGCGGTTCGGCGCGCTCGGACTCGTGAGGGCGTGAGTAAGGTCGCAGCAAAATGTTCATACTTAACGGCGTCTTCGAGTCCAGAAACAAGTCATGTTGAGCCCTGACGTCATCCCTGCAATGTTGCATGACGTCATTTTCCTTTTGAAAAATTTAAATATGTCGCAGTGCGTATAGCCACTTGGTTTATAAAAATTAACTGGGTTCCCGACGTTAAAAACAAGTGCAAAAGATTTCTACGAGAATTGATCTTTCCCTTTAAATTATAGTCACTGCGTGAGAAACATATTTGTGATTATGGTCGCGAAAACAGGTTCCCATCTTTGGCAGTCGACAACCAAAGTCGATTGCTTGAACCAGTTGTTGCGTCGGAAACATGTTCTCGGTCATGGGCGCAAAAACAGGCCCTGGGTGTTAATATTCTCCGTGGTCTTAAATATGAACGTCTTAAAGGTCAACGAGTATTAAATGACTGGTTAGGAAATTTAATTTTAATAATTTGGACTCAATTTAGCACCAATCGGGCACCCAGTTTCCCACTAGAAGAAAACTGGGTTCAAAGTACATGTAACATGTTCATACGGTTTCTGTCCGCGCATATCAGAGCCGTATATAGAGAGAGAGTTGCGACAATGAGGTCCCGACTTTTGGTGGCACAGGACGCCATTTTGTGTGTCGGCGTCACTTCGTGCAATTAAGTATACAATTTGTGCATGCGGCCGCGGGTCGCATGGTGTTTTTCTGCTGGCAAGATGACTGGGTGCAGCTCTTTGGGTGTACAAAACGATCAGAAACAACTCTGGTGTTTCGATTTCCAGCAAATAAAACGAGGAGAAAAATTTGGCAAGCCATTGAAGTTTTTTTTTTGCATTTTTGAAGGCATGTATCTCATAATCTGATGCATCTCATGTATCTGATAAAGAATGTGTACAGAGCATTACACTCTACAATAATGCAAAAAGAACGCACGCACAACGTAGACATGTCCCTATGCTTACAAAACTGCGCGTCGGACACAACATGCGCTTTAAACGTTCATTGTCGCAACTCTCTCTATATCTCTCTGGCGCATATGGCCTATGGACGCCCTCAACGGTTTGAATATGCCACGGTGATATATCTTGTTTGCGTAGTGATTAGCCAGTAATGCATTCGAAAAAAAAAGTCAACCAGGGGAAATGATATTGTACATTTTTGTAACCATGAGTATACATATATTTCAAAAATCCAATCCATGCATTGCCATTTTGCAGTGGCATTTTGCGTTGGCATGTGAATATTTCGATACATTTGTGCAGCGCGCCTGCTTTCTAAAACATTGTTGCACCTATACTACTGTACGTATAGTCGAAATACCTGCAGGCAATATACCGATTTTCTTTTATAGATATAGTACCGTTATTCTCGGAATTTTTAAAAACCTTTTATCTGTAAATGATACATGAGGTTTTTATGTATGTACGTATAACAGTTGTCCACGACATACAGTACAATGTACGTGACCGACTGGAAACCAGGTGTCCTTATATTAGAGGCCCATTGTATAATTTGCAATGACCTAATTCAGAGCGTTGATAGCAATGGTAACAGACACCACATGAATATGTTTCCGTCAAAAATGGTATCTCATGCTGGAAATTTACAACCGAAGGTGGGTTTCTAAAAAGTCCCGTGCACGGGACTTTGTTTACCACTCACTTGTACACAAAATCTATATATAAATTTATAAAGTTTTCTGAAGCATTGATGCATCTAAGTAGCTAAAATTTCTTCAGGCTAGTTTACCAACATTCTTCCTTATAGATATGTTACACTCTTATTCCAAGAATCTGTACTAAGTTATACATAGGGCCTTTAAAGGTATAGAGTACATGATTGGTATACAAAGGGCGATATTTCCCCTTGTGATTAAAAGCCCATATGTTGATAAAACTGTCGTGTAGAAATTTCAGCCACACAGAAGCAGTCGTACTTCTGATCAGAAAACTCCATTCATAGCTTTTGTGTTGAGTTGAATCGTAAAAAGTCTTTTGCAAAAGACTTTTTTCTTTTTTTAGAAAACTACCTTCAGTTTTTAACTTCTCACACAAAATACAATTTTGGACAGAAATAAATTCATGTGGTGTTTGGTACCATTGTTATGAACTCTTTTAGTATAGGTTTGTTCTTGTCAACTCGTGACAAAAGATGGGGCCACTGCAAATTATGTACTCTACCTTTAATGCATAATGCATAATTTGCAGTTACCCAAAAATATCTTTCACGAGTTAGCAAGAAAAACCCGACTAAAAGTGTTGATAGCAATGGTAACAAACACCACATGATTTTTCCCGTGTAAAACGGTACCTTTGTGGGGAAAAAATGCCGACTGAAGGTGCTTCTTAGAAAAACATGTCTGCAGACAATCTGTTTCTACCATTCATCAACACAAAAAAACATGCATGGAATTTGTCATGTTTTCTGAAGTATTATAACTGCATCTATGTGGCTAAAATTTCTTCAAGGCAGTTTATCAACATTATTATTAAAGAGGAAGAATCCCCCTTGACGAAAATCCAGCATTTAGGCTTTTTTCGATAGTCCAAACATCCCTCTTGCCGACGTGGATTTTTATTATTTTTTAATTGTCGGTTTTAAGTGGATAAATTGCAAGCAAAAGTGCGCTTTTCGAAAATGAGATTTTCGCGATTTCTGAAACGCTCATTAGGTATTCATGATATGCGCGTGACCCCGTGACGCAATCCTGAGAAAGAGAAGTCAACACGATTGTTAGCTCCATACGTTTACACGCAAAAAAATTGGAAAACCGTCTCTGTTAGATGTTTTTTTTTTAAAGAATTTTGTTGGTCCAAAAAGCCAGATATATGCCCAGTAGCTGCGTGGTTGTATGTTTTACCAGACACTATGAAATAAAATGAGCAGAAAGATTTTCTTTTCTATTACCAAGAGAGAGAAAAATGAGTCGCTCATTCTAACTTGTACCGGCCGATGTAACACGTGGGAACTATACGGCCCGCAGGGAACCGTTCCATGCTGTACACAGACCGCTGTGAATGCCGTTCGTTCCGTGACAAAACCACCCGTCGCAATGCACCAGTAATTACTTCAAAAGAGCTTCATTGTGAGCCACAATTTCACTGTTTTTTCACAAAACAGGTAATAGTAGATTGTTGTTATATTACATGAAGTGTTTTTCACGTTTGTATTTTGAATTACAAGGACAAAACAGGCATGATAAACATTCACTTTGTGTATTTTCCATTCAATACTGCACAGGCCGTTTTGTATGTTTCTCAGGATGACGTCAAAACCCTGTTGATAAACAAACGAAGTGACCTCGAGCGTTTCAGAATTTCGGGTGAAGAGGGTCGGACTGCTTTACGTTTTAAGCAAAAGCCTGTCGATTTTTTTGTGAAAAACAAGTTGTGATGGTGTTGTAGACACATACACCTCCATGATAAACAGAAAAACTTAACAAATATGGACGGGGGGATTCTAGCTGTTTAAGTTACGTACACGCATCCTCACAGGGATATTGTGGGTCCAGTAGGCATATATTTTATTAAAGGGCTGTGACATGCTAAACAACTTTGTGCCTAATCTTTGCTTCATAATGGCGGATTACTTGTTCAGCAAGACATACTATTGTTCGTTTGGATGTAAAATCAATAAAAGGTGGCCTTTTCAACTTTGAAGATTATTGCAATAAATCACAGACAGAGGGCGCTGTTTTGAGTGCATCACATAAGGAAGACAGAAGGGAAAAGTTAAGAAAAAACATAAGACTTCAAGTTGGACTTGTGGCAAATTGCTGCAGTTTCTACCCCCAGTTTTGTCATGGCTTACAGCAGGCAACATGTAAAACAAAGTCAATGGAATCTTTTGTGCACAGTTGAATGTGATTTTCCTGTGTTTGCCTCTTGTGACATCGTGACCTTGGTCATGAATATGCATATTGCATTAGCATAAAAACTAAAAACCTTTGTTTTAACCCCCAAAGTAAGCTCCAAATAGGATTTTTATGACTTTAACTGAGTAGAGTGGTTTTAAAGCACAGACTTCATTGATAAAAATCCTAAATAAGGGGCCCTTTAAGGACATGCATTCCGCTTGAATGATTTTGTATATGATTAGACAATTGTATCTGCAGGACAGACACACCTTGTCATAAGAATAGGTGCAGTCATTTTGAAGAGGAAAAACAAATCAAAAATTTAACCATACCGATATTTATAACTTATTGTGAGTAGTATAATGTCGTTGTTCCTGTTGAAACTTTTCCAAATTCCAATCATGTAATCTACCTTTAACTATCGCACAACACCGGTAATTTCCGTTGACCTTCAAACTCACTGCTGTTATGCCACTGTAGTTTGTGTGAATAGCATCTTTTGTTGATTTTTGGAAAAGTAAATAATAAAACTGATTTTGCGGCGTTTTTTTCCCCTCTGTTTGTTATTCACGCCTGTAGTTTCATTCGCGTGGGCGGTCATTTGTTGCACACTGGCTACCACTGTAGGGAACGAAATTTTAAAAGACTCCTTAATCCTGTTTTTGACTAAAACATGATCCCTACCACAGAGCTTTTGAACTTTTCGAGGTAAGTTATTA
Organism: Henricia sp. BOLD:AAB3569; assembly: GCA_037783545.1. Classification (NCBI taxonomy): domain Eukaryota; kingdom Metazoa; phylum Echinodermata; class Asteroidea; order Spinulosida; family Echinasteridae; genus Henricia; species Henricia sp. BOLD:AAB3569. Next base: position 256,588 of record JBBELK010000806.1, on the reverse strand, counting down.
TAATGTCATTTTCTATACACAAACCTGAGAGCCAAGGACCTGTTCTCTGTACGTCCGCCATAACTGGGGGCCATCCAGTGCCATGAACTGTACGTTACACTATGTTGTCACTTCGAACAATTTGCTTTGTTTTCTTTGTTGAAGCCTGTGCACACAAAGGGGGCGCTTTGTGCACTTTTCAATTTTAACAACAACACAGAACGCACACTTCATGGCACTAGAAGTCGGCACCCGCAGTTATGTCAGACGCCCAGGGAAGGAGTCCTTAGTTACCGGATTCGTGTATATGCTGTAAGATTTGAGACCGAGCCGACTTCCCCTCAAAACACTTCTCCCTTTTGTTAACGCACGACTCCCCCTAAAACCTAAAAGGAAATTCCTTGGATGTTTTACACACAATAGGGGACAATGGAAGGGGCGTCACCCGATCTCATATCGTGCACGCACCAAATGTCATGTTCTTGTGGCGCAGCTATTTAGGTGCGCGTATGTCGTACATTATTATTTTTTTTTTATAAAACCACGATCGAGTCATTTTTACAACAGTTTGGTTGCTTTGTGCCATTCTCTCCTACAGTGAAAACGGTATTTGCCACCTGCGCGGAACCGCCATAATGGTAAAACAATTAACGAGGCTTCTTTGAATAAAGAATGGTTCCCTCGTGTCGTTATGCACGAAAAGCCTCGTTTTAAACGCAACCGTTCAAAAACTGATTATGTTTTTCACGCCTGCCGCGTGCACCCGTCAGTACATAGCAACACAAATTTTGTTTGGTCATATGTATACTTAGTGTGCATGTTAAAGGAAGATTGGAAGTATATCAGTACATCAGACGCTATTCATGTAAAACAGGCAAAAAGCTAATTGGGTAAACAATAGGAAAGGGCCGGTTTGTTTGCTGCCACCACACGTTTCAAACGTCTATCATGTCTATTGTCGTAATTTCCAAAGTTGGTTACATCAATTTCATATTTCTTGGTTCCCACGACTATAATTATCTGGTTCCCATGTATTATCTCGTGGGAACGAGATATTAGGAACGAGATATTATCTCGTGGCCGCGACTTATTATCTCGTGGCCGCAACTTATTATCTCGTGGCCGCGACTTATTATCTCGTGGCCGCGACTTATTATCTCATGGGAACGAGGTAATTATCTCATGGCCACGACATATTCAAATAAGTTGTGGAAACGAGATAATTATCTCGTGGCCACGACATAATAAGTCGTTCTCACGAGATAATAAGTCGTGGCCACGAGATAATTATGTCGTTCCCACGTCGTGGCCACGACATAATAAGTCGCGGGAACGAGATATTAGGGAGTTTTCGATTGGACGACGGAGAGAAACACGACGGTGGAAAATCTGACCGCGAACACGTCGTTGCACAAAACGTCCTGTACTACTTTTAATCCATTTCGATTTTCACGACGACTTGAGATCGAGTCATGAGACCCAAAAATGTGTTGTTGAAGGTGAAATGTTACCTAAACGTTGCCGTCGTCGCCACAACGTCGATTTGCCCCAACTACCGTCCTAGAAATCAGACGACGACGACATGGCAAAGTCAACGCATGCGCAGATGAGTCGGGATACCAATTCATCCGTCGTAGAATCATCCGTCGTGCAAATCGAAAACTCCCTAATATCTCGTGGCCACGACATAATAAGTCGTGGGAACGAGACAATTTTGTTTTCACCCCCGTCCCTTCCCGGGCCGGCTCAGTAAAATTTAGAAGTAGAACCCCGTTACATGTTTTGATAGCAATGGTAACAAACACCACATGTTTTTTCCCTGTATCTTTGTGGGTGAAATTGCCAAGGGAAGTGCTTTTAAAAAACGATTATCTGCATATGATTATTTCTACGTACTCATCCATGCATTGAATTTCATGGTGTCGTGAAGTATTACTGCATCTGCATTTCTGAAATTTCTACAAAGCAGTTTATCAACATTATTCTTCACTTATGGGTAATGCCTAAAATTAAGGGTCCAAAACTTTGGTGTCCCAGTTATGTACGACGTGCATCAAAAATTGCCACTCATGATCACAGATTCTCAGTAATAGACTGTGGCCTGTGATTATAGGGACAGCACAAATTTCTTGAATATTTTGTTTTTTGATTATGTGATAAATATTTAAAACAAAAGACCATAAAGGCACATAATTTGTTCCATATTGAATAGGAATTTGGTGTCTCGGGTTACCTACGCCAATGGAAATTAGCTGTAAAATGAGTCTACATTAACCTTAGTGCCTTATCCACTATAGGCCTGTGCATTTTCGAATAATTTACTGTTCGAAAAATCGGTTTAATTTTTTATCAAATATTCGATATTTGATGTGTGAATTTTCTCCTAAGATTTTGACCAAAATGTTTGCAGTAAAATTAATTGATTTTGGCACATCCGAAATCACAGCTCACAGGAATACAGCATCGTTTTCTATTGCCGAATTTCCAGCCTCAACAAAAATAATCTGTGCCCAAATTATAGACTTCATGTCGTATCTTGCATAGCAGTCTCTTGCCCCAAGATGTTTTTGCAAACATTATCGTCGGCCCTTGTGCATTGGACTTGTACGGATGCAAATATGACATAAAAGCAGCTGTTTCGGCAAAGAAAAAAATTGTTTTTTACTTCTTCTATAGTTGAAATACATGTTTGGTTTGGAGTGGTAAAAGCACATACCGAATATTCGATTTGGTAAAATGCTATTCGAATATTCGATTCGTTAGGCACAGCCTTATTATTATCCACAGTGGCATTTATGGAAATATAAAAGAATATTTTCAACTAGAAAACCACTTTCAATCACTAAACACAATTTAAAATCTTGAAAAGCATGTCACACTTTTGGACCCCTAATTTTGGGAATTACCCTTATGTAATACTGTAATTCGTAACAAAAGATATAAGCCTTTAAATGATTTAAAAAAACATAGTTTACTGAATACATTTGAGTACATGTTATGATGTATACTTTAATGAACAGAAACCTGTACGTTGTACATTATTTCAGTCTTAACGTAAAGGAAAGGGGAATCCCAACTCAACTCAGGTTTGCATGTGATCAGTTTACAAAAAAAGGGGTTTCCCTACAGTTTCCGAGAAAAGACGCATTGGCCTATACAGTTTAGTTTTTTTTTAAGTCCTGTGTTTACCATTCACTTGTACACAAAATTCATATATAGATATTCAAGGTTTTCTGAAGCACTGATGCATCTATTTAGCTAACATTTCTTCAGGTTAATTTACTAACAGATATTTTACACTCTTATTTCACGAATCTGCAAAAAGTTGTATCTTGCAAATGATACATGCATGGGCCTTTAAAGGAGCGTATTCAGATTTTTCCAGAAAACGGATTTCATTTTAACCCAACAGTCATGTAAAATACCTCCCCAAAATACCATCCATGGGAAGAAAACATAAAAAAAGAAAGCAACAAGGTTGGTGCTATGTAACCGGATAAATTAAATTGAGTTTTTTGTTTTTGTGTGTGTTTTCTTGACGACATCTTTGAAAATATAATTGTACGGATTGAGAGCGCAAAATTTCAGAATGGTAATGATACAAATATTATCATTACCATTATTAGGATATGGTATATCAAAATCTCACCACCCAAGGGAAAATGGGGGCTCCAAATCTCCTTTAAGCACCGTTTCCTGTTCAACGGTTTTAATTGTTGGATAGTAGGCCTACGCATGCGCACGCTGCATTGAGTGATTGACATCGTCATCCACACAAACTGCGTGTAACCGGGACTTCCCCGTTATCGCCCCGTTTAATATTTTGCACATTGCCCTGCGCACTGCGCGGCGGAATATTTCTCATCAAAGCGCGGGAAACTACCGTTTGTCATTGTCTACGCAGTTGGTGCTAAACTAAGCTTGGGTTCGTGGAAACGAACCTGCAAAACTCGGTCTTTTATTAAGCTGCCGACTTCACTCCAAATTGGGAACTCGACAGAAAAGCAACTTCACGCAAGCCTGACTTTGTAAAACTTGGTTTGACAAAAATTAGATCTTTTTCTTCGATTTGATGTGTGGAGTTCAGACTGTCGCCTGTAAGTATTACATGAGTTTTTGTCTTTTTTGTTAAATTCCCTTAGTTTGTTTTATTTGGTTTTTGGAAAACAACGCAGGTTGTCTTTCATAAACACTTTGTATCACTTTAAAGATGAAACGCTTTACGAAATCCGGAAGTGTAACATATCTAAAGACAAATGATGTACATGTAGAAATTTCAGCTAATACGTATATAGATGCAGCCATACACTCTTAAAACTGCGTGGTTGTTTTTTCCGTGGTCAATTTGACCACGTTCGTGGTTAAGTGAGCAACTATTTGACCTCACCCTGTATACCACGTGGTTAAAACAACCACGTTTTACCGGGTTATTTTAACAACGTTTGAAGTATTCAAATGTCACGTAATGTTGTAATTAGCATATAGGCGTAATTGGAGACATTAAAAACAATTTTTTTTAAGGAGCTAATTGAGATTTTGCGGTCAATTTGAATGTTCAAATCCAATTTTTGTGTTCTACCAGTTTTATTATTTCTCCTTATGCATACATATGCCTATATGCATGTATGCCTGTAATCCATTTCTAATTTTGCAGTCTGTACAATGTCATGTCGTGGAAATGTGTATACATATACATTTGTATACATATATGCACGTATGCCTGTAATCCATTTTCAATTTTGCAGTCTGTACATGTCGTGGAAGTGTATAGGCCTATACATTTGCACGATGTACATGACGTACAATGATGATGCTATATGATGTATACAGTTTGAGAATAAATGTAAAACCATGAGAGAAGATAATCATACACAGACCCGGCCTTCTGAAACGCTTTTAACTGAGGGGCCAGTTGAGGCTGGGTCCGTCTTGGCCAGAGGATCGAGAATCAGAATGATTTGACCACATACAGTTGTCAACTCATGAATGGAACTTACTAGTTATTGCAAATGATAAAGTGGGCCGTTAAATGGAGAAAAGAGTTGTGTTTTATGTAACGGTAAAACGGGTTCAAATCAACGGCAAACAGGCAAACTGATTTTTATACTCATTTTCAAAATTAGAGTTATTGGGACATTTTCCTTCTCTAAAATTTGAAAATTCACTCACTCTCATTGATAGGGACAAGATGTTTTGGAGTAAAATTTCCTCACTCCAATAGATTGAAATTTTACTCGAGTTGTTACTGGGGGAGTCCTCTTTTCAAACTGTTTCACTCTAAACTTAGAGAGATTTTCACTCTAAAACGTCTATCCCTAATTTCACTCTTTAAGATATATAATTGTAAAGCTTATACAGTGTCTTCTGCTAAACATACATGGGTCGACCTGGCCGATCTTATGCGTCGATTGTGGCAAAAGACCGGTATGGGGGATACTTCTATATACAGATCTGGAAAAATCCCACCGACTTTGTTGTATTTAGTTTTTAGTATAGAACTACGCGTATCTTCACACTACATAGGCTATGAGATATTTGTCTGAAAGACAATTGTTTGCATACCTTTTTTAAAACTTTGTCTGAAGACTTCGTCCACACTGTCAGACAAGTCTGATGATGTTTAATGACTTTGTTCAATCGTGTGGCCACTGTTACCAAACTGTCCACCGATTGGCTGTTTTTTTGTACATTCGTTCATTGTTTAGAGGTCGGTGGTTGCGTATTAATATATTGTGCCTGGCTTTTGGAACTCATGAGTTTGTTTATAACATGTCATTTGCAACAATCCCTACAATTTCGTTTGAGTCAAAAATTGATCAGTGGGTTATTGTTACTTTTTGAATAATGTTTTTTCTTTGTTTTTTCAACTGTGGGTTCCCTCTATTTTGAAGGGGAGAAACGGTCTTTTTTTTCTGAAATAAATGTAGATTTGGGTTTGCCATTTTGTCTATATACAGCAGTTTGATCCGAGCTGTCTAGTGATTCGAACCCCTCAAAACCTTGGTTAACTCTGCAGGTCGTGGGTTCGAATCCGGGTCTGCCCATGTCCGCAGTGCGTGTGCCCTTAGGCAAAGCACTTTGCCACGAATTGCCTGTGTTTGAAAGCATGTGTTTGATTAGTCCCTATGCGCGTAAGCTGCATGGGACTGTATACTCCCCAGGGAGTTGGGAAGGATTAAGGAATGACATTACTGAGCCCAATGACCAGGGGTAATAGTGGGACAGCGCATTGAGCATCCTTGGGAGGGATATGTGCGCGATATACATGTCATTGTTAATTTTAATTTCACAAACCTGTAATCTTTCTGCAGACGTCCCGCGTGCCTCGGCTCCGGCACCGGTATCCCAAGCAGCCAAACTTCAACAGCAACAACAGCAACAGGAGCAGCAGCGGCAGCCGCAGCAACGGCCGTTTCCTGTCGACCCGAGCTACAATCTCTGCATGGCCGTCGAGTGTCACCGCGCAACCGCACAAGACGAAGATGGCGACACGTAAGTCAATGGCAGACTTGGTGCCAGCAAAAAAACGGTCCTTTTGCATATTGAGCATGCGTACTTTAGCTCAAACGTGACGTAACAATAGAAAAGTTTGTTTGCTGCCACCAAGCGTTCCAAAGTCTCCATTAACTACTTGACACCGGAGGACGTGTGAACACAAATGACAATGTAAAGTCAGGGGCGGTTGACGAGTTAAAATGTCAGCTTTGCCGCTGTCTTCCATGGTTGACATGTAAACATGGCCATTGTCCACCATTCATTTACTCACTATGTTTTGAACTTGAACTTGAACTTGACGACTTTGGACGGCCTGTCAGTGTAGCAAATATCGCTCCGTGGCGGCCGCATCGGAGTGTTGCAAAGTATGATCGTTTGGTGAGAAGATTCATACAGTAAATATATAAATGACTCTCAAGAGTCAGTATTATTTTGTGGTACTTGACTTGGTCCTGTAATAATCCCGGCGTCAAAACCATACGGTACCAAATCCTCCAATTTGTATACAGTATAACAAACTTATAGGGATTAAAGGTAGAACACATTTTCACGAGTTGACAAGAAAAACCTTTCTAAAAGTGTTAATAACAATGGTACCAAACACCACAATGGTACTTTGTGTGAGAAATTAACAACTGAAGGTGGTTTTCGAATATTGAACTCAACACAAAATCCATGCATGAATTTTCGGAAGTATTACTGCACCTAATATGTGGGCTGAAATGTCTACAGGGCAGTTTTATCAACATGCACGGGCTTCTTACTATGAGTGGAAATGACGCCCCTTTTAACAGTTTACCAAACGTTCTACCCCGGGGATCGTGGGTTAATAGGCCAAGTAACTGGAACAATTCAACCATATAATAAAGTGTAGTTTTTGTTGGAAGCTAGAGGGCTCCAAAGTCAGTTTCCCATCTTTTCCTGGCAACGCATGTTAGGTAGAAGCTCTGGTTTCTTACCAAAAGCGCCCCGCTTCGTCAAGTCGTCGCTGATACGGTGATTCCACGAAGTGACACCCAAGTGCACTTCCGTTATACACAAGTTTTCACGAACTGACATCCGAGTGCGCGCGCGCACTCCGCGGACACTGCAGACTCAAGACACATGGATTTTTGTTTCCACGAATTGACACCCAAGAAAACGTTGATATTTTTTCCCCGAAAAAAAAAAACATTGAAAGTGCTCGACACGAATGATTTCATCCATGTACTTGTAGAATATATTTTACCCAAACATTCCCTAATTTGTTAATTTACGATTGTAGGTTTCAGTTCGTGAAAACAAAAATGTTGGGTGTCAGTTCGTGAAAACACGATTTACGTGCTGACGTAATTTTGTGCCCAAGACGAGCACTGGACGGAGAGCCACGTACTGTTCGGGAGACGGAATATCAGGTCAGGTAGAGCGACAGACGTTATATACATAAACATGATACAACAAAAGCTCGAGTCATGTATTGAATACAGTGCATGCTCAACAACCATGACAAGCTTTTGTTGTATCAATGTCTATGTATAACGTCTGTCGCTCTACCTGGCCCGATATTCCGTCTCCTGTACCGTACTGTTCGTGGTGTCACCGACGAAGTATGCAACAAAGTATGTGACAAAATGCACATCGCAGATATTTGCAAACATATGTAAAGAAATGTACGACATAATGTTTGCAAAGATATTTGCGATAAATTTGCGAGATCGCATCATCTCGCAAAGATTTCCAAAGATATATACGACAAAATTTACAACATGATCGCAAATGTTTGCAAATATATCTGTGATATGCGATGTCACCATGTGACGTCACCAAAAACTCACCATGTGACGTCACCATATTTGAAAAGGAATGATTTTTAGATGTTACTTTCTCGCCTTATTTTATCAAGTCGCTCTTTCATTTCCCGCTCTTTTTCCAGACCATTACATATTGCGCTATCGCAAGAAGAGGTGGACATTCGCCTTATCTGTCGATTGGTGCAACTCATTCGGATGGCGGGAAAACCGCTGGATATATTCAACGATATGCAACAGGTAGGCATGGCCTAAATAGCCCCACGTGTGGTGTACATTTTGTGTGATGGCTTTCGCAGAGAATAATAAATTATGTGACCCGCGCGCTCAGCAAAAAGTAGAGTATAAGTCTCGCAAGGTCGATTTTTCGCGACAGTAAGAAGAAATCTGCATCAGATCCACGCTCATTAAAATACAAAAACACAATGGGAATTCCTGGCGGTGCCCGGATACCGCCAGGAATGTCTGTGTTCCGCCTGGAAATTCCATTGTCTTGTTATATTTTAATGAGCATGCATGGATAGGCCTATGCCACAAATTTCTTCTGATGGTCGCGAAAACTCGACCTAGCCTGCGCGACTTAATAGCTTTTCTTTCTTTTGTTTGCAGAGCGGGGCACGTTTTAAAAAAATTAATAAATAAAACGAGATTGATCATTCTTAAAATTTGATGTCAAAATCTTTGGTGTCCCAGTTACGTCTGGCACTGTTTTTGAAAAGTGTTGAAAATGAACTATAGTTAGAAATTTTGGTTGAAATTATCTTCTCGCTCGTATCTATATTATTTCTCTGGTCGTTTGACGTATTTTTCAGAAACGGCAAATATTATAATGCATACAAATTGTGTTTGCATGCGATACAATTGGACAGGTGCACTTTTTACAATGTTGGACGTTTGAATGTATGTTTGAATAAAAAGAGACACACATTTGTTTTGGCAGCTACCAATATTTTACAAATTAGCCACCACAGAGCAGTGAAATTTCACACCATTTATGTGAAGCATTGTAAATTTCATATGCACCAATTGTCTAAACTTGTCATCTTGTTGGGTCTGCCAGACATGTGTCGTATAACTTTTACGAAATTGAATTGAAATTGGAAGATGACGGTAGACGTGCGATTGCTTTATTTTAAATTGTTATAGTACATGCATATATTTTTAACACACCACCCCAAAACCAGAAGGAAGCTTTTTTTGTTACAAGAGATGTTTACACCATTAAATAGCTGGCATTTTCAGCTTTAAAATAAGATAAAATTGACTTGTATCGGTGGTGTATTTTTGTAGATAGGCCTACGGCTTGTCAAAGTTCAGGAACTGCAACATGATGTTATGGGCGTCAAAGTTTGGGGTGAATTTTAATATTATTTTGCATACACAATCACAAAATCACTTTTAACCGCCTACTTATACTTCACGCAGACTTGTACTTGTTTACTTATGCACAGCTGTTAAGGAGGTCCATACCAAAACAAACAAAAACAAACAAACAGCAGTCAGTTCATCAACATTTCTTAAATTAATCAAAATAATACATCGAACAGTAAAGAAATGTCCATAGGCCTATTTTACAATCATATTACAACAAATAACAGAATAAATTTGACTGGGCACACTGTGCCGTCACATTTTCAAGAAATAGTTTTAAAATGCATGACAAACAATGGTAGTTTTTGTCAATTTTATTGATTGTCCCTCACGCATAAAAACAACTTCTGCATAAAACTGTAAAGTCACTTTTAACATGAACTGGGTGTGTGTATTAACATCAGTAGCAGGTAAACAAACAGGTTTACTTTAGTTTTCAGTTGTTGTATTGACTAAGAAAAGGCATTTGTCTCTTGATGCACTAAATATAAACGTAGACACTGATTTAAATGTACATATTTCTTTATTTCTTAAAACATACCGTTAAGTATGCTGTTCTTAAGACGACAAATGGCCGTAGTGCCGTCGCGTCTCCCTTTCTTGTCTCCCTTTCGCGTCTCCCTTTCGCGTCGCGTCGTGCCGTTGCGTCGTGCCGTTGCGTCGCGTCGTGCCGTCGCGTCCTGTCGTCGCGTGTTTTCCTATTAATATAGTAAAGGAGCATTGCGTCGCGTGGTGCCGTCGTGACGTCGCGTTGTGCCGTCGCCTGTTTTCTATCGGACGGGACAACGCGATGCTCTTTTGCTATATTAATAGAAAAACAGGCGACGGCACGACGCGACAGCACGACACGACTGGACGAGCATTTGTCGTCTTTAGAACACCACATTTAAGCATTAGAAGACAAAAATCGACAGGATGTAAGCTTAAAAGTGCTATACATGTATTTCAAAATGGTGTATTGCAGACTTTTGCCTGGTTTTGCAGTTGTGTGTCACATTTGTTTTCCCATTTCAGACGCCCCTACACATAGCTGCAATAATCGGCAACCCGACAGCGGCGCGCGTTTTGGTGGACCACGGTGCGAATCCCAACGAGACAGATCGTAACGGCCAAACAGCTGTGCATAACGTGTGTGCTAACCCCTGTAGCGGGTCTAGTGCTACGCTAGACGCCATTTTGCGGTCCTCGTCAGTTGAAGTGGATATAAATAAGAGGAATTACGCCGGTAGGTATTACGATTTTTTAAGAGTACATGTATGTTGTTATTGTTAATGCTACGGCGTCTTCGGCAACTAAGGCCCTTTATGCCATCAACTATACGGTTTTAGCTTTAACTATACTTTATTATTAACTTGAGATGACGAGGAAGGAGTTGCAGTTTTAGAAGTGGAAGGAAAAACACCAGAGAAATCCCCAGGGGAAAACCCACGCGGTCAAGTAGGTACTGCAAACCCAATCCACATACACGCCCAGGAATTGAACCCGTAATGCCAGAGGTGAAAGGCGGATACAGAACTATATATACATTTACCCACATGTATGTTATTGGCCATTTAAGGTGTGTAAGAAATGATAACGAGATTGACGAAGTGTTACAAACGATAAACGGCATTATCGCCATGATAATGCCGTACGATAAAAACCAACTTGTGTATAACTCAGCTCATTACGTGTAAAAAAAAAACCCCCTGTCCTACTTTTAATCTTGAATATTGCCTTGTCATTTTCCAACGGATTTAAACAAAAATTTCACATCATGTAAACAAGGCTTGACAAATTTAACTGCGTGAGTTTCATCAGTTTTGTCCAAGAGGGTGAGATTTAATGGCCATACGAAAATAAAAGTCAATTTCAGAATTGCCACTTTAGACTTCGCCTCTTTCAATGTCTGTACATCGGTGGTGGAATGTGTGCTGCAGCCGGAAGCTTATGAAGAAAGGCAGGATCACTCCAAATGTTATTGCAAAGTAACCATCTCAACCGCTTCGAGCATTTCATCAGGAGGTGCAAAGGGACCTTGGCGGAGACAGTTTACTTGAAAATGGCGGATGCCAAGTCGAAAGTGGCAAATTCCGAGAAAACATTGATAAACTGTGTCTATGCTTTCAAGAAATTGTGTGAAGCCCCCATCCTATTTAGGCAGGTTCCCTTGCTTCAGATCACTGTATGAAAAACGGAGCCATAAAACCATGGTAGTCAGGGGCACGGTTTTGTTCACAAAATTCGTCTACACAACGTGTAGAATTTATATAAATTCATCTTATGTAAAAAATATGGGGAATTATCGCAATGCAAACCACTTCTAATCTTCCATTTAAGAAACTTTTTTTTCGGTCAAAATTAATGGTTGATTAAAATTTTGCTACATTGCAAATCATAGGGTTTTAACGGTGCGTGTTCCGACCACATTTCAAACCACTATTTTTCCCATGGGTGTTAAGATGTTAATATGCATATTATTTGACATATTTCGCGTTCTCAATCCCTATATTTTCAAGGATATCGTAAACAAATTACCACCGATGTTTTGTAAACCGATATAGGCCTATCTGGTTCCATAAAGCAGTGCAGTAATTACACCAACCTTCTTGCTTCCACATCCAAATTGGAGATTGCAAATTTCCTGTTTTCGTCGCATGGATATTTGGTGAGGCATTTTGCATACATGTAATTCTTGGGATATAACAAAATATATTTATTGGGAAAATATGAAACGCTACTCTAACTAGGCCATTGATACATGAACATACGGCGAACCATATAGGGGAATCCCCCTCTATACACCGCTGTAACAATACACCATTGAACTGGACACACTTTATTCACGAGAGCGGCGGGTACTTCCCGTTGGACTATAAAAAACAAACCAAGGTCTTTACCAGGAAAACGCATTGAACCTTGCTATTTGTTCATGGTTTGTGAAATGGTTTGAGCATTGAAATTACGATAGTGTTAATGTTTACAGAGGCGGATCCAGCGTCATTAAGGCCTACAATAGATTTCAGGGGGTCCGACCCCCTGAATTCCATTGTATTCCTGCATTTTAATAAGGCTGGATACGCCTCTGGAAACTTTACAGGAACCTTAATTTGCACATTTTGTGGTTTGGATGTCGATCTCACTTTTCCTGATGCAAAATTATTACATGATTGTATATTGTTTGTGCATTTACAATTTTCAAAACTCAGTTTTAAGTGATGGAAAAAATTAGTACAAAAGTTCTCTTATTACGCTTTAGCATTTCCAGTTTTCCTGCAATTGTTTATTAATTTTTGAAAAGTATTTGATAGTTGCTATGGAGCTGTATGCGTATTTCGTGGCACGAAATTGGCGCGCGCGCATTGCTCACGAGCCTGTGCCTTTAATCCCATGAGGCAATAATTTTCAGCGTTAGATGATATAAACTGAAAACCTCTATTATTGTTGCAACATTAACCGGTATAACGGTTGTTTTGCACAATTTCAGGTTAATTTCTTGTGATCTAGTGGGTATGAAGCGGGGCTCACAATCGGCAGGTTGGGGGTTCAAGTCCCACTATGGCCAACGTGTTTCAATTCCGATTGCCCCGTCGACCCATGCGATAATTGGGGAGCTACTCTAGTCTAAGTGCTGATAGCCTATAGACGAAGAGGAATGATTCTGATGATTCCATGACGGCAGCGCTAATAATGGCAACAGCGCTCTGATCCTCCAATTATAAAGCGCTATATAAGAACAGCTATTTATTATTTATTTTATTTATTTTATTTATTATTATATTCAGATTAGAAAGGGTTGCTCAGATGAGAATATTTAATGAGATAACATCATTTTGTTTGTATACTTTTTCGATTACGTTTTTCGGTGATAAGCGATACCGATAAGTAAAATACACAAAACGTGTTTATCCCATTAGTCATTTTGGTAGAGAGGATTAAGTAGGGAAATTCCACATTTCTGGGAAAAAAGAAAAATCCCTTAACATTTATTGAATCATGCTTGAGGAAAAGTAAACAAGACGGGGACTTTTGGATCGGTTTACTGGAATCGAAAACAAAAAGTAAAACGCATGCGGGAATTTCCTTTCAATCTATATATTGATTAATTATCCAAACCGTCGGTGCGTGTATTATCGGGGTCTGTACTGTATAAACTGCAGGGCACAATTCATAAAACTGTTTTACATGTATACCCAAGTATAGGAACAACTGTCTTGGGTATATGCCAAGCTGTGTGTGTGCACGCGAATGGAGTGTGCACGCAACATTATTGTAAGCGTGGATTCACACTGATCGTTTTCTAGCGTAAATTTGACAGAATAACAAAATGACAAAAACACTTTCCGCCCAAGTTGATTTTGTGATTCTAGCTCACTGCGTCGTTTCACTCACAATTCCCTCCATGCCTTTTCTCAAAGCGTCGCGCTAGACGGTAAGAGTGTATAACAATTTCAAAGAGGTTATCCATTATTATTTGATTAATAAAAATTGAATATATTAACCTTAAAATATGACGAATCGTAGCCTATACCCGACGATTAACGATAACGTCCGGACGTGCATTCCGGGGTAACTTCGGGAACCTTCGGAAACGAGAGGAATTCCCCCTGTTTCAATATGTATACTGGCGGCTGCCGGACCTAAAGATCAGTCGCGAGGGAATCTTTTGGTCCGGGAACCAAACTAAGCCTTTTCGCGCAAAATTGCGCAAAATTATGTGCTATTAATCCCATGACAAATCTGACCAATTTTGGAAGAGTATGCTTTTCATGAATGTGCCCTTTTCTCCCCTGTATCCAGGTTTTTCGCCCATGCATATCTCCGTGAAGAACGGGCAGTACGAACTGACGAAATTGCTCATCGATCACCGAGCCGACCCAAATTGCGCGGTAAATATTTGTCATATTTTGTTGATTCACACACAGCATTTCCGCGCCTCAATTTGACAAAGCGGCCTGCATGGAATTTGGAGTAAAACGACATACTGAAAATCCCAGAATGACAACAACTCTTTCCAGGTTGATTCTGTATGGTTTTCAGTGCGTGGTTTTACTCCAAAGGCCCTCCACACCACTTTTTAAAAATACAAGATGGCAGCTATTCGGTACGGTCCATAGACCTCACGCCCGGTACGAAAGCATTATACATGTAGTTTTGAAGGAACCCTTTTTTAAAGAACACCTTTAATAATCCATATAGCCCCTCCCAATTTCCAGAATCAAAAAATAAAATATATAAATAAATAAATAAATAAAAAATAATCCTTGGGATTTGATTGTAGTGAATGAAATGTACATGCCCGACAAAGCCATTCCTTTGCGGTTGTTCCTCCGTTTCTGTGTTTGACCAGTATTGTGAATGGAATTGTACTTCATTGTGATAGACTTTGCCGATAGATATCAGGAAAGATCAGGGAAAACCCCTTAGCATTCATCAAAAACGGAAGCATTAGTATTAGTATATTGTTTCATAAATGTTCATAAAGTGATCCCCGGATTATTATACTTTACACCCGGGGCTTGTCTTCAAAAAAAAAATCCCATTACAATGTACAGGGGCGATGGTATATAGGGTCGTTCCACGATCGAGGTTGGGTACAAAAAGTGTGACATACCAGATATTAGATATGAGTAACATTCCAGCCCAGCTACTTTAGTAAGTACATGTATATTCATTTCATGAAGAAACACATGTTACACTAAAATAGTATTTGTATCACATTGTAACAAAACTACAGTCCTCTAAAATGTACTGGCATAGTGTTAAATATATGTGGTGTCCATGTTGCGTAGGTAAGACAAATATTTCATGATCTGTGAGAGATTGGTATAGTAAAAACAACATGAATATATTGGGACACCTAGCTATATTCAGTACAACAAATATTTCACCAGATAAATAATTGTCCAGTCTTTAAATACAGGGATGTCAGAGTTCAGGCAATTGCCTGATTTCAGGCTTTTTCATTTTGTTTGTCTGTACAGAACTGCATATGTCTATACACATTTCAGGCAAAAGTTCCTGAGATTTCAGGCCAAATTTTGACCGCCAACTGACATCCCTATTAAATAAAATAACTTGTACCAACGCAACATGGACACCGCTTTTTAAATTTTATATACCCCGACCTTATGGAATGACCCATATGCCAATAAATGGACCCTATTCACGCGTAGCGGTTTAATCGGGCCTCCTGAATAGGTCTAAGTGCAAAGTGAAAAATGAACTTTATACCCACTTCAAAGTGCGCACTCCTATTGTGTCCTCCATACTTCAAAAAGACTAACTAATATACAACAAAAGTATGATCGTGTAAAAACTATTCTTGTTTGTTACTCCTAGGATGCCAAAAGTGGCTGGACTCCTCTCTTCCATGCAGTATCAAACCAGGACGCAGAGCACGTTCAAATCCTCCTGTGCGGTCACGCCCAGGTCAACATGCAGTCGTATTCCGGTAACACTGCCCTGCACGTCGCGACAGGCCGGGGACTGACCGAGATCGTGCGGCTACTCATGCGCTTTGGTGCCGACATGAGCGTCCGGAACACGCAAAAGGACACGCCGGGGATGATCACGACTGACAATAGCGTAAGTATAGGGTTTTTGCACTGGCCGCCACATTGGTCCACTCCTGAGACATTGGAAGCAAGGATACCTTGATTGGAAGCTTGTTACATAGAATGCAGTAGCTTCAATGTTGGACTGTGGAGAAAGGGAAACAACTTCCTCCATGGTCGGACTAATTAGCCTGTTCGTGTTACCTTTGCACTGTGGCTGCCGCCCCAGTGCAAACTCCACATACTGTTGTTGCTACGTGAACGCCAGTGTCTAGCAACCAGTCTAGCTGCTTTATGACATTCTCTCCAACAGTTAACACGGTATTGATTCTGTACTTCACACTTGCTGTCTGCACGCGATCACATTACACAGCAACAACAATAATTTAGTCTGGTCGAGTGAATACTACGTGTACAAGGAAGTATGTCAGTACACTATACGCTATTCACACGAAACACGCAAAAGGTCGATTGGTGTTATGGGCGAGGGCGGACATCCGGGAACTCTCAGTAGTGCATCATCTTGTTCCCAGCATCATTCGCTTAAAAGTAAATAGGCCGAACGTTTAGAGCGCAGACTCAGCGCGCTGATCTTTTTCAATGGCACAAAGTGAATATTAAACAGCTTTTTGCAACCAATGGTCTGACAGAGGGTACAGTGCTTCCATAGTCTCCTCTTTAAGCAACGTGCGTTGCATGTCGAGGGTTTAAGAACACATACTAGGGATTATGGTCTTTTAGTAAAATTCTGCTGCGTGCTGCATTCAAGCTTGATTGCATTTCACAAAAGCTGTGTTTGTTTTTGCAGATGTCAAACATCCTTCGCGGTGTTCCTACAAGGTGCCCCTCCGGAGCATCCACTAGTAGTCCACGCTACCCACCTCCAAGCACACACCCTCACCCGACACTCACAAACGGCGTGATGCTACTTCCAAAACAGTCTCCACATCCTCAGCCCGTGCGCCCTCAGGTCCCAGTCCCACACCCCACTGCCAACACCCAGATTCGACACAGCAACCCGTCACCCAGGAAGAACGGGGAAAGATCTCCGAAAGGTGGGAGGAAAGAAAACACGACCAAAACAGAGGATACTAGTGGAGCTGTTTCTCAAGTAGTGCCAGTTACCGATAAATTAGTGGACAGATCGAAGGTTCAAGCAAAGGACACTGAAGATGATGCATCATCAGCAAACTGCCGGGTGTCTGTTATCGTCGCTCCAAAGTCCCTCAAGAGACGGTTGATCGAACGGACTGAGTGTGATGAACGAGAAAAAAGCCCGACTGGGCACTCCGCCAGAGAGGTGGAGGTTCAAATAAAAAAATCAAAGGCTGAGCCACGAAGTCCTGGAAGGCCAGCCGAACATATCAATGGTGTGCTGGATCGCCAACTCCTTAAGGTGTCTCTAGAGTGTAAACAAGATTCGCAATCACCGAGTCAGTTGGAACCCATGGATCTCACGAAAAGGAAGGAAGACGTGACAACGCATCTGCGAGAGGTTGCGACAAGCAGTCCGAGCAGTATCGCGTCTTCTTTTTCTCTCGAAGATGAAAAATTAAGGCAAAGGGAATTTGCGGAGGAGAATCGAGCCAGTGAGAAGGCTTCTAGTGTCGACAGTAGCAGAGAGAGAGTGCCGGGCCCTGAGGAGGCCAAGGTAGTTGATGACCATTCCTGTACTCCGAAAAAGGACAAGAAGAAAAAGAAAACTGAAAACCTACCGCCAAAGAAAAGGAAGTAGTTTATAGAGTATAGACACATGGTTTGCGGATTTCTCTGCCAAGTCAGTTTCAACAGTGAGAGTTTGATAAGTCAGGCAGCATGCAAGAGAGTCCATTGTTTGGATTCCTTACAAAGAGCCCGAAAACCCGGGCAATGCCCAGGCCTGTCTAGGTTTTTGGCAGGCAGAACCTCACCAGGGCTGCATTACAAACACGCGAACATTTCAAACGTTTGCAATGTTCGCCAACAACAGGTGTCCTGCTTTTTATAGACGAGTGCACAAAAGCACGGTAACCAGTGGCGAACGTTGGAAACTTCGCGTAAGTGGAACGCAGCCCAGATCTATTGGACTGGTGTCTTATGCTGTCTGTCAAGTCAGTGTTAACAATGAGAGATAGATGAGTCAGCCAGCATGCAAGAGAGTCCATTGTTTGGACCCCTGGGTTACAAAGAGCCTGACGGCCTAGGGAATGCCTCGGCCAGGCTGGGCTTTTCACGGACAGATCTATTGGACTGGTGCCTTAGGTGACCATGCTGTCTGCCAAGTCAGTGTTAACAATGAGAGAGATGAATGAGTCAGCCAGCATACAAGACAGTCCATTGTTTGGACTCGTGGGTTACAAATAGCCTGAAGGCCCATGTAATGCCCAGGCCAAGATGGGATTTTCACTGGCATGACTTTTTGTCTTCAAAGCTAATTTCGTAGCGCTTAATAGAGCGTCACGCTATTTCTTAGACAATGTTAATAGCGAGTTTACAAATAGCCTTGTCCAAGTCTATGAGCGTGAGCTGCACATTAGCGACCTCTCGCGATGAACTGTAGCCAGCGACTATAGGCTGGTTACCGGAATATCTTGGTCCGAAAACCAGACTTACACGCGCGAGGCTAAATCATAGCCTTGTTCTTTCTGTACTCGACGTGTTTTATGGGCGGGGACTCTTTATGCTAATTTTTCAAAGAGAGCACTGAGACGTAAAAGCTCATTGGTTAATGGTTGTTTTTGACAGAACAATACGGTGCTGTTTGAAAAATAGCAGATTTTTCGTACGTATACCCTGTTGGTAAGTTCACAAACACGTCATACCTTTACAGAAAATATATGAGGGCTATCTTCTGCTCCTCGTGAAAGTCATCAATTTGCAATTTGTCGGCTGCATAATTCAAACTACCGTTGATTTCCTCTGTTGTAACACTACGTGATGATGTCGCCATAATGCATCAAAGACATATGGAGAGATGTACACATATACACACGATACATACTGTACACTACATATGTACGACCATGGTACGACGTACAAACGTTTATGCTTGCAAACCGGTCACACGCACTAGTTGACCCGACGGTCAAAATAGGGAGCTCTGATTGGATGTTATGTAAGATATGAATATTTATAACCACTCGGGTTTCGCATAAGTAATTGCGTCGGATTTCCAACGCAGATATAAAGAAACACATAACACATCGTGTACAGAAAGAACAAGGGTATGATTGAGCCTCGCGCGTGTAAGTCTGGTTTTCAGACCAAGCTATTCCGGTAACCAGCCTATAGTCGCTAGCTACAGTTTATCGCGAGAGGTCGCTAATGATGCAGCTCACGCTCACAGACTTGGACAAGGCTACATTAGTTTACAAAGGAACATGCGCATCCTTAAGCACACCATGATCATGAAATAGTGCTTTAAGCTAAGCACAACCCATTTGCTGTAGTAATCATGCCTTTGCAGCTCTTGCTTTATAAGCATTACTATAGTATAAGCAACACTATAAATTTGGGCCCAAATGTTTGTGCCGTCTATTTAAAGGAGCGTGACCATATCACATTTTTTTACCCCCATTTTCCCATGGGTTTTGAGATTTGTATACCATACTATTTGTCATATTTTTCTCACGACCTTTCTAAAATTTGGCGGTACCAATCCAAAAATTTCGAAGGATATCGTCAAAAAACCACCAAAGTTTTGTAAACTAATTTATCCGGAGCAAAAAGCAGGGTGTTAAACACACCGCCACATTTTCGTCCGCATAACAATTTAGGATGATGCGTTTTTGTCCCTATTACGGTTTGTCCCTCGCACAATTCAACTGTTGGATGCTTACAGGAAGCTTTGATAGATATACATATGTCTGTATGAATCCCGGGATGCGAATCACAATATTTCCTGAGAAATAAGACAACTTTTTGAACGGTTTCGACTTTGAAAGATTTTTGCGCAAAGCAGCCCGCCCGGCCTCATTCACGCGAACCACAGCGCTATATTGTGTTTGCACCCGACTCTATGGCATGAATTTGTGTCGCGTGGTGGCGCTATAGAGTTTTGCCAGCTCGCAAACGCGGGTACAGGTTCCCAGAAGCTCAGCGCAGAGGTACACAATATATAAATGGGTACCAGACTCTTCCATATCCGGACGATCTCGTAACTTGTCAATGTCAGTTCAAAAATGGGTCATTACAAATATTTTTTTTGGGAAATACTGATCCTGTGCATTGGGATATTTTGCATGGAGGTTCCAATGTGAGTACAAATTATGCTACAGCTATTAGCACTATAACAATAGTCGGAAAAGCATACTTCAGCCCGATTTATAATTCTGGTATGGAAGCGAAACTGCGCGATATCGGGTCGTGTCATTGTCAAGTCGTTTACGTTCTCTAAAATGTTTACCACCTTAATGTTTGTATTTTTTCATTGATATGAATAGTATTTTTGGGAGTATTTTATATGATTGTTAAGTTAGATCTAAATCAAATTTCCAGAAAGTCTGGACACGCTCCTTTAACTCTTGGAGATGCACCGCCCAAATAAATGCACGGAGGCTCCAAGGGGAGACTCCGGAAGG
The DNA here is from genome assembly GCA_037783545.1 of Henricia sp. BOLD:AAB3569. Classification (NCBI taxonomy): domain Eukaryota; kingdom Metazoa; phylum Echinodermata; class Asteroidea; order Spinulosida; family Echinasteridae; genus Henricia; species Henricia sp. BOLD:AAB3569. The sequence goes on along the minus strand of JBBELK010000806.1, from coordinate 235,861 downwards.
CACTTTGTTTGGCAGACTCAATCCTTTCTCTAATGGCCTAAATATATGAATTGAGGTCCCCTCACTACACAGCTGTTAACTGGGCCCGCAATATAGGATGATCGATATAGCTGCTTTTACGCACGGCAGTAAAATGGCCTTCCTCAAAGAACATATAGAGAACATGTGTTTGTACACAAATCAATGGGCCTGGGCTTGAGGCCAAGATTTCCCAGGGTGGACCTCGACATTAAAGGTGCCTATAGGGGCACAGCCAATAGATTGAGGATTACATAAAGTTTGAGCGGAATTGGGCCAAAGGTTTTTTAGTAATTAAAAAATACACAAATGTGCCCTTCCAGAAGCTCCCCATTGCGCCTCCGAGGGTTACGATATATCATATCTGCTGATTTTGCAAACACCGAGATACATTCAATGCTCAGGTTTTGGGAAAGAAAGGAATTCTTGTAGCAAGTTCTTTGTAGACATAATCATACTATTTTCATCTCTTGAATGCCTAAAAGCTGTATTAGTTTCCAAAATGCCTCAATTTGTCCAGTTCAATAAATGCGATTAAGTGGTTTTTCTCTGGAGGATATTTCAAATGCAACACAAAGTTTGTTTCAAAGAAAAAAAACGCAAATACGTTTAGTGTGAATAAGAAAGTTGTACATGTACATAGCCAAACAAAATGGATCTAACTGGAAAATAATGATGTATTGCAAGGTCCTTTTAAATTGCGGAATTCTACCTCGTCGCTTTGTGGAAAGTTTTGATTAAAAAGCTGGCATTCTGTGGGCCTGCATTTTTGTTTTTCTATCAAATAGGTTTAGAAGTAACAAATATATTTTATTAAAATGCCATGCAAATTCACATTATATGTAAAAAGGTGTATGTTAAATACCTAAAAAAGATTTTGTTGTTGTTGAAAATTTACCTGGAGATGCTAAGCCCCTTTGTAAGCATAGAACTGTTTCCATACTAAATACAGTATGATCTTCAAAATGCCGTACATTTGTGCACTTTTCGTTTTGTACTTATTTTTTTGCAAAGAAGTAAAATTTTATCTTATATTGCTCACACTAAGTTAGGGATATTGTGGGGTGTATGCATATATTTTAGTGAGAATATGCATTCCGCTAGTATGATTTTGCATAAGATTATGATTATACAATTGTATCTGCATGACAGACACATGTTGTCAGTACATGAATAGGTGAAAACGGTCATGAAATCCAAAACTGAACCACACCATTATCCCCAATTGTGAGTAGTACATGTATATTATATTTTGTACCACTGCGGATACCGATACGTCATCACAAGTTTGGGCGATTTCACTCCGCAATCGAGGCATATATGCATCACGACGTCTGAAGATAAACCACGGTGGTTGTGCTCCAAAACTAGTCTGTTTTCAGTCGTCGTAACACACCCTTTTGTGTACATTTGTACATCGGACCAGGACTTCAATAACATCTTGTATTTAATGCACAAATTATTGTTTCCCCACCCCTCCCCCCGGGCTACCCCACCTAAGAGGTGGGGATTGTCACTTTTTTTGTGACAAAATCCCCACCCCTGGGGCATGCACACAGGACCGCCTCTGAGACAAGGTTCTATACCGCAAACGGCACGAAAAAGAGACTACGTCAATTCGCTGGTTTTGATGCAACAGGGAACCAGTGGAAAAGACCATACAATGTGTATGGTTGGGAACGGTGGTTTATCTTCTCAATCACATGTCGTGATGCATGTATATCCCGCAGTCCGGAGTCGAGTAGAATCGATTTCACTTTGGGAATCGGAATCGCGGTTCCAAATTTTAGAGGAATCGATTCCAAAATCGACTTCCCTGCATCTAAATTCGGTTCCGAGTGCTAGCTTGCTGATTCCTAGAAATTACGTAAAGGATAATGCCCGAGGTACGCGCCATTCTCAGTCACGAGTGGCTAGGCTATGGTGGCGTACAAGCATATCAAAGATATCTTTAACAATATTTGCGATTTTGCAAATTTTGTCGCAAATGTCTTTGCATGCAGATATTTGATGTCGCACATGTTTTTCGCAAATCTTTGCAAATCTTTCCGATGTCGCAATTCTTGTCGCAACTCTTCAAATATTTGCGTGTTTGTACCTTCCAGGGAAGCATGCATTGCGTAAGGTAACAACATAATGAAGAAAGCCACATGGAGCACGATGTGCGCTACTTCTGTCATTCATTAAATAAACATGTACTTCAGTCGTTGCAGAGCAAAGCAAGGTACATTGCAATAATATAGTCCGTGCGTTTTAGGTGTGGCATTTTGAAAAATAATAAAATAAATAATAACTAATAATAATAATAACAGGTTATTCGCTTTTAAATGAGACATCAATAAAAAAAAAATAGACCAAAGTTTAGCTATTGAACAATGTCAATATTTCGAATTATTGGCGGTCCGCCCAAGTCTGACCTCCCACGCTCGGTTTGCAACGTGCAGCGCATGCACAGTGCGCCATCCAATGTTTTCTTCTGTTTCCTCTACACCTAGACATGTATTCTTGGGTTTCACTTGGCTTGACAACGGTTGCTATCCGCCATTACTGTGTCCATACTATGGCACGCCAAAGCGAAAATAATTAAACACTGATAATTCTGCCCTCAACCCTTAACATTTTTTTTTTTAAACTTGCCAACAAAAGCACGGTATGCCGGTTTTAAATAGTCTATCAACATTTCAAAGTTATGCCAACATTTTCGAAAATATTCGTCAACATTAAATTATCAGTCTTTCAACACTAATGACGGATGCAACCGTTGTCAAGCCAAGTGAAACCCAAAAATAGAGAGAATTTCGACAATGAACGTTTAGAGCGCCATTTTGTGCCCGACGCGCAGTTATATAAACATATAGGGAAACGTTGTGCGTGCGCTCTCTTGGCATTATCGTGGGAAAATTCAAGTTTAATGATAAGTGTAACGCTCTGTACACATTCTTAATAACGTCGATTAAAATGATGGTAATAATTGTTGAGATACATGCCTACAAAAATGCAAAAAAAACCTTCAATGGCACAGCTATGATTGGGGAAAAGTAGGTTGGGAAGGCATTTTCTGGTCGCTTTCCAGTTCATTCTGTTGACTCTGCTTATGGCTTGCCAATTTTTTCTCCTCGTTTTATTTGCTGGAAATCGAAACATCAGAGTTGTTTCTGATCGTTTTGTACACCCCCCACGCTGCACCCAGTCATCTTGCCAGCAGAAGAACATGCACAAATCGTATACTTGCATATAAAGTGACGGACACAAAATGGCGTCCCGTGCCCCCAAAAGTCGGGACCTCATTGTCGCAACTCTTTTATACGGCTCTGACCGCACCACATACCAAACACGGGAAATCAGACCTGGTCAAGGTAAGGCGCAAAAACGGCCGTATAAAAACGGCCTTTTTCACAGGGTGCATGGCGATGTCTAAAATACACAGTATGATGTTTTGTCGTTAAAATAAAGTAAATGCTTTAAAAATACGTTCGGAGAAAAAAAACAAATTTGCTGAGAACCACGGACTGTTATCTTTAATAAGCTGAAAACGTTTGGAGCATGTTGTGTTGGTTTCCGTGGACAAGCAATGGAAATGTCTATATGCTCTTAAACGTTGACATGGATCTCTGGATTAGTCTTCGTGGAGTATTTTCCAAAGGAGCAACGCGGGAAATGTTACGTACGGGTTCGGAGTTGTGGAAATGTGCTTCGCGTCATGCTGTCGATTTTACACAACATAGTTCGAAATTATAGAACGATTTTGCAGAACTTCCAAAAATTAAACTGACATTCAAGGATACTCAATCTATCACCAGCTAGCTATAGGATAGTTGGAGTTCGTGGTAAGAGCACAGCTCTAACAGTCCCTGTCAAATATTGTTCAGTTTGCCCATGCCGAAGTGGCCGATGTTGCATGCAGGGCCAGGAGTTGTGGTCAGCTCCAATTCGGGCATTGAAGTCCTTTGCCTCATTATGATGCTCAATATGCTCACTGGGCCTGAGGTGGTAGAGAGGCGAAGCGAGAGAATCCTGGCGGTTCCTTTGGATGGCGGTTCAATAAGGACAGCAGCGAGTTCCTGACTGCAAATCCAACGCCATGCAGACGGCGCTCCTCTGGTTTCAGTCCCTGCGAAAAGAATGTGATATTGCTCCCTAAGGCTACCACTTGATGGGAGTCTGGTCTCTTGCAGTGCATGCAGCATGCAATGTCGACATTGAGTCTCTTCAGCTCCCGGTTGACGATGGCCGTTTTCCTGGTGTCGTTGTCCTGTCGCAGGTCGTCGAAGAGGCCAGGGCATATTGTATTGACGTTCCAGCTTGCTAGTCGCAAGATTGATGTTTTTCTTTTTCTTCTTTGTACGTCTGGTTCAGAGATTACAATCTGCTCTTCGGTCTATACCCTAAGCTCCAAGCACCCATTGAAGCAGGCAGGCTGTGACTGGTCAGCACCTTACTGGCTGGTGCTGCCCAGCTTGAGGCGGGCGGTAGCTGACCAGTGGGACACAATGATCCCTCACCACCATCGGAGGCAACCCGTAGTGTCCGAGCTTACGCCAATCACTCCAGACTTATAACTCGTAACTGCTGCATCCCGTGTTGGTTATGCCACTGCAAGCAGCAGCATACACTGGAGTGACCTCTCTAGGGCGCAAGCCTGGGCCAAGGTGTATGGAGATTATGGGCTGCCCATCCAATCGTCAGAATCGGCCTCATTAATGTGTTCCAAAGAAAAGCAGAGGGATACGTTTGGTACCAGCTTGGCTGCAGTAATTGCCGGAACGTTGAGGGTGTTCAAAAGCTATCCGCCTTTAAGGGGCTCCACTCCTTGATTTTCTGTCGGGGTCAACTCTCTTAGTCTTTCCCTTGAGTGAGTATTGCCGCAAGGCAGCAGAGGTTTGAAATCGGAGTTTACCTTCTCCTAGGTGAACTGTTGGCCAAGACTGACGAGCTCCACCTGCCCGAAGCATCTGGTTTTAAGGCGCCAAAGACCCGCCTTCGCCGCTTCTCCCGTCAGTGAAAACAGTTTCGCCACGTGTAGGCTAGACCTGAGTTGGACTTCGGTTGTCAGAGGCTGAGACGCACGCCACATGAAGCACTGTAGGTAGTGAGAGCTTATCCTTAACACCACTGTGACCTACGGCTATAACATCCTTTTAGAATATAATGCTATAACGCACAGAACCTTATACCAAAATATATATTTCCTTTCATTTGGTTAAATTTTCAAAGTTTTGTATCTGTACGATGGCGGGTGGACGATAGGCTCAATCACGGGCTGCGCCGGCACATCGGTTTGTACAAGACGCGAGGTCACGTTCAGAAAGTGTAACAAATTTCAGCTTGCGTAAAGGTTCACAGGGAAATATTTGATGTCATAATTTATTTAACTTAGGCCTAGGTCAGTTTCGCTTTTGCGAACCCACGCAAACTTTTCCTATTTAATACTCGTACCTTCGGAGTTTTTCTTTCGACATTGTAGCCGCATAGCCGGGCCGCGAAGTCGGCACCAAGGTGGTCGGGTTGGACGTATAAATTTTTTTTTCGGCATGCACCGCCAACATTACAGCAGCGCAGCCGACACCAAGTTAATTTGTTAAATTTGTATCCGTTACAAATAATGACTTATCTACGCCAAAAAGTTAAATTAAGGGGCAAAGTGCAGATATTGAATTAAAATCTTACCCATGTGTACAATATGTATCCTACATAGACAGCCGAAGTGTGACGTGTTGCCATGGCAATTGGCTCTAAACTATCATGGCAGTCGGAAAAAGTACCATTGCAAAGCACAGGGTTTAGTGATTTTTAGCTAATAGAGCCAATTGCTTAGGCAACCAACAAAAGATTACGTATTCACTTCGGCAATCTATTTAAGGGGGGAGGGGGGGAGGGGGAGGGGGGGGGAGGGGGGAGGGGGGCGAGGGGGGAGGGGGGGGGGGGGGAGGTGGGGGGGGGTGGGGGGTGGGGGGGGGGGCAGTTTGACCCCCAAAATCCCCCCTCTGGATCCGCGCCGGAGTAGGTAATTTCCAAAATTAGGGGTCCAAAAGTGTGACAAGTTTTTAGTGATTGAAAGTGGATATCCAGTATAATTTTTTTGTTTTTATTTCCATTAACGCCACTAAAATTTAATGTTTGTGTGTGGATAAGGCTTTTTATTGACGTACGTAACCAGGGACACCAAATTCCTATTTAATATCTTGGAACAAATTATGAGCCTTTATCATGGTATTTTGTTTCGAATATTTGTCAGTAATCAGACAACAAAATATTCAAGAAAATGATGCTGTCCCCTACAATCACCAGTCCACTACTAAAAATGATGTTGTGATCATGAGTGGCGACTTTTGAAGCACAGAGTGTCGTACATAACTGGGACACCAAACGTTTAGGACCCCTAACTTTGGCAATTATCAAAGTCGATTTTATTACTTGGACGAAATTTTGTGTTTAGAGCAAAGCACATTTGAAACATTGTAACTGTACAAATCTGACGCCAACATCTGAAAGTAGAAACTGGCATATTTAGAAGAGTTTAAATTAAATTTACAGCAAAGAAATGGTTTAATTATTCACATTTACACAGCGAGAGAAAGAAAAATGACCCATTACAGGTTGTCCTACCAAAAGGAAACCGAGATTAAAATGACAATTGCTATACATTGCATCACCGTGTCCTCTTTCCTACGACATCAAGAAACACAGAGTACCTTAATAGATGACTGAGCACCGATAGTTTAAAGTGATCCTGCCAGAATTAGCTTTGTACCAAATTGTGAGTTATTAGGTAAAACAAAATAGGATAAAAATACAAATAATAAGTTTAAAAATCCTTTATTCAATCATAATATTTAAGTGTCACGTACATGTATACTTTTCTTATTGTGCTGTTGCACTTTTTTCTTTTAAAGGTGGCATGAAATAGGATTTTTATTACATAAAATAATAGTAGAGGATGTTTTTTTTACACATGTCAATTAATTTCAGAGAATTTGATATATAGTTGCGTTTTGGTTTAACTGCAAGTTTTCTATTGTTATGCTAATGATTTACATATTCATCATTCATAAGCAAAGCTCAGTGATGTCATCTCAGGACAACAGAGGATTTTTCCCATAGACTTGTGTACGAAAGTTGGTGTCATTTTCAATGGCTTCTTGATATCATGAACTGTATCAGTTTATTGAGTTTGTTTAGCAAGTCATTTGCAACAATCCTGACAAGTTTGTTTTTGTTGAAAATGGATCAGTGAGCTTTTGTTGCTGTTTGAAATGTAATGTTCTTTCTTTGTTTTCCAACTGTGGGTTCCCTACATGACCAGCTATAAATAGCGCCCTCACCAGTCAAGAAAATTTTGAAGTAGAGAAAAGGTCACTTCTTTCTGAAATAAAGGCAAATTTGAGTTTGCCCCTTTGTCATGTTTGTCTGCAGCAGTTTGATTCTTTGATTTGTGTATAAAAGCAGCTGGTTGGTAATTTTCATTTCACAAAACCTTTAACTTTGTTTTGTTCACCTTTTGTGGTGTTTTGATGTTTGGTGAATTTTGATATTTTACGGTAGTCGTTGTATCTTGTTTTAGTTTGTGCTTGCTAATAAGATTGTGAAGTTATTTAATTTAAATATAATTATGATTGTTTTATTTTTATTACTGTTTGCAGGGCCCCAATGGAAACCAGTTCTAGTTAACTGTTTGGGCACACCCTGGGTAAATAAACGGAATAAATAAATGTTTCCATTGAAAGCACCAAGTAAAAGATTTTTAAAGTGATTATAGGTCTAATTCCTCAGTTATTACAGGGTAATTAACATTTTAATCTCGTTTCCTTTTTTAAGGACACCTTGTATACATATTTTATTACTTAGTTGACGGCCAACAGTAGTTTTGTATCAGTCTGTTGCACTGGCATGCTGCCATTTATGCCACAGACGTCATTTGGATGATTTGACCAAATCGAATGCAGGGGAACATTTGAGGTCAACGGTCAAGTGTGTCCAGATCACATTTTGTATCTCTGAGTCTCTACCCCCACCCCCAATTTTTCCCAACGGGTGTCGAGATTTTGATACCATATCATTTGTCATTTTTCTCATTACCATTCTGAAATGTTTCGCTCTTAATTTGTATATTTCCAAGGATACATGTGATGTCAAATTACCACTTTAGTTTTGTAAACTAATTTATCAGGTTACATCAAGGCAAAAAACAGTGCAGTGATTACACCAACCTTTTTGCTTCCACATCCAAATTGGAGATTGCAAATTTCCTGTTTTCTTCCCATGCATGGTGTTTTGAGGAGGTATTTTATGATTGTTAGGTTAGAACAAAATCCATTTTCTGGAAAAATCTGGACAAGCTCAGGATTTAAAAGTGAACAAAAATACATGTATGAAATTTTTTAATAGAATGGATAGTTTTGTTCATTCTAGCGTAACGTTTCCTTTTTTTAACCAAAAGTTTAGACACCCACAGGCACCGTATGTTTTCCCAATTAAAGTGACTGTTGTGTAAAAAACTGAATTTTTCTATCCAATTATGGGGAACAAAAAATACTTAGCCTTACGTAAAATAACCCAAGTTTTAGAAACCCTGCATTCAGACAAAAAATGTTCCCACAAGCATTCGGACGAGTTATCATAACCATCGACTACTGTTTGCCGTGCTCAGCATTTCTTAGTTTTCTCACAACTTTTCTTGTTCAGGATAGTTTTCTGCCGATCTTTTTTTCAAGCCTTAGCTCAAAAGGTCCATTTTACTGAGTAATCATTTTGCAACATTACAAGCGCTTTGTGAGAAAACTGAGAAATTTATAAACAATTGTGTATGCAAATAAATATCATGTGACATCAAAAGTGGTTCAGATTGGCTCATAAACTAGTGTGTGTTGCATTTCAAGTTAGAACACATCATTGGTAATCTTGACAATCAGAAATGTTCACATATTTACACAGAACTTACACAATATAAACATGATGAAGATAGTAAACTTCCCCTGAAATGGTTGAGTCTAAATTGCTATAGTTTTTGAGAAATGAGTAAAACAATTATTTTTGCCCTGCACCACTTCGCCCCAAAAGCCACCTTGCCCCTAAACCACTTCGTCCTTACACCACTTCGCCCCAAAATACATCGTGCACAGGTTCAGGCAGAAGTGGTTCGGGGCGAAATGGTTTTGGGGCGAAGTGATCGTAAGGCCTTTTCAGACTGTTTTATCTCAAAAATTAGACGAAGTACCGAGCTGACTTTTACTCAGGTTGGGTTTAATCATGCATATCTTCAATCACACAGGGAGATAAAACCATTTACAACGGTTTACCAATCATGTGTTCTGCCTTTAAAGAGACATACCAATTTCTAATAGAAAGGAAAAATCTTGACTACTAAAAACCTTCAGTAATTAACCCCAAATTGAAAAACCTTCAGCCGGAACCCCAAATTATTTACTTTCAAATGGAGGTGCAATCTAGAAACTCCCATACTATGCTGTTGTTGCTACGTGGTGCACGCCAATACCTAGCAACCAACAGTCTGGTTGCTTTATGCCTTTCTCTTTATATGGTGAACAAGATAGGTACTTCACACTTGCGTGCACCACAGAACAAAAATTTAGTCTGGTCAAGTGGATACTTAGTATGTCAGTACACCAGAGACCCTAATCATGTTGAACACGCAAAATGCTACATGTAACTCTGGCCTTTTATTTCTGTGACTGCATTAAACCAGGAGTCCAATGTTTTTTTAACCAACATTTAAACAGGAACTAAGCTGTGTTTAGTCTAGAAGGGAAAAAAAATCCTCAGTCTGCTCCAATTTTGAATTTGAGTCACAAGCCGAGTCGTGTTCAGGAGAATTATTATTAAAAACGTGAGTCCTGTTTATCCGTCTGCTTCAATCTTTTTCTTTTTATGTGTCATTTCAAAACTTTTCTTTTCTGAGATCAAATGAGATTGGCTCAAAAGTATACCAAGCAACCGAAAAAACGCAAACAACTTTTGTCTGTATTTTTGATTGAAAAAAGCAGTCAATCGAGAGTGGGAATTTTCAGCAACCAGAAGCCTTATGCAGTCATGTACAGGGCAGTTCCACGGTGTCGGACGTACATTTTTGACACTTTGACAGGGTGTATTCTTAAAGCTACAATTTGAATGTGGATTGTTAGTCTATTACCAGACAAGTACTGTAGTTAGTATAATGATTCAGTAAAAACAACTAGCCCCAAAAATCTTTGTTGCCCTAGAAAGTGGCTCAAATACCAGGTGTCGGATGTACATGTATGTCAGAGAAATTTATACTTTTATGGTATTTCTAGGACAACAAAGTTTTTTGGGGGCTATTTGTTTTTACTAAATCATTGTACTAACTACAATGTACCACTTGTCTGTTAATGGACTGACAATCCACTTTCAAATTGTAGCTTTAAGAATACACCCTGTTAAAGTGTCAAAAATGTACGTCCGACACCGTGGAACTGCCCTATAATAAAGCTGATTTTACGTGAATATTTCGATGTCAACTTAATTGAAAATTTGCGTTTCTTTTGTTGCTCAGTATTCTTTAAAGAAGTAAAAACGAATTCCACAAACCCCCCCCAAAAAAACCAATCCAACAACAAAAATCAGAAGTGCCAAACCTCAAACCAGAAAAACTGATAAGGATTCACGAATCACGACTGCCAATCAGAACATCTTACTGAGTCACATGATTTTTATCTAATTTGCATACAAACTTTAATTTCAAGCACCTCCGCTTCTGGAACTCCTTGCGGGTCTGAATCCGGAGCCTGTACCGCCCATTAGTGGATTAAAACCTGCAGAGAGAAATGCATAAGGCATGAATAAATGCACAAAGTCAAAACAATTTGTACAGATCTGGGATGGATGTTAAACACTTCTGAAGTTAAAGCTAGTATACATGATTGGTAAACCGTTACAAATACATAGCCCCGTGTGATTGAAGGTATACATTATTAAAACCAACCCGAGCAAAAATCAGCTCCGTACTTCGTCTAACCTTTGAGAACACAGTTGAAAAATGGTTTAGTCACTTCGCCCCAAAACCGCTTTGCACTGAACCACTTCGCACTGAACCACGGCCTATGCATGAAGTGGTTTTGGGGCGAAATGGCCTTTGGGTGATGTGATTCAGGGTGAAGTGGTCCAGGGCGAGGTGGTCTTGGGGTTAAATGAATTTATGTCTCGCGAGACGAACAATAATTGTTTTGCTTAAGACTATAGCACTTCAGACAAAACAGGGGAAGTTTTCTCCCGTCATCTTGTTTATACCGTATTGTGCAAGTTAAGTGTAAATCTGTGAACATTTCTGTTTCCTCGAGATACCAATCACGTATTCTACCTTTAAGATCCATAATAAGATTTGAATTGAATCATACATACATACATACATACATTTACATGTACATGTACACATGTAGCTACAATGTGTGCTGCAATGAATTTCTCCAAACTCCTAAAACATAATGCATTTGATTTATTTATTTGGGTTTGGGGCCAAATTTATGGCACTACTAAGCACAAACATTTTCTTAGCAAACTTATTTACTTTTCAAAAATGGGATGTTGGTAAAACGCGGAACGCGGAACGATACAATGGAATGGTGGAACGCACACGATGTGCAATCGACAGTCGTACAAACGTGTGCGCGTTCCACCATTCTGTTCCTCGGTTCCCTTCCACCCCTCCGTTCCACCATTCCATTCCACCATTGGGCGACTCCAGCATTTTCGGAGTCGACTCCGATTCCATTTTTCGTGGGAAATCATTTAATATTCTGAGCGTGTTTAATAGGTAAATGAGCGTGTTTATGTACATGTACATCGACGATACTACTTACTGTACCGACAACGACCTAAGTGGCACTAAACGTCTCCGAAAGGATGCCGGCCTGTACCACACACACTTTCTTAACAATGTGGAAATGATCAGAGGTTAAATATTCTTACAAAAGTTGGAGTTTTGCCTTCAGGATTGCTAGGTAATTTCTGGAATCGGCAAGCTATCACTGCATGGGAATCGAATCTAAATGAAAGGGAATCGAGTTCTACTGGAAATCGATTCCTCAAAAATCTGGAATTGCGATTCCGATTCCTAAAGTGGAATTGATTCTAATCGATTCTTGCATGGAACCGCCCAAGCCTATCCAGCGTTCCGTTTTACTGTTCCACCATTCCATTTTACCGTTCCACGTTTTACCAACATCTCCAAAACATTCTTAATTATCGTAATATGTATTACACTGTACTTACGAACGCCTGGCATAGACCTTATTTAAATGCATTTAAACAGTTCAATGGTATCCCCTGACATGCCCGAATCAGCTCTATAGAGTGCAAATTGTCGATTGGGAAGGTGAACACGAGGCTTGGAACGCATAAATAGTCTGGTACCTTTCCATCCAACAGTTTGCATTCTATAGAACTGATTCAGGGGACACGATTGAACCGTTCAAACAAGAGAATATGGTCCAGTTTGCTATTCAGGGGACACGATTGAACCGTTCAAACACGAGAATATGGTCCAGTTTGCTATTCAGGGGACACGATTGAACCGTTCAAACACGAGAATATGGTCCAGTTTGCTATTCAGGGGACACGATTGAACCGTTCAAACACGAGAATATGGTCCAGTTTGCTATTCAGGGGACACGATTGAACCGTTCAAACACGAGAATATGGTCCAGTTTGCTATTCAGGGGACACGATTGAACCGTTCAAACACGAGAATATGGTCCAGTTTGCTATTCAGGGGACACGATTGAACCGTTCAAACACGAGAATATGGTCCAGTTTGCTATTCAGGGGACACGATTGAACCGTTCAAACACGAGAATATGGTCCAGTTTGCTATTCAGGGGACACGATTGAACCGTTCAAACACGAGAATATGGTCCAGTTTGCTATTCAGGGGACACGATTGAACCGTTCAAACACGAGAATATGGTCCAGTTTGCTATTCAGGGGACACGATTGAACCGTTCAAACACGAGAATATGGTCCAGTTTGCTATTCAGGGGACACGATTGAACCGTTCAAACACGAGAATATGGTCCAGTTTGCTATTCAGGGGACACGATTGAACCGTTCAAACACGAGAATATGGTCCAGTTTGCTATTCAGGGGACACGATTGAACCGTTCAAACACGAGAATATGGTCCAGTTTGCTATTCAGGGGACTTGATTGAACCGTTCAAACACGAGAATATGGTCCAGTTTGCTATTCAGGGGACACGATTGAACCGTTCAAACACGAGAATATGGTCCAGTTTGCTATTCAGGGGACACGATTGAACCGTTCAAACACGAGAATATGGTCCAGTTTGCTATTGTTCAGTTGTTGATAAGAACACAGGCCGACATACAACTTTTGCTGGTGACCCATTTTTGCGGCCTGGGGCCAATTTCATAAAACATGTTACGCTTAATCAAAAATTTGGCTTAAGCATAGCAGGAATATTCGCTCAAGCAAGGGTGTATTTCATAAAGCTTGTTGTTCTAAGAGCGCAAAGAGATTGCTGTCGTCTGTTTTGTTCGAACATGTTCATCGTCTGCTTCATACATGTAAGTACGCGGGAGCGCGTGTTGTCTAGTGGGTATGAAGCGGGACTCCTAATCAGAGGTTGAGGGTTCGAGCCCCACTTCGACCAACGTGTCTGTGTCCCTGGGCAAGGCACTTAATCCCAGTTGCCTCGTCAACCCAAGCGATATATGGGAAGCTGTTATGGGGAATGCCACAATCTAACTGCTGATAGGGTTGTGCGCCTTGGCCGGGTTGCCACCTAGTTGAAGCGAAATGGTTCTGGTGATTTCCTGATGGCAGCGGTAATAATGGCAACAGCCGCCTTGGAATATGTCTACATAGATAGATGGCGCTTTACAAATGCTTGTGATTTTTATTATTATTAAACGTCAAAAGTTTCAAATACCATCATCGGTCATGTTTCCATTTTGGGATGATTATCACTACCATAGAAGACCCTTGCCTGTCGCTGACTGGAATATTTCAACAACAGCTGAAAGTTGTGTATCCGTTGGAAAATGTGTCTCGAATTTTGCCGAGAATAACGAAGAAAAAAGATGGCGTCACGTTAGCAAAAAATTGGTACATGTAGGTTAGCATGCCGTTTAGTTTGCTAGTGCTTAAACAGTTTTTGAAATGGAGAGAGTGCTGCTTAATCAAAAATCGGATGCTAACATGTTTTATGAAATTGAGCCCTGATCTCTCGGCCTGTGAGCTTTACATTGTGGCCGCAAAAACTTGACAGGGACATTAGTTCTGTGTGTCCCCATGGACAATTTTGTAATTCTACACAAACAAGGTACCAGTAGTTAAATTTAACTAATAATTTAATAAACAAAAGTGTTTTCCGACCTTTTCGGGTCAAGCTCAATTGACTGACCTTGTCTTAACTGTGGCTTCTTTGTTTTTGTTTGGTTCCCTGACGTACTCTGTCCCGACGCCTGGCCGTCATCTTTGTGTAGTTTCTTGGAGCGATAGCCCTGGCCACGTTTATGCCGCTCCCAATCTTCGATCTCTTCTTTTCTTTTCTCCTCTTCTTTCTGGACAAAAAAATAATTTAAATTGCACATTACAAGTTTAATTTTTGGAGTACAGTTTGTAGTACACTACTGTTTTATTTTGATTGGTACAAATTCACAAGTTGACAATTACTATTTTTCCTTAAAATTACAAACTATGCAACAGTAACTGCAGATTTGATAGAATAAACCAAATTTAGGTAGATAAGGTTAACTCGGCTCGAATTTTTTCATGTGGTAATCTGTTAGAGCCGAGGTTACGTATGAACATGAACACGCTATCTGACACATGTCTGAAAAAACCTCAAATCAAAATGTGTCATTTTCTCCCTGTGACACACTAAATCCCCCTGGGACTCACCTCAACCTTCTCAGGCATAACCACTACGCAGGTCCTTGAGGGAAATAACGAGCCACGATGATGATTTAGCCTACAATTCCAGCGAAACGGGGAGGTATGCTCCAACCGTTGTTGTCTCGGATCGTGTGCAAAACTTTAACTTGTAGATAGTGGCGTGACGGTTAGACTGGTTCCCGCTCCACATATTCCACATACAACGACTGAATATGAGGACCGGTCCTCAATCGTTGTATGTAGAATAATTATGTGGAGCGGGAACCAGTCTAACTGTCCTGGGTGTTGGGCATTACCAATCTTATGTGCATCCTCAAATTTCATTCTGGAATGGTTGGCTTTAGAAATATATTGTTAATGTGTCCCACACATAATACTTTTTGCAAATTCTTTTTTCCCGTAGACCACATCAGGGCCAATTTATTTTTGATTGATTTTCATTATGAACTGTACTTGTTTGTAAACTGGTTGCCTACTTACACCCCAACTTGATTGCCCATTTTGTGTGTCATTGCCTAATTTCCCCCTCCTCCATGATCCCCCTCCTCCCTCCGTCCCCTTCTCCCTCCGTCCACCCCCCATACTCCATGCACCACTCTTTATTCAGCTTCCCTATACCCCTTCCCCAAGTCCTACCAAATTTTCCTTCTCTCCTTTACCCTCCTTATCCCATCTTTTTTAATTTATCTATTTAATTTATCTTTTTAAATTTATCTAGTCAGCGCGTATACGGAACACGCACATGCACAAAGAAACTGCACGCGCCCAAAAGCAAATTGTGCACTTATATCCTGTCGTGTGCGTGCGCGCGCAATACGCCTGTGTTACGTGTAACACGCGCGATCGTACAAAAACAACATGACGCACAGCTGTCAGTGGTATGAACGCAGTGTTGATACTGTGGGTGTAGAAAAGTGAATGCAAACCATGGCAAAACGACGAGCTAATTTTGGTGAGTTTTACCTATTTGCACGAAAATGTATTTTTGAATGGGATTAAAAGTAGGTTTGGCTAATCTTAAACAACCCGTTTAAAACCAGCTAGGAGTCCTGGGCACTGATACATGTAATGGCCTCGGCTGGCGGCTTGGACATTATCAGTGCCCAGGACCCCTAGCTGGTTTTAAACGTACGGTATGTTTAAGATTGGCCAAACCTACTTTTAATCCCTAAATAATCATAATAAACTGAAGAGTGTCCTATGCGAATACTAATTATGCCGAGTTGTCACTCTGTTTAGTAACTGAAACAATAATGACCCTGCTGAAAAGTACAGGTACTTTATATTATTGCCAATTCTCAAAAAGGTACGGTACATGTATTGTGTACGTGGTTCAAAATCAGTAGAGATACACGACTATTTTAGTTCAATTCAGTTCTATTTTGTCAATCTGGTTGACAGATAAATGTATGTTATTTTCAAACATTTTGTATTCAAATTTGCAGAGCTCCTTCTCATAACAGACTTTAGCTTCACTCCTACCTTTCTTTGTTTCTCAGCATGCTCAGCAGCCTTGGCATCATGTTCTTCTTGCATTTGCTGCCTGGCTTTCTCCATGGCTTCTTGCCTTGCTAGGACGGCAGCGGCGTCTAGATTGAGTATAACGATGAACAAAAATAATATACTTTTTACGGATTCGTGGGATAATATGAATGCTGTGCCAATTATTCAAATATTTAGATATTCGATCGAAAACCAAATATTTGAATAATTTTCATATTCGAAAGGTTGATGAGCAATGAGTTGATTAGTAAACTGGGAGAGAAATGAAATAAGTTGCTCTCAGAGTTGCTCTAATTAATAATGGTTTTTACTTACATTGTAATTGTACTGTAACAAAATTTACATTATAGTAAATAAATGTAGGCCAATTCAGGAATTTACTGTACACCAAATAAATCATAAATAAGTCAGGTTAAACGAGTATTCAATATTCAATAATAATAAATAATAGTGAATTATCCATATTGACTCAGCCGTACCGTAAGGGGATGTCCAAAGTTGCCAACATTTTCACAGTTCTACAGAAAACTGTGAGATACCGGTACATGTACTATGTTAATTAGGGTTTGTTTTGCCCTTACCCGACGTATTTAGCACTGTATACTCAGTGCTTTCCCGAGACACTATGAACGACTTCATAGCCTGCTCGGGCGGGATTCGAACCCACAACCTCCTGCAAACAAGGCAGACGTCTTAACCACTCGACCACCGAGCCAGCCGGTGTTGAATGGCCGGTTCAAATCAGTTACATGTAGCAACGGATTGCAATTAATCAGTAATTGGTTTATCAACCTTTTTTTGTCACTACCATGAAATGTCAATATTTTACAGTGCATGTAAAGTCCTACGCGGCCCCCGACACCCACTCCCCCTTCCTACGCTTTGCAGTTCCGTGAAATTGGTAAAAACTTTGGACGGCCTCTAAATGATATAAATGCTCAAACATTTGTTCTAAAACCGCTTCCAGTTGTTAATTTGTTATACCCCCGGTAAAGCATGTAAAGAGTATTATCTTGGTTAGAAATAAACTCATGTTGCCTTTGTTACTGTAACACTATGAGTAAGGTTTTTCTTGTCAACACATTAAGTAAAATTTTGGGTTACTGCAGATGACACACCGGTCGGTAATAGACTATGTATGTCTCGCGGCAAAGGTCAAATCTGAGCTTCCGGGCACAATACGACTAAAACGCCTATTCCTATAACACGGGCGAGATTTTGTTTTTTGTATATAAATTGTCCAATCTTAAGTATACAACCGACCCGAAAGTGATTCGGGTAACTAAAATGTTTTTTTACAATATATAATACATGCATAATTATCTCTAAAAACGATAAAAATTGATTAAAATTTCGTGACCTGAATAAATTTCTCTGCTAGCATATTCTTCATCCAATTTGGAATGACCCAAGTGTGGATTCATGTAAAAATTAATGCTTCGAACTTGGGCACTCTAAAAAAAAAAAAGCTCTACTTTTCGTAGATGGCGTTTCGCCTATCGCTAGCGAGGTCTGTTTGTACATGTACACTGTAGGCCTACGTACGTCGGCTGCTGTGCGTGTTGCATATCTTTTGCTGCATGTAGTTTACGATTTTCAAAGATTGACTTGTCGGCTCAGAAAAGATTGTGAATTTTCACATTTCGATTGCTTATTTTTGATTATATACCCCACTTCATCAATTGAAATGCAAGATTTTATTTACACGTTTTGGGCCGTCTGAGTTTACAAAAACCTGCGTAAACAAAATAATCCAAGAATTTCGCTCACGACGTGCGTTGAAGAGATAGGGTCTTTAGCCCGGAAATAACAGTGGTCTCGCGCGGTCTCGTACGTTCGCGAGGTCAACTTACATAGTCTATAGGCCCTCAACGATATGGTATGCACGAGGCCCGTACATTTTCAAATAATTTACTATTCGAAAAATCGGTTTTATTTTCGATCAAAAATTTGATATTCGATGCGTGAATTTTTTCTAAGATTTTGACAAAAAGTTTGCTGTGAAATTAATCTCACAGAAATACAGCAGCCCTTTTATTGGTGAATTTGCCGCATCAAAAAAAAATCTGTGCTCAAACTATATAGACTTCATGGTGTAACATGTGTTTTTCAGAAATTATCGTCGGCCCTTGTACCGGTACATGTACACTGGATTCGTGGTTGGACTCAAATACACAAAATTGTCATCAAAGCAGCCATTTCGGCAAAGGAAAAAGTTTGGTTTACATGTGTACTTCTTACTACATGTAGCTGAAAGACATGTTTGGAGTGATAAAAGCACATACAGAATTGGGTAAAATGCTATTCGAATATTCGATGGACGACTGAATATACGAATCGTTAGACACAGCCTTAGTATCCACCGTGTACATACGTACATGTACATACTGTAGTAGTACTCCTAAATGCTTTTCTTAAAGGTGCGGAACCAGATAACATTTTTTCTCCCATACTTTTCCCGGGCTTACCTCATGGGTCCCGAGATTTTTATATCACATCCGTCATATTTTTCTCATTAGGAATCTGAAACTCTCGCGCTTCTACATGTTCTCGGCCGTATATTTCCAAGGATATCGTCAAAGAACCACCAAAGTTTTGTCAACTAATTTATGGGGATAGTACGTTTTGTCCCTAGTATGGTTTGTCTCTAGTACCCTGGCTTCATTTACGCGACTCGCTACACAGCGCTCTTGCGCCCCGACTATGTGGCACGAATGTGCCGCTTGGTGGCGCTGTGCGGTTTTGCCGGCTTGCGCTCTCGTTCCCAGGTCAGCGCATTGTGACATGGAATGACATACATGTAGTATATGAATAGGCACGAGTTCGTTACTTTGTCAATCAATGTCAGTTCAAAAATGGGTCATTAAAAGTCTTTTTCTTTCGAAGTACGGTACTGATCCTGTGCAATTGGATATTTCACATGGAGGTTCCAATGCGAGTGCTAATTATGCTACAGCTATAAATGTAGTATTTTATTAGCACTATGAAATACTGTACATATACAGTCTGAAAAGCAAACTTCAGTCGGATTTTGAACTCTGGTATGGAAGAAAAACAGCGCGATATCGGGTCATGTCACTATTTACGATCAAGACGTTAACTTACTCTCAAATTTTCACCGTATTTTTTTGCTTTCTTGTCACGAATATTATTTTTGGGAGGTATTTTATATGATTGTTAAGTTAGATCTGAATCCAATTTCCAGAAAATCTAGACTGCTCCTTTAAGAAACACTAAAATTCACAGTGTGCTTGGGCGTGACGGCTTCACACAAAAACTCACCATATTCAGCCATGTTATTAGTCTGTTCCCGCTTTTGTTGCCATCGATGAAGTTTAGAGCCATATCGACTGTGCAAGTACAATAATCCCAGGATGCCTAGGATAATGTACCATCCGTAGCTCGACAGAAACTCTGACACTGTAAAACAATGATTTCATTTTATTGGACATATTCATAAATACCTTAGACAGTTTACGCATCCTCATTGGCTGAGAACACATCACGACGCCGGTTTTAAACGAATGATAATAACCAGTGTTTAAAACTAGCTAGCTCGCGTTTCTGCCCTAGTAGGCGTATGGAACTCGCACACGCATGCAGAAACTGCATTTTCCCGACAGCAAAATTTACACTGTGCATACGACATCTACCGGGTCATCTGCGTGCGCGTACACAACACATCTGCATTATACGCATAACGCGCGCGATCGAACAAACAACTCAACGCACAGCTAGCAGTTTGAACATACAAACAACAAGATGAAGCGAAAAAGTGAATGCAATGACAAGCACATTTTTGTGAGTTTTACCCATTTACACAAAAAAAGGTATTTATGAATGGGATTGAAAGTGGATTTAGCCAGTCTTAAACAATCCGTTTAAAACCGGATAGGGGCCTGGACACTGATAATGGCCCAAGCCGAAGACGCGGGCCATTATTAGCGTCCAGGCCCCTATCCGGTTTTAAACATTAAACATATGTTTAAGACCATCCAAACCCACATTATACAAACAGTAAATGCCTTTTTTGTACAGTTCTTCGGGGACTGTCTTGGGAAAAAATACCATACACCCTCGCCAGTTGAGAATCCATGCACTAAGTCCATGGAGCATGACATAAAATTATAAGTGTTTTCAAAGAAAAACTTGAAATTTTCTAACTGCTAAATTAATGTTTTGCTCCCTTTTATCCTTTTTTGATGTTTGAGTCATCATGGACAATGAACGACAAGGGTACAGAAGTCTTGAGATTACAAGGACCTCCATGGTGTGCTTTTAAATATCTGATTTGGAATTTACGGTAAGAATTTTCACATGGGTAATTGGACTCTTGAGGGCGTGTTCGAATGTTCCACACGACGAAGGGGGTTAAAATGTTAAGGGGCTAAAAGTGTTACCGGTATATAAAAAATGATAACGTCCCAATTGATATCAACGTCAAAAACAACACTTTTAGCCTTCTAAAAGTAACCTACATGTACCTACCTGGATTTTTTTTTAGGTTGATTAATACCGTAAACGCACGATTAATTTTGTTTGGCCTTAGAATAAAAATGATATTTGTCAAAAATTGCATTTTTCCTGGATGAAGAACGTGTGGGAAGATCACATGTCAATCGCTTCACAGAAACGAAATATAAAATCGATGAACACTGTCATGTCCCCAGAGCCCCATAGGTTTGTGTGAAAATTGCCAGCTTAATGCACCTATCAATTGTTTCCTCATAGATAGGTAAAAAATATAAATATATAAAATAATTCATAAAGTGTTTTTACCATATCTCATACATAATTAAAAACAGAATGTCACCGGTAAGTGGTTTCAAACCAAGACGGAAATATGTATGAGATATGGTATGCTTTAATTGCCAATGGTCGATATTGGCTCCCATTAGTATTGTAAGTTGACGAGCCAGTTCACATATTTTCCTTTGGACCCAGCTTCAGAAACCCCAACATTTCAGGGAGCCAATATTGGTCATCTTAAAAGTATTAAAACAAAACAAACAAAAATAACACAAACAAAAACGAACGAACAAGCAAAACAAACAACCCAACAAAATACAAAAACAAAACAAAAACTAAAAACTAAACAAAAAACAGTCTTGGCTGCGGCAAGAGATTGACAAGGTGACCAGAATATGAATAAAAGGAATGATAAATAAGAATGAGCCAAATGGGGGAGCAAGAAATCTATGCATCATGCCAGTGGGCGTATAATCTGTTACTAAAGCTCTGGAATGATTCTAAGATTATCTGTGCATTTTTGCGTATGTTTTGCACCCGAGGGTGGGGATTTTTGTCACCTAAATGTTGCCCCAGTGGTGGGGATTTTGTCACGCAAAAAGTGACAATCCCCACCTCTTAGGTGGGGTAGCCCGGGGGGGAGGGGTGGGGGAAACAATTGATAGGTGCATAATCACTTGTCATCCAATAATATGCATGATGCTTGCGCTTTGAGAACGTCGATAAAAATGCACGAACCGTATCCGATTGTATCCGTCACTGTTTCCGGCGTTGGATTCCCCTCGTCGGGAAGATCCCTGTGCTCGAAATGTCCTTCGGACATTCTTATATTTTCATCGATCAAAACAAAAGATTTCGCCCTGCTTAAGACAATAAATAATACGAAACTATGTACATAAATTCACACGCACACATGTACTTAATTTCCTAAACATACGTGTTCATCGTTTACAGTCTGGTAGACCAACAACTTTACATTCCCTTTATGTAGGGTAGTTCCAGGAACGCGACGATGCGAAGTACGATGCGAAGTTATTGGCGCCCTCTCTCGGCCACTTGCAGCAGGACGTTTCATTCGCTCATGATCATTCAGGGGCGCTTATGAGGTAGAACATGCTGCACGAGTGGGCAGTTCTAGATTGGCGAATCTACAGCTTCAGAGGTGATCTTAACTTGTACTGCGAGGACGCATTTAAACTTGAAGAGCTTCATGGACGTGCTTTGTTTACACTCTCCATGAAACTCCGAACAGGTCGAGTTGGACTTACTAGCGGGAGAGAGATCGGCTATAGCAGCTAGAGAGATCAGCTTCGAGCAGTGAGATCGGCTTTGAAGCCAAACTATAATGCTTGTAGAGCTAGAAATCATACTTGTTCTCCGTAGGACAACAGCACGGACGAGCTTACTTCGGAGAGCCCTTCTTTAGGCGAGCCTTCGTCTTTCCTATAACCACTCCAATCGAATTACCCCACTGCTCCAGCTAAATGCGATACGCTTCTCAGTCACATTCATGAGCTAAAACGCTCATCAGTTTATAAGTGATTGTTTCAGGAGCTCGCTGGTAAGTCGTTTGCATTTTCCCTGTTCTTTATAGTAAGCACGAGACGGTGTCTTTGATTTATCGGTTTTATTTACAATCTAACCCGGCCTCGTCGTTGAGGTGGTTTGGAAAAGTGGTCCCGGATGCCCATCGACAGAACCACGTTCGGGGCTGGTATAATAGTCAAGGAGAGGAAGATGTGGATGTATACTTCCAGAGTTTTGCAGCGTTTCATCGTGGGGAGGCTATTTGACTGCGACTATGCTGAGGGAAGCTCCAAGGGTAAGGTTTTGAAATGTGTTAATAATGAATCCCAAATCTAGTACTAACATTATATAGAATTACTAATTTAAAAAAACTCTGGAGAGTGGCGGTATAAGAACCCACAATATCCTGGTGAAGACCGTTGGAGCTGTAGAAAGACCAAGGGGAGGCACTGGAATTATAAGGATGTTCTTGTAAGAATTGAAGAAACCATTAGTCCTCTAGTGTTTGTGTAAATAGGTACACGGAGTCTAGAGAAGTGGCTCATCAGCCGACAGTCTCCATCCGAATGCACTTATAGTCGCTAAACGTATAGTTGGAGCGAGTACAAAGGGCCTTGACCAAACACTAGCTTCTTCCCGTGAAAGAGGGAATGTGGCATTTCTCTTTGAAGAGGCGACCCTTCGTATGGGCGCCGACCCTGATAACACCACGACGTCAGGCCAATGTTGGGTCCACGTGTGCTTCCGCGTTGGTCCAATGTTGGTCAATGACGTTGGGCCAGCGTGATTTTGCTCATCAAGGTTACGATGGGCCAACGTCGGCAAGAGACGTTGGGCCAATGTACAATTAATGCTGGGCCAACGTTGGCCAAATATGTATCATTTTGAGTAAACGTTGGGCCAACGCTTGGCCACCCTTCACCCAACAACATGCCAACATTAAACCTACGTACGTAAGAACAACGTGGGGCCAACATTGGCACCACGTGGGGCCAACATTGGCGCTATGTGGGGCCAATGTGTCCAATGTGTCAAACGTTGGGCCAACGTGGTACCAACCACTTCCCAACCCCTTTCCAGGGTTGCTGCCAACATGTTTACAAGCGCCAACACCCAAAAACAGTAACCCTGTTCTATATACAATGGACTGAGTGATAGTAACTCACGAAGTATATTGCTGTACGAGTATACTCCTTGGAGGTTAGGCCTAAGCACAGTACTGGAAGAAGAATTTAAACCAGGCGCCAGGCATTATCCTGGGAGCAATTAAGATTCACATAGTTGCTTGTACAGTCCATTGTGTATAGGATAGTGATCAGAACCCATTCAAGTCATACATTTTTATACATTTGTGAATGAACAAATTGAGACAAAAAAGGAACACCATAATGTCTAAAATATTCCGCCTGTTCATATTTTGAATGTATACCGTACTAAATCTAAAAACAAACCTTTACAAATACGACAAAACACTACTACAAACCTTACATAAGTTATTTAACATTTAGTAGAAAAAAATTAAAATGTGTCACACAAATGTTTACAGTCGAGTCTCGATGCGGCAGAGGCCGGGGTAAAGACTTAGTGGTGGATCTGCAAATACTTCCAGAGCACGTTAAAAATATTGAAAGAAAAATATAATTTACGAGAAGATGGTAAGATAAGATTTAATGCAAAGATGTGTGACTAGAGTTGTTTATGTAGCAAAATTCTTGAATAGAAAATCATGGCAAGCAAGAACCCACAAGGAAAAAGTCAAGTTGCAATTCTTTAATACTTATGAAAACAATATTCGGTATGACACATAATGACCATTGAAATGTTAGGCAAAACAAGTGCTGCGGACAAAAAAGAACCCACATTCACAAACGAGACTGGAGAGGAAAAACAAAGTTTGGTTACCAAGCAATTACTGTCAGGCTGCCACTAATAAGCCAGTTCAGGGTTAGCTTCTGCGCATGCGTCAGATCCCTGAACGAACTTTTGACAAAGGTCGTTTGTACATAAACACACGATCCACGTGCACAAATGCATTGTGAAAGGGGCATTTTACTTTGAAAAAAACTTGTGTAACGCGGTGAATTTGTGTTTTTGACACAACATTATCACTGATAATATAGAGCTCATGATTCAACCTACTGTATATCTGTTTTGGGGTTATATGGGCGTCTAGGGGTGGAATTTGAGAAAATTTGTTACGTTATTGCATAAAGCCGAGCGTGGTTGGCATCGCGAGTCATGGGACACTCTACCCATGACTGGAGAGGCAATGCACGCTTGGTTTCACGCAACCACAGATTTTTGACAGTTATCTCAAAAATTCCCCCCTAGACGCCCATATAACCCCAAAACAGATCCACAGTAGGTTGAATCTGTATCTGAGCTCTATATTACCAGTTATAATTTTTTTGTCAAAGCTCCGTTGCTCCTGCGTCTATGTACAAATGACATTTGACCAATGACGTCACAACGCTGCATGGGCTAACCCCGAACTGGCTTATTCAACTTGCGGCAAGGCACAAAAAATGGCAGTATAAGAATTGCATTTTTTTCGTATGGTATAAAATACAAGAAAACAATTCTTAAAATAAAGCAAATGCTTTAAAAAGTCATTTAGATAAAAAAAAAATGAATTTGCTCAGAAAAATATGTTTTAACTTTAAAGGGGAATGATTCTTGTGCCTAACAAGTACAACCCTTAAATTATTTTAATGCAAAGGTCAGAAATTTCTCACTGAAAAGTGGATACGAACTTCACAAAGAATGTAAATTTTAGTGATTCACCGCACTATGGGCACTGACATTTTTGTCCAAAAACTGGGCAAAGAATGACATACAAAAATGTTGTACGCAAAAACATTATACTTTTCTAAGCAGTCGGACAAAATGGTGGCACCCATACCATGAGGCATCGCTACATTTGCTATTCTTTGTGAAGTTTGTAATTTTATATCTACTTTTTCGAAGGTAATATTTCCCGTTCTTTGCATTAAATATTTCTTGTTTTTTGTTGAGCATAAGGTCTTTTGTTTCTTGGGTATACTTTCCCTGTATGCATGGTTTCTGTGTTGAATGAATGATAAATAAGTATTTGGGCTTTAAAATGTCCTCAAACTTTTATTTCAGAGTAAGGGGACAAACATTGGTGTTTTTTTTACGATATCCTTAAAAATGTACAGATTAAGAATGCAAAATTTTAGAATGGTAATGAAAAAAGCAAGACGTATGGTAAACAAATCTAATCAACCTTAATTGTGGGAAGTGGTTATCTGGGCAAGCTCCTTTAATCTAGTTCAACAGCAACTTCTGCTTCCTCTTGCTCCTGACGATTTCTGGCTCTCCTTGCTGACCGTCCACCTGACCTGTCTTTGGCATAACGTAACCAATTCTTCGTAACGCTCTCTACATCGTGCCGCGTGGACGACGATGTGGAGGCGTTCAACTTGACAGCTTCTGAAATATAAATAAATACCGAACATGTAGCATGAAAAAAGTTTGTAAACTTCAATGCTTGTATTTTAGTGTTTTTAGTGAACTTCACAAAAACACAAACTTATCTTTTGTGTAAATGTCGAGACGAACATCTGACCAAAGTTTAATTTAACTCTTCCTAGTGCCAACTTGCATATGGAATCTATCAATCTATAAATTTGGGGTCCAATTTTTCTGTCCCTGTACGTTACATCTGACATCTTGTAAAATGTTGTAGTTTGTAAATTCAGGACATATTTTTTTAAATGCCTTCTATTTCAAAGAGTGATTACATAAAGTACAATTCATAAAAATATGTTTTGAAGGCATTTTTAATGATACTTGTATGGCAAATGGCAGTATGTCAGGTGTAAAAGGGACAGGAAAATGTCACACGTTGGACCCCAAATTTATAGAATGACCCATATAGCCTCAGCGTTCTGCTCTAGCTGTTTTGTCTGGGCGCGCTGCCCCTAAAATTTTCAACAATTGAAGTGGTCAACAATGAAGGACATTTGCAAATCAGACTTGGGCAAGTCTTGGTAAGGAGCAAAAACAGCCGTACAAGAACGGCATTTTTCACAGGGTTGTCTCCATGTACAGTATAATGTTAATTCAAGTATTTTGCTTCTTGCAACACATTTTTTTATGAGTTAAAAGTTACGAAAACAAGTCATAAAATGATAAAATATGCCACTTACTGAATATAACATCCACCACCCGGAATTTAGAAAAGGCAATTTTCCTTTTGCCGGTGGTATCTTGCCCAAGGCCTAACCAGTTGAACTATGTGGCCAACGAATCCGACATAAGGTGAGAAAGGACATTCCTGGTGGTTGTTACCGTGTCTTTTCCTCCAGTTGTTCCAAGATATTGACTCTGAAAAATTGATTGAAATTTTTTTCAAATGTTCAGATTTGTCAACTCAAAATGTGAACTTTCTCTACACGTGTTTGTCACAGAGCAAAAGTGCCGATATAAATGGTGAGTTAATCCGTCATGTGTTATACTGCGGACATAAAGAGTGACTTTTCCCAAAAGTACACGAAGAAATGTGGCATGATGTGAGTACATTGTCGCGTTTTTCTCATACTGACGAACATGGCCAAAAATGCCAAACTGCAGTTTCGAGTAATTCGCGTTTTTAGTTGGACTTATTCTGGTTCTTTTAATTCACCGTTTTTGAAAATAAAATCGCACTTTTGGGTTTAATAACCTTCTTGCTTAATGTCTAAGCTTTAATTAATTATGTATTTTCCATTTATTTGATTAATATCTGAGCAGTTATAAAGCTGTGAAAGTGTTCGTCGGTATGAGAAAAAAACAAAATTCTATGCGCGTGCTGTTCGCCACCCGTAACGCTATGCACTTTCGGCTTCGTCAAGTGAGAAAAACTTAAAACGTTGTTCGCCACCTCCATATGTTTAGTGTGTGTTTGAACGGAGGTCCTCCAGATTAGCGGTTATATTACTTCATCGGGGCTGCGGACGAGACTCATATTTATACTGATGAACACTTAGGTAATTAAGTACCATATCCACAAAATAACATTTTGTAAAATTCCATATATTTCTTTATGTATTGATTTTTCTTACGTCAAAACAGCGTTCAGCTTCGCGCGATTTTGGTTGGTACCCGGTACTAGCGCGCTGTGTTGTAATACGCAGAAGAAGTGATCAACCAAGAATCCATGTTCGTCAGTATTTGCACCACTCCTAAACGTTAGAGTGCGACCGCAAGCGGTAGTACTATTTACCGGAAAACACCGGAAAACACCAGAAAACACCGGAAAACATACTAAATACCGGAAAACATACTAAATACCGGAAAACACCGGAAAACAGTATTTTATGGTGTTTTCTGCAGGTAGTGGGGGTGGTGTTATTAAGTGCTTTCGGGTGTTTTCCGGTATTTAGTGTGTTTTCCGGTATTTAGTATGTTTTCCGGTGTTTTCCGGTGTTTTCCGGTATTTAGTGTTTTCCGGTATTTAGTATGTTTTCCGGTGTTTTCCGGTGAGTTTTCCGGTGTTTTCCGGTATTTTCCGGTGTTTTCCGGTGTTTTCCGGTATATAGTATCACCCACGGCAACTAACAGTCAGAGATTTTAACTGGAACGCGGAGGACGTCTCTCTGTAGGTCTCCGGGAATTTGGAACAGCAGCCACCGGGAAATCCAAAGGGCGTAACCGATAAGTTTTAGTATAGTAATGGTGGTGGTGTTTTAACAAAACAAAAAAAATTCTGGATAATATTAGTGAGATATTTTGGAAATTGTGTGAGGTTTTATTGAATTTTCGGTGCCGATATGGGTTTTGTACAACGTTGGTGAGGGTTGCTTTTACCGTAGCACCAAACCACGGTCTCTGCCCTTGTTTTATTTCCCGGTCTTGATTTCGCTACGGGAAAATGTCGGTTAATCGTGTGGTTTTTCATGCGGCTTTGGGTATTATTATGCACGTTATTGGTTTGAAAATTGCATGCAATTCTTGCAGGTCTGTTGGGAATGCACCCCTTTGTTCTTCGCGTTGTTTTCATGCATTCCGCTCTAACAAATTTGCATACCAATGGGGTGCACAATTGCGGTGCATTCGAAATCGTGGCACGTACGTAGCGCTTACAGATCATGGCTTTGACGAACTCGGCACTACACGGCAAGTGAGAGAATCGTCAATGGTGGTGAGTACGGTAAAAATGAGGAGTTTGCCCTGTCAAGACTATTTTTGTAAAGGTGTCCCTTTCAGTGCTGAAACCCCTGTTCCGCACCAATTCTGCCTTGTTATGGGGTTTCCTCTTTTCTGCCTAATGGGAAAATTAGTGTTGGCATTGGAGTAAAATCTTACCATGTTGCAGTTATATTTGCAGTTGTTTTTTAGTTTGTTTGTATCTCGGGAAGAATTTTTCATTTGACCGCGGCATGTTTTAACATGCGGTCGTAACAAGGCAGATTCAAGGCGGTCACGTGTAAAATTATTTCCCCTGTTTCATCCGCTGATTTGATTTCTAGACACCAATTAATGATACAAGTAATTGGGCAAGAATTGAGAAGTTGACCATGGCCTCAGGCCCTGTGAACAGACATTTGGGACAGGCTGAAATGTCTAGGTGTTTTATCCAAAATCAAATGTGACCTTTCTTTCAATCCTTCACTTTCAAAATAATAAATGCTTGATGAGTCATTTTAAAGAAATGTCTGAGCAACTTCTCAAACTCTGCTCAATTAAATGCTCGTCCATACTCGGCTCGTCGCATGTTTACATTTGACTGAGACTTCCCTTGCCTCTCAAAGGTTTGGTTTTCGCCATATTAACTGGAGGCGGTCATTCGTTACGCATCAAATGTTCCTCTTCTCAAAATTCAGTTTTAAAAGGGAATTGCGAAATGGCCAAAGGCCTCGTTAAATGTTTCAAACTGAAAAATCACCGTATTTGTCCTAACTAGGTATGGACATTTCACGGAAAGTGCCGTTAATATATATATTCTGCAGCAGAGTCTGTCAGAACAATTTTCATCGCGTTGTGAGATTACATGTAGTTGGAAGGATTTCCTTTGAAAATAGGCCTATATATGGCGATATATAAGGTTTCGTTAACGCAGATGTATTGGGCCCGTTCTTGGGGTACAAGTGAGTTTAAGGAGGTGACTATGGGTGGCCAATAGTTAATTCAATTTTAGTAGACGTGTGCAATCGTGAGTGGTCCTATGCGATGTAGGTTAAAACAGAGCATCAATGAAATGAGTAGCCCTATTTCAGTTGAAATAGTATCAAGCCGTAGACCGTACATACGTAACCCCGACAACACACCGTAAGGGGTAATTAGTGAGTACGATGGGGACAGTTCGTGAAATGACCGTAAATGCTGGAATAATGTAAAAATTTTGCGGATTTCCTGTAAATGCATTTACACGCAACCGTTAATTGCGGCAGAAGCGGGGCAACTTTCGGCCATTTATTTACATAGCAGGATTAGTGTCGTATTTATGGCGAAATAGGCCTAAATAGTTTGAGCCGATTATGTAAGTAGTTTCAGCCGAAGCAGTAATTTGAGGCAAGTTGATGTTGTATGATTTCATGCAAGTTTTCTACTTTACCGATGCAGATTCCCATATTTGGAGTCTCGCCCTACCCATGACACTGGATTCTACGTCCATCACCCTGCATGAAGAGACAAGATAGGATTTCTTCTCGAGCGGTGACACAGGGTGACAATTAGGCGTCAAAGTGTGGCAGGTCCAGAACATACTGGGTGCTTACTCGGCCTTAGTGTCGAAAAGAAAATACAAAGTGTTTTGTGTGGGTGTGTTGAGTTATTCCACAGTGGTTTTTTGCGCAACGTACCTTAGCGCAGGTTCCTTAGCAGGGGTATGTCCCAAGTCCCCGTGGTCATGCCTTTTGGTTTAGTTTGGGTATTTGGTACCAAGGAAAGGCCCCGAAATACGGTTAATTCAAATAAATGTGTTTTAGACAATATATTGAGCCCCATTGATTTTAAGTGCCAAATTAAAGTGACCTACCTAGTTATCGAATTATTGTGTTTTGATTTTAAACGGAGAATATCTTGGGATTTGTACTTACAGGATAATTACCGTGTGGTACACATGCATTTTGATATCATCGCAAAATGTTCAGCCCGCAAGGAAGCATGTTTCAGATAAGTACTATCGAGGACGGGGGTCTCAGTTTTCTTTTTGGTGGTGAAATTTGCAAAGTGGCGCGTGACAGTTGGTGTCAGCCGCCAGGGAGAGGGATCTGCTACGGTACCTGACAGTGTAGTGGTGTTTTAAGGTTGAATATCAGGCGGTGTTCGTATTCGCGCGTCAATCGTGGAGGACGGCGACAAGTTAGCGTTTCAGCTCGTCAACCGCCCCTATGGCCATGCATTACCAGAGCGTGTTTTCACATCCTAAGGTGTCTAGTAGCCATGTAACATGTTTGCGCGGCAATATTCATAATTCGTTTGCATCATGGCTAGGAACGTTGTTGCCTTGGCGAGAGCTGGTCACGGTGATCGGCGCACCGCGCTCGTTTAGTGGTAGTGTACATTTGTTTTACCAGGGATCTGTTTTGAAGAACAGTCGCAGCATTTTCATATTGAATATCCTTGGTCGGATGAGCTGCGGTTGATTTTAGTGAAATGTAGTGGTCGCGAACACTTGTACTGCGTATATAAGTGTTCTCCCATAGGAATTGTGGGAGTTTTCAGCTGCGATTTAAAATAAATCTTTTGATAAATTTCGGACCAACGGAGAGGTTAGTGTTATTGTATGTGTGTCCCATTTAGAAATTGAGTTATACTGGTAGGATTACTGCTTGAGGCAATCTATTCGCAGGGGCAATTTCATGAAAATGTGACAAGGGTTGGTGAGGCCCCGTATCTCAGATATCCGCGTCCGGTTCTGGTGTCGGGCTCCGTAGCCAGTGGTGTACATGTAAGTAACCAACAGGACGTCGGCGAGGCTAATTGCCTCTGACTGTCACGGTTTGTGAACCGACCAGTCTTGTTACCGACGTGATATAAAGTCACTGACTCGCAATACTCGAGTGAAAACTTGGGGTTGCAGGTTCGAGAACCGCCTGGAGGGCCTGTGCCTTAGAACAGGGCGCTTTAGCGCGTGTGCTCCATCCTTCGGATAGGATGCGCAGCTGTTGGTCTTGTGTGTTAAGAAATGCACTTTGGTGATCCCAGAGCATTATTTGGCGAATTCAAGTGGCGGACGCTTGTATGGCACGTGTCTGCACTGGGATGCTCCTGGTGCTGTTGCCTTTAGCGTTGTCGCTGCCTTCAGCAGATCACCGGTACCATTTCGCTTCAGCCAGGGCCCAGTTTCATGGAGCTGTTTGAGCGCTGGCTGGGGGCGTGTGCTTGCTGTGGCAGAAAGTTTGTGCTAACGTGGGGCCCTTTTTGCAACCGCGGCGTGCTTGAGTGTGCGCGCGCTGGGGAACCGTCAAAGTCTTTTGTTGCGTTGATAGTTTTAGCGCGGATTTCAAATAGGGGAAGAAACCTTAAGATTCCGGAATGGTGAGACTGACACCCGAGTGGTTATCTGGAATATGTATGGTAAACCCCAAATTTGAAAAGCAACAGATGGTTACACATGTCGTATACATGTATTTGATGTTTTAGGCACAACCGTCGCGCACCACGGTGGCATCTCATGGCCTAGGTCAAAGGCTTTAAGAATTTGTCCCTTTTAGCATTGCGCGGTACACCAGTGAGTAAGAGCCGCAGGTTTGGCCGTGTCGAGGATAGAGACCCAGCTTTCGCCATGTGAGGGGAAGAGCCCAAGGGTTTGCCGTGTGTCTGAGGGGAAAAGCCCCAGGTTTATAGACAGATGGATGGATTGATTAAACATTATTTTCCCACCCAGGGAAATCCAGTCGGCCTGTACCACAGATTTGAAATATTACACTATGTATTTGTAATACACACTATCATAAAGGAAAATTACTCAAATTGCTTATTAGCCGCGTGAGAGAAAAAGCCCTAGGCTATGGTTGGCCGTGTGAGGGGAAAAAGCCCCATGTTTGGCCGTGTGAGGGAAAAAAGCCCCATTGTTGGCCGTGTGAGGGGAAAAAGCCCCATGTTTGGCCGTGTGAGGGGAAAAATCCCAAGGCTATGGTTGGCCGTGTGAGGGAAAAAAGCCCCATTGTTGGCCGTGTGAGGGGAAAAAGCCCCATGTTTGGCCGTGTGAGGGAAAAAGCCCCATGTTTAGCCGTGTGAGGGAAAATCCCAAGGCCATGGTTGGCCGTGTGAGGGGAAAAATCCCAAGGCTATGGTTGGCCGTGTGAGGGAAAAAAGCCCCATTGTTGGCCGTGTGAGGGGAAAAAGCCCCATGTTTGGCCGTGTGAGGGAAAAAGCCCCATGTTTAGCCGTGTG
Source organism: Henricia sp. BOLD:AAB3569 (assembly GCA_037783545.1). Lineage (NCBI taxonomy): Eukaryota > Metazoa > Echinodermata > Asteroidea > Spinulosida > Echinasteridae > Henricia > Henricia sp. BOLD:AAB3569. Next base: position 202,832 of record JBBELK010000806.1, on the reverse strand, counting down.
AGGGAAAAGCCCAAGGCCATGGTTGGCCGTGTGAGGGAAAAAAGCCCCATGTTTGGCCGTGTGAGGGAAAAAAGCCCCATGTTTGGCCGTGTGAGGGAAAAAAGCCCCATTGTTGGCCGTGTGAGGGGAAAAAGCCCAAATTTTGGCCGTGTGAGGGAAAAAGCCCCATGTTTGGCCGTGTGAGGGAAAAGCCCAAGGCCATGGTTGGCCGTGTGAGGGAAAAAAGCCCCATGTTTGGCCGTGTGAGGGAAAAAAGCCCCATTGTTGGCCGTGTGAGGGGAAAAAGCCCAAATTTTGGCCGTGTGAGGGAAAAAGCCCCATGTTTGGCCGTGTGAGGGGGAAAACCACATTTTGGCCAGTGAGAGTAAGACCTCCATGTTTAACTCGTGTTTGACGCGAGAGGAAGATCCCCGAATGGGACACGTGAGGGAAGAGCCCCAGGTTTGCCACTACGACAGAAAGCTCCAAGGGTACACAGGAATAAATTTCTGAATCCCAAATAGTCTGACGATTTCACAAGCTTACCGGTTCATACGACCGAAGTTAATCCCCGAGTGTCCATATATAGGGTTAAGTAGTTGCTGCCCTTACTGGAGTACAGGTCAGCCCATCCCAAGTCTTTCCTTCAACGGTGCTTACAGTCGCCCCAAATATTCACCGGTGCACTTTTTACACCTTGGTGGGGTGAATTATTTTCCAGGGACACGATGCGACGGGATGACAGTGACCAGATCGATAGGAAGAGCCCCGTATGTCGTAACATGACAAATGCAGTCACCAGGTGGTGCTATTAGACAAGTAATTGAAGAGCCTCAAAACTGAAGTATAAGGTACAGGCTCCGGATTGTCGCAAAGAGGGAAAAGCCCAAAGTGGTACATCGGTTCAGCATAACAAACATAGGGATATACACCCAGTAATTTTGAGAACATTTAGCTAACTCCGTCACCAAGTGATAGCGGGTTTAATATAAAAGTGTGAGCCAAATTTGCATTGCGAATAACCTGCGTTTTGTAGAATCCCAGCGCAACGCGTGCAATTACCCTGGGGGTTTTGACTAACGGTCTCGCAGGCGAAACCGATCTGTGGCGTTGATGTCGGCAATGACGGGCTCCGCATTGGAATTACATATACAAATACCCTCATATTGCATACAAAGCGGGAACCCCAATATAGGGGGCAGGCGTAAGAGGAAAGGCGCTGCCACTAAGCAGTGCCCAGGCGAAATACCAAGTAGCCGCGAGGGTTCGAGGTGGAAGTAGATCCCTGAATTAAGGGTTCAGAGAATTGGCTCGGCATGAAAGGGAAAACCCTGCAACATGTTTGAGTGGCTTGACCATGCAGTTATCGAGTGGTAACATTAGTTGGGTTGGGGCTTGCAAGTACAAGCACCGCAGTCAAGCAGAATCGAGCCTCGTTCCCTCTCGCGTCGCTCATTATGTTCGTGGCAATTGGGGATATAATGGTGAAGTATGATTTTTGAAAGAAAAAAAAAAGAAGAAAAAAAAAAGAAAAAAAAACATTCACTAGCAAGAACATAACGGAGTTGCTTTGCATGTCATTTGCGGCATTTGTAGCAAATTTTGTTTGAGTCAAGGGCTAGCGTCACTGTTTAACATGTTCAGGATGCCACAACCTTAACTTCTATGTTCAGCTTGACAGGAGCCAAAGGACATACAAATGACTGCAGTACTTACCAAAGTTTCACGCACTTGCTTGTCTATCAAGCACTGCTCCAGCTCATGAAACTTGTCCAAGTTGTCAATGGGCAGGTCTGGAATATCCTCCGGTATTTCTGGAACTTGGGGAATATCACTGCTCGAGTTCTGGACTAGGTGGGTCAATTCTCTGACGTCATTCTTCACCTCCAGCAGTAGTTTCAGTAGTTTCTTCTCAAAGGCTGCAGTTGGAAATTGAATTGTTTTTAGTAAAATGCTAAACGCATGCCATTCTTTACATGTACATTCTTCTAATTCTTCTAGTGTTATCAGGGGAGTGGACAGGAGTTGATCGGTTGGGAAAACACTCAGGAGGATGATTGGTGAACTCTAACTGGTATCCTGGAGGACGCCAGACTCTGACGCGATCAGAGTTAGTCTCTGCAAGAACTGGAGAGTTGTTGTTGCCTGAGTTCCCATGGACTTAGCCTTGGCCAAAGACTACTCTAGTCGATTATTATTATTATTATTATTATTTCTTTCTGGTATTCATACCAAGGATTCCTCAATAGTGCTCATTGCACTGTCACTCGCAAGCGTGAGGAAACCCATGAAGAATTAGAAGAATCACGAAAGAATGCTCTGGGATCTTTAGAGTGCGTTTCCATTACCTAACACACTGGACCAACGGCTTTACATCCCTTCCGAAGGATGGAGCAAGTGTGGTTGAGTGCCTTGCCCAAGGGCACAAGTACCGTAGCCGTGGGGAAGTTCGAACCTGCAACCCCAAGTTTTCACCTATGATTGCGAGTCGATGACCTAAGCCGCTCGGCCACGGTACCCCACCGATATTGGTTTGTGTACGCGTTGGCCATTTCCAGTAGTGCGCCCTCTTGCAGCACTAACGGACCAGCCCTTTGCTCACTAGAGTAGTCTTGGGAATCTCTCCCGGAAGTTCAGCATTGGAGGCGGTACCGTTTTATGTAAATAGGGCTTGGGAATCGACGTCACGACACCTTATTGACGTCATTCTCGGCCGCCATACACCAAGGTAGTGAGTGGTTGCTATGCGAACTGGCGTGCAGCCTCGTCAACTTTAGATGCGTGCGGCGCCCGCGCGATTCCATATCACGCAAACAACGACCTAGTAGTTGAATTCGACATGTCGCGGCGCGGCGCACGCATCCTGCACGCGTGGGAACAAAACAAGCTGAACGTATCGTTAAAGGCACAGGCTCGTCAGCAATGCGCGCCCGCCAAATGTGTGCCACGCAATACGCAGCTCCATAGGAAAGGCATGGAGCTGCGTGTTTCGAGCACGAATTTGGCGGGCGCGCAATGCTGACGAGCCTGTGCCTTTAAACTGTAGTGTAAAGTGCACAAAAATAAAACTAGTGCTCAACTTAAGAGGGTAGACCAATTTTGTTGCCTACTAGGCCTTCGTGTTGTGGGTCTTTGCACTACTACAGTTTAACAGTTTAACAGTGATACGCAGCTCCCATTGCTTATATCTGAACGTACTCGCGCATGTTACTGGCAACAAACATGGCGGAAACCACTGCATTGTGACGTTGCATGACATCACATTCCCAAGCCCTATAGCTGCACAGGGTTTTATGATGGCACACAAGGGACATGGCATACCACAGATATATTTTCAAATATTTGCAATGTCGCAATTATCTTCATAAACAAATGTATTTTGCGATGTCATACGCCGTTGCAAACATGTTTGTAAATATATTTGCAAACATTTGCCAAGAAAATTATGCCACCGAAAATATTAGCAACGATAAAACGGTCATGTTCGATGATTCTTGTAAGCCGCCTTATATTTTTCAAACCATTCGAAGCGCGTGCACGCGGTGTATTTTGGTTACGCGCTGCATCCGACGCGCTGTATTTGGGTCGCTCGCTGCATTCCGACGCGCTGCGGCGTATTTGGGTCACTCGCTGATTGGTTCCCTAGGAAATCCTAGGCAAAAACAAGGAAAAAGTTAAACCTTCCGGGAGAGATTCCAAAGACTACTCTAGTGAGCAAAGGGCTGGTTCGTTAGTGCTGCAAGAGGGCGCACTACTGGGAATGGCCAACGCGTACACAAACCAATGTAGACTAGAGTAGTCTTGGGCCAAGACTACCATGGACTGAACTTTTTGGGAAGCTTAAGAGTGACAAAAACCTTTGATAGCTCTTGTGGTCGCTCTTCAAAGAACGGGCAGCTGTCGGAGATTTACTTGGCTGGTGACGTAGATTAATTTTCTTCTCTGCGCATTGCTTCTTGAAGCATGACTTTCACAAAACCTTTGCAGAAGGGATCATCACTTCCGAGAAAATGTGGTTTCTCCATACGTTCTCTGGAACCTTGTGCATGGAAGCCAGACGCTAGAGTTCGGAAGAGGAACATAATTATAGACAGTCAAGACAAATTTTACAAAAGATTGGGAGAAATTCAGACTCCACCAATTAGGGATATTCGAATGCAAGAAAAAAAGTTTGTAAATTGGGATTCACCCGGAATACTTCAGGCTTCGTCGTAACTGGCGCGGGAGACGTGTGTGATGCTACCAGACTAAGCTGCCAAGGTATTCGGTTTGGTGATTGTCCGTGTGGAAGCAGCTTGACATTGATTTTTTCATCGAGCAGATGGAGTCTGTACCGTTGAAAGAGGGAGTGATGTTTAAAGGAAAGGACAACACTTGTGAAGGGTTTCCTAATTTTGTACGCTTCGTGTAATTAAGTCGCCAACTTTGGCAGTGGTGCGCTCGGATTGAGAGGGCATGGGTTAGGTTAGAAAAGATTTTACACAGTTCAAGTCGGGGAAACAAGGTATCAATCTTGACGTCGTCATTCCTTTCAAAATTTCAAACATGGCGCGGCACACAGTTGCATTAGTTGTAGAGTTTATCATCCAAATTAACTGTGTTGCCTTGCTGACGTTGAAAACACGATTCTGTGATTCTCATGAGGGTTTATGCACCGGGCAATTAAAACGCCGGTAATATTTTTGAAAAAAATCAAAACAAGTGTTGCCTCTTCTTTTAAAGAAGCGTGACCAGATCACATGTCCCGCACCCCACCCCCTAATTTTGTTTCCGTCATGGGTCCCGTTCTTTTTATAACAAAACATTCGCCATACGTTTCTCATTACGAAAACCCCCGCGCTTCTAGGCCGCGTATTTCCGAGGATATCGTCGAAAAACCACCGAAAATGTGTAAACTAATTGATCGGAGCGGACTGTAAAGCTAGAAGGAAAAGTTTGTGTGGAGGTCAGAGGAGGAGAAAAAGTTTGCGAGGAACAGGTAACCCAAAGGTAGACTGGTCACACTCGACACTGGGATTTTTGTTCTAAAATGTTTTTACTGAGGCATGTGCAGACAAGGTTTTTCAAAAATTGATCAAGAATAGACTTACAATATGGAGAATTTAATATTACAAGACAGCAGAAATTCATGCTTGCTTGTCGATCTCTACTATAGATTTTCAGAACATCTATTAAGGAATATATATCGAGCAAGATCCTTACTCGCCGACTGCCTCGCTCCAATATATCATTGAAGATGGGTGATACCCTTCGAGTGCAGGCATAAGAATAGATTATGCACAAAACAAGGACAAAAGATTAATCAGTCTGTCCCTAATATATAACTAGAGAGTTGAAATTATTCCGACAGACCAAAATCAACTCCTTAAAGTGCAGTACATATATGTAAGCATGACGAGCAACAAAAACATCCTGTAAGGATAAATCTCCAAATATGTCAGTGACCTTTCGTTAACACGAGTCTATTAGGATTCTCATCGGATTCTGATGATTCCTCCACAGGAACATTTATCGAAGATTCCGTGGGTAAAGATACCTCCTTCTTCGCATGTACCAGATGTGAAGGAATCGGTTTTAATTCCAATGAATTTAATACCCTTCTTGGCCCTGTACCATAATAATAATAATAATAGCAATCTTATATAGCGCCAAATGCCAGGGCCTCTAGGCGCTTTACAGTATAAACCAAAGCGATAACATACATATATATGTACATAGATAACAAATATTAAACGTTAAAAACCAAAGAGCATCATCAAGAGCATCAAGTCTGGTAATACTGAACAAAAAGATGTCTTAAGCTGGGATTTGAAATTACTGATGGAATGAATTTGACGCATGCTGTTAGGAAGACCATTCCAGAGGTGTGCCGCTGAAAAAAACAAATGATCTATCACCATAGAATTTTGTTGATGAGCGAGCAGGTACCCAAGATTGACAGTCCGATGATGATCTTAGAGACCTAGATGGGGTATACAACTGGACAAGGTCAGAAAGATAACCCGGAGCTATGTTATGAATGGCCTTAAAGGTAAGTAAAAGAGTCTTAAATGCTAATCTTTGCTTGACTGGAAGCCAATGGATGACATAGACGAAGGACAACTCGTCATCAGGATGATCCACAACCTTGTAAACTTGGAACGGGCCTTCTAGTGCTTCCGTAACAGAACAAAATCACCACAAGCAAGTTTGTTAGGATTAGCTCGTCTATCAAAATGTTGCTTACTTTTGGCAAGTTCTCTGTCGAGTGCTGTTTCCGCCAACCTATAATTAAGCTTCCTTCAGTCGTCGTTGATGCAATATGACCCAGTTGTCATCAAGAACATTTTGTTGTCGGCCTAGGAGAAAATCTACTGGTAATTAAAGCTGGGTCTCTCCCAAACATTAGATACAAAGAAGAAAAACCAGTAGATGAATGCTCTGATTAGTTCTAGTAAGTATTTCGGCCAAGATGATTTTTGGGTGATTGAAAGAGTACGAAGTAGGTTGTGAATTGTTCTGTTAAATCTGTCACACTGGGCGTTTCCTTGCGGATGATAAGGCGTGGTATGAGTCTTATTGATGTCATATAAGGCGCAAAGTTCTTTGATAAGTGTGGACTCGAACTGTCGCCCTTGATCTGAATGGATCCGTTGTGGTGCCCCATACTTTAGAAACCACTCCTTGACAAGTGCTGTAGCTGTAGGTTTTGCTGTTTGATCTCTAGTGGGCACAGCTATTGTGAATTTGAAAAAAACATCAGTGACCACCATGACGTTCTTAATTCGGGAGCTAAATGGTTCTAAAGTGTAAAGTCGATAGCAATTGGTTTCTAATGGTCTTGTTGCAACAATGTGCCCAATGGGATTCCTGTAAGGGGGAACAGCTTGTTTAGACACCAGACAACATTTACAATTTTGAACCCACTCCTTTACGTCCCGGTACATTAAGGGCCAATAACATCGACGTCTTGTGAGCGACATATCACGGTGGAAGTGTCCACATTCGGCTGCGAGGCATAGAAAGCTTGTTGGGTAACCCTCGGATGGGCATTCAAGAAAGACTCTTCAACCCATTCTATCGCCTCACTACGAAGAGAGAAGAAGTCAATCTCTGGATCCTCTCTGATGCACTTCTTTAAGTGTTCATAAAGGAGAATATCTAGGACACCCTCGGCAAATTGGTCGTTTAATAGATGTTCCCTGTTCTCCATCAGTTGGGGGGCGGGACTTCCGCCTTGCTCTATCAAACAACTCCATCAAGCTGTGTGAAAAGTCTCGTAGGTTTTCACCCTCCTTTTGCTTCCGCTCAAAGAAAGCACGCTGGAGCTGTACAGATGACCCTTGAACTCCAAACACGTCCATTAGAATGTAGAAAATCTTACTAACTGAATTTCTCTCCCTATATTTCACCTCATCTTTACCAGGACCGCTCAAATGCTGGAAGATGAATTCCACCTTTTCCTGCTCAGATAGAGGTCGTGCTTACACTGCTGACTGCATATCACATATCCAGTCCTCTAGCTTTCCCTCAGTAAGTCGTGAGAAGGTAGGAAGCTTCTTCTGTCTCGGCAAAAGCAAGAAAATATGTTTTGCTTGAGTCGAGTGTTCAGTGTACAGACAGTGGACCCAACTTTTCTCCACCAGTCGCCATTTCAAGTATTTTGTTCAACCTACTGGTTATGTGGAACAAGGGTTATTACACGTCTAACGTTTGAGCAAAATATACAAGATTATGTATGCCTTAATATGTCACTATACCTCAAGGATGTTAGGGATGCTCTTTAGCTCAACGGTCTAGTAACCCACTAGGAATCAAAGTACAGGCCTACGGGGCAGGAGTTTGGCAGGTCTTGGTCAACTGCACAGTAGTAACTTCAGTACCTGCAGTTAGGAAAAGAGATAAAAAACCTACGACTTGGTTAAATCAATGTAAATAAGTACTCCACAATAGATATCAATGAATATTAATGTACAATATCACAAGTGGGTATGCTTAAAACACACAATGCGTAAACTTAATCTGGACGGATACCTGTTATGCAATATTTATGCAGTTCATCTAACCAGCACAATTGCAATTATTCAAAAATGCAAATATTCAGAAATGCAATTAAACTCAAGTTTTATCCTACGTTACCACACTGGTTAATATTTCAGATCCACAGACAATGGTACAACAGTTCATCGATTCCGGGATGACTCCGGTGATGACTGTCTCGAGATGTCGGACGAGGCTCAGGCCACGGTTCCGAACCAGGGCTTAAGGCAGGGCTCAAGGCGAGGCTCAAGGCGAGGCCCAAGGCGATGCTCAAGGCGAGGCCCAAGGCGATGCTCAAGGCGAATGTCAAGGCGAGGCTTAAGGCGAGGCTCAAGGCGAGGCTCAATGCGAGGCTCAATGCGAGGCTCAAAGCGATGCTCAAGGCGAGGCTTAAGGCGAGGTTCAAGGCGAGGCTAAAAAAAGGTTTATGCCCAATTGGGTTCCTATTGATAAACAAAGTTCTTGTACCCTAAAAGTGGGGTCATGATGAGAGCCTAGAAAGTTCTTCTTGAACAAAAAGCAATATTAACAAAAGGCTAGAATGCAGTACAAGTTGGTAAGGGACAATACAATGGAATGCTGACCTGGGTGAATGTATTGACTGGGTATAGTGCATTCCAATGTATTCGCTGGTGATAAGCTGCAACTAGAACTAGAGCTCATGTGCTTCACGAAGCACGAATATCAGCCTGAAATAGCTGTTATGAAAGGTTTTTCTGACCTTTGAACACTGCAGAAGAATAGGGTTGGTTTTTACCGCTGCTGTACAAATTTGCTCGATTCGGCGTTTCCTCGTTACTGTACAGTCAACGGCCCTCACCGCTGCTGTACAAATTTGCTCGATTCGGCGTTTCCTCGCAGTAGTACAGTCAACGACCCTTACTGCTGCTGTACAAATTTGCTCGATTCGGCGTTTCCTCGTAGTAGTACAGTCAACGGCCCTGCTGCTGTACAAATTTGCTCGATATGGCGTTTCCTCGTAGTGGTACAGTCAACGGCCTGCTGCTGTACAAATCTGCTCGATTCGGCGTTTCCTCGTAGTAGTACAGTCAACGGCCCTTACTGCTGCTGTACAAATTTGCTCGATTCGGCGTTTCCTCGTAGTAGTACAGTCAACGGCCTGCTGCTGTACAAATTTGCTCGATTCGGCGTTTCCTCGTAGTAGTACAGTCAACGGCCCTTACTGCTGCTGTACAAATTTGCTCGTTTCGGCGTTTCCTCGTTACTATACAGTTTACGGCCCTTAATAAAATGACCCGTACTGACCATTAAGTAGCCGATGGCCAAATTCTGTGAACAACCCATATGTAGCTTGGTCCAAAGATGTTACTGACCACATTTGACATTAATTGGGTCAAAACTGTGGAAGGAGTAGCATTTTATATTTTTAAAGAAAATGACCAGTAGTGACCAGTAGTTGACCATTGACATCACGTGGTGGTCCCCCAAGATAGGTCTCCGGTCAAGGAAGACTCTGTCCAAATCTGGTTGAAATCGGCCACGGCGTTTGGCAGTTATTAGCAGATATGTGATGTCACGTGACCGTTTGCCCGAAGAAAGAAAGAAAGAAAGAATTTAGAAAGAAAGAAAGAAAGAAAGAAAGAAAGAATTTAGAAAGAAAGAAATCGGACGATCACAATATACCAGCGTGCTGCGCACGGCTGATATAAATAGCACTGGGTAGGAATTGTGAATAGATAGAACAGCCAACTGTAAAGCTGGAAGGAAAAGTTTCTGTGGATGTTAGAGGAGGGAGAACAAGTTTGCGAGGTCAGGGAGCAGGTGACCCAAAGGTAGACTGGTCACATGATTAGAAACTCGTGTAAATTTACATTTTTAATAGAGCACTAAAGTGAAAACGTAGCCCTTTGTGTGTTGCCATGGTTTTGGGGTCTACACTAAAACCAGTGAACTGTTTTCCTGTGCTTTAGCAATGGACGTTCAGATTACCAGCGAGTGTTTAGACCCAATTACCATGGCAACTGACGTCACACTTTAGTAGTCTATTGGAATACAATATTATTCCATGTAACTAAATTCCATAGGACCCATTTTTTCACTAATATTGGGCCAAGCTCGGCTGCAGTAGCAGCAGGCCTTTATAAAACCCAGTTTTCGGGACCTCCACATACAGTTGCAATTTTGAAAGACGTCGGGCTTTTTTGTAGCCTCGGTTTGCCGGGCGATTTGATAATTGAGTCTTGGCAGTTCTTAGCCTGTCTCCTTTATAATATACCCCTTTTAGTATGTGCTGCCACAGTTGAGACCGAGTGACTACCGACACTATACCTCAACGCACTATTCCCTTTTGTTTACGTACGACTTCTCCCTAACAGCTAAAAGGAAATTACTTGGATGTTTTACACACATTCAGGGAACAATGGAAGGGCGGGAGTCATGATCACTCGGTCTCATATCTTGAGCCAAATGCCTTTTGGTGTTGTACAGACGCAATGACGACTGTTTTGTAGCTTTAGTTTATTTGCGGGCGGTTTTAATCTCGTGTCGGCCTTTCCACAAACATTTGACTGCATCAACTCGGAATCGGCGTTGATACAGCATAGTATAACACAACATTAGCTTTTTTTAGCGTTTCTCCGTTAGGATTTTCCGTGCCCGCAGTCATCCCAAATGTTCACCAATGAAATTTGTGTCACGATTCCTTTATTTTGTGTCTTTACATAAGGTAGATATAGAAAAGAAATGACGTTTCTGACGTAGGAACGGAGTCAGAAAGAGAGAAAAATCGTAAGGGCCTTATCGGGACTCGAACCCGAGACATCTGACTCACTATAGGCAGACGCTCTAGTTCAAAAATTGGTCAGTAAAAGTCTTTTCCCAGTCGATATACTGATCCTGTGCATTTGGATATTTGAGAAAAATCGTAATGGCCTTATCGGGATTCGAACCGAGACCTTCGACTCACTAGGTAGACACTATACCAGCTGAGCTATAAGGCACAGTTGGTATACTTCCTCGGGTTTTCCCTATGGACCAATTTGTTTCACCGGTGTTGCATGGTAGCGCAACTGGGCAAAGTAACGAATACAACATCTGGTATAGTTACTGATCACCGTTGAAATGAAACAACCACACTTGTGATGAGAGAAAAATCCTGAGGGCCTTGTCGGGATCCGAACCCGAGACCTCTGACTCACTAGGCAGACGCTGTAGTTTAAAAATGGGTAATTAAAAGTATTTTCCCAGTCAAAATACTGATCCTGTGCATTTGGCTATTTTACACGGAGGTTCCATACTGTGAGTAGAAATTATGCTACAGCTATTAGCACTATGAAATATAGTCGGAAAAGCCATACAATTCGAATTCTGGTAATGGAAACGAAACAGCGCAATATCGATTCGTGCCACGGTTTACGATCAAGACGTTAACTTAGTCTCCTTAATATTTTTTTATTTTTTTTTCTTGTCATGAATATTTTGGGGGATGTATTTTATAGGCCTATGGTTGTTAAGTTAGATCTAGAACAAATTTTTGGAAAATCTGGACACGCTCCCTTGAGTCCAGGTAGAATCTGCAGTTACATGTAGTTTTCCTGGTAGGCCGTGGGTCGAAGGTGAAAAAGTGCTCTAGAAATGGGAGAATGTTCCTGTCAAAATGTAGCGTGTGATGCCCTTAATTAGAAAAATTAATGTTCATGTGAAAATACTGGTTCATGTAGCTGAAATCCAAGACTGTCACAGAAGATCCCAAATCAAGACGGTCGCCATAATATTCCAAAATGTTCATAATGTACTTCACATTATAGTAAATAAAAGATAAAAAATTATTATTAATGTTATGGGGAAAAGTGTCATTTTGAAGTAAATGAAACGTAATGGCACCTTGTCATTGTTCTTAAAATATTTATATTTTAATAATTATGGTTTGAAACATGGTCCCATGGTCACAATGCAAAAAAAGGGTTACATTTTAAAAAGCCACAAACTATACTTCTAGAGTCTTGACTTAAATATGGTTTTAATATGTTATTCAATTAATGTTGTAGAAGCTATAGTCTAAACAGTTGTTCCATAAACATTCCAAAATGTGGTATTTAGGGGCCTTTTTGTGTGAAAATAAGCCTGTGTACGGTTTGAAATAGTACATGTCATGGGTGATGGACAATTTTTACTGCATTAAAAATAAACTGCAATAAAATGTGACAATGATTGCATAAAATGATCAAAAGAGGGTGTACCCTTTTCTCTGTGCCAGTCACTTGGCTAAATCATCCCATCGGACTCCCAATTTTTCCATTTTTATTGTATGCTAGATTCCGTTGGGTTTTTTTCGCGTTATTTTTGGTAAAATTCCATGAAAACAACGGGGTTGGGTTAAATTCTAAAGCAACTGTGCAATCGAACGAGTGTACTGACATATTCCCATCAACGATTAACGCGATGCGGAAATTGTGTGACTCATTATACCGTGTTAATAATCGTTCAAGTGATCATTCCAAAGGTCAGTGCACATAATAAAGGTTGAAACTGCACTCGGTGACTATTCCCAGGGTAAGTACATACTCTATAATTTCTCAGCGCAGAATAGTGATCGAGGTTAAAGCTCCAAAAAATTTGATTTTAAAATTAATGATTTTTACAAAATCAACCAGTATACTTTCACATGAACATTGATAATTTAATCTTTTAAACTGTGAATCTTTCATATTATGGTTTTAACAATTATTCACCTTTAGGCAGGAACATTCGAACAAGATATGGGCCTTCGGCCCACGGCCAATATGGAGGAGTTTTCCGACGTTTAGTTAAACATTGTCCGGAAACTGGACTAAAGACAGCTTGTGTTCAGACAGGTATTTAAACACGTCTCAACGGCCCGCCGAAAAAGAAGGATGTTCTCTGGTTTTTCACATGAGACCATAAGTAGATATTGGTTATTTAAGCATGCCAAGTCGGTCAAAGCCTGTAGTGACCACTGTAGGTATAAAGGGCTACCGAAGGCCGTGTGCGGAGAAACCCACAACCATTAAACTGAAGAAGGCAATAATATTTTCAAATAAAAAGTTCGTACTTTTGTTGTTTGTAAATTTATTAGTTTCTTAACGACATCAATGGCAAAATAATGTAAATCCTTGCCATTTGATTGGATGATAATCACACAATATTTAATAGAATAATATATATTATATATACAAATAAAAGCAAAATATAACAGAATGCCAGACATAGAATGTGTAACCATCATGTAGTTTGAGAAAGACAACTTTCCGCTTTAAAATAAGACTGTTGAGACATGGGCCTAAAGCGATCGAATCTAAAATTAGTGATAGAGGGAATAAAGCTATGTAATTTCCTAAGAGAGGTAAAATTGACTATAATAGCAAGTTCTTATATAGCGCATTCCATGTCTGTCGACATCTCAATGCGCTTTACAAGTACCTAGAAACTGCCTAAACATCGAGATAGAAACACCGGGGAGAATCCCCTTCTCTTTACGAATGAATGCTCTGGGATCTTTTAAGTGCGTTACACAACACACTGGACCAACGGCTTTACATCCCTTCCGAAGGATGGAGCAAGTGTGTTTAAGTGCCTTGCTCAAGGGCACAGGCACCGCAGCCGGGGATCGAACCCGCAACCCCAGGTTTTCACCCGAGTAATGCGAGTCAGTGGCCTAAACCGCTCGGCCGCGGTACCACACCAAGTTTGTAAATGCGGCGATAATCTATTTAGTTTGGATGTGTGTTGCAATGTGGATGAACAGTCGATTAAGTGCATCCTTTCCCCCACAGCATGCCATTTCTCTCGCTCGATACACAGGCGACATCGTCTCGACATCGTTTCTTCATTTCTCTCCTCAGCAGCAGTGGCCTGTCCAATCTTGTTTCTTCTGTCTCAGAAAGTCTTCCGAGACAGAAGTAAAGAGATTTGACAGGCCACTAGTCCAGAGGCCGCGTTGTACGCCGCGGATCATAGACCTAATGCCAAGTCAGACATGGGCAAGTCTATAGGCAAGGCGCAAAAATGGCCGTACTAAACAACAGGATTGACGATGTCTAAAGTTTAAAGTATGATGTTTTTCCGTTAAAATAAAGTAAATGCTTTAAAAATTCGTTCAAAGAAAAAAAAATTGAATTTGCTGAGAACCACGGACTGCATATCTTTAATTGGAACGCGGCGGACGTATCTCTGTAGGTCTCCGGGGAACTCGGAACGGCAAGCCGCCGGGCCGAGATGTCCAAACGGCGTTAAACCGGCGATACGTTTTTAGTATAGTGATGGTGGTGGTGTTTTTAAAACATTGGGTAATATCACTGAAAGGTTATGGAAATTGTGTGAGGTTTTATTTGAATTTTCAGGACCGATATCGGTTTTGTGCAATGCAGGTGATGGTCGCTTTTACCGTAGCACCAAATCACGGTCATGTTCAGAACATGAACATTGTGTTGGAAGAATAATATTATAAAATGTACTTCAAAAAGGTATTCGAGTACTTGCCGAGTACTTGCATAAAGCCTTATGTCAAAATGAATTGATTGTCTTCAAACCAAGTTTAACTGGTGTACAGTTTTTAATGCGCCGAGATTTTAACTTCTACATGTATTAGACGACACGTCCTCGATATGTACTCGAATATAGTACTCGACGACACTGCATCACGCGGCATGAGGTCTGAAAACCTCGGTGGCCATTCATGCAAATGTTTCAACGCTATGACATAGTCTCCAAACACTTCATGAAGGCACTCGCAGACAGCATAGACGATAAGCCGGACGGACAGAGTGTCACCTTGAGCCCACATGCACACCTCGCTCTTGAACCTCGAAATTTGACGATGACATCTTGTTAAATGATGAAGTGTTTGGAGACCTACGAGAGGTTGGCGTAGTGGGCTTTCCTCGTCCCTCCACCGATTCTGTCCGGGTCAGTATGTGGATTGGGTTATCAGTCCCTGTTTGGTTCCGTGGGTTTATATTAGATGAAAACAATATGTACAAAAAGGACCCCCATGAAAACACACCATGTGCACAGCTCAAGTTGCACTACACAAACGACCTTGAAGTCCCCTTGCTCTGTGGAGAACTATTTCCCACATGTTGGACTAATCCATTATTGACCACATTGAATGTTATTATTTTGTGTTGGTTGACGGTTCGTGGCTTTAAGAGTTGTTTACTTGGTTGACCCTTCATGCATAACTTGATTAAGACAAATTCACACTACCAAACAGAAAACACTTCAAACTATTTCTTTTAAAAAGGAAGATACGCGAGTGTTTTCCTAAACCAATCAAAATGATTATTGCATAATCAGTTGAGGAAAGGCTTGCGGAAGAAACACTCTTTGGAACTAAGCCGCACGATGGCGCTATTTAATATTATGACGAGTTGAAGTAAGGAGTTGCGTTCAAAAATAATATTTCACACAGAAAATGCGATATTTATCATGAAATTAGCGAGCCTAAATGATGGAAAATTTCATTATATTGGATATTTTCAGAACGTATAGTATCTAAGCTTTCTTATCCTCCACGAACTTAGAGATTTTATAAAAAAATATTCCTGCGATGACTAAAGATGCAAGAAACTATTTTCAGCAGTTTTGCAATTGGGATAATACTTGCGTGAAGTTAACTTAGTGAAGGCTTAGTTCCCTATAATATAATAATAATTGTGTTCTTTAAAAATGAACTGTGTTTTTACATGCAGACAGCAATAAGTGCAAAACGTGTTTGGAAAATGGCGAAAAAACCATGGATAAAGTGTTGTTAAAAATTTGTGCAGAACCATCACAATTGACTTCGGCTCACTATTTAATCGTCAACACAGCATGCATGTGTGGACTGGCTGTGTTTGTAAGCATTTTTTAAATTAAAAATGGAATTATTTAACAATCAAAACAAAATGCTTCCAAACACTTTACCACAGGGTTTATGTTATGCAGTTATGCATGCTTTCTGTCTGTAATGTCCTTTCATATGTCTTGTAGATCACGAATCAAAAACCCAGAAAATCTAGAATACTTTTCGTTGCTATTTCCAACAATAGTTCTGCCGCTACGACTGGTGTCAACCCAAAGCCTGTCACCAGCAGCCAACACGAAGACGGCTGAAGCGGTGGACTGGTGGTGGTAGCCCGGATGGTTGTCGTATACAGACAGCAAAATGTCTCCGTTCTTCTTCAGTCTCGCATGGAAATGTTTGGTGTAGCCCAAAATGCTGACCGTGAAGAAATACACACCGCGGATCGAGCAAGTGAAGATACCCGTTTGAAAATCGTACGCCTCGCCCAGGTTGGTTTCGACAATATCGAAGATGACGACATCGTTTACATTAATGTTTGGACTCGTATTAAGGTAAGCGTCGAAGGCAACGGTAAAGGGCGGTGTAGGTGCTTCACCGGGCTGTCCCTTCTGTCCCTTTTCGCCCATCGTCCCGGGTTGTCCTCGGTCGCTGGTATCACCCTTGACCCCTGCCGGCCCTATCTTCCCCGGTAGCCCCCGAACCCCGGGCTCTCCCCTCTCGCCTTGCGGCCCTTGCTTGCCGATATCCCCTTTAGGTCCCGGTAGACCGAGTCCGGAATCGCCTTTCGGCCCAACGGGCCCTTGTAGTCCATTAGATCCAGGTATGCCGGGTATACCCGGCTGACCGGAAGCGCCAGTCTGGCCTTGTTGACAGCAAGCACAGTGTCCGTGTGTTGGTGACCCTTCTGGATCGCTGGGTATCAGGACTTGGTTACTATAACTCACTAGAATGCCGATTACTGCCGTCAAAACGATCCATCCCGGTTGGCGTGTGCCCTGCAATTCATGAAATACAAAACATCAGTCCTTTTGGTCCTGTCACAGCTTTCACGAACCTACATGCAGCGACCGCCTACCTTCAAGATTTGCCCTTGGGCCATTTTTTTGGCACTGCTACGCACAAAAATTGCTTAGCATAGAATTTACTTGCTTTGTAAAATGGATTAGGGCCTACCAGCCAAAATTGTATGTCAAATTGTGTGCCTAGAAACAGGAGTAGAATATCAGCAAATACACACCACATACGATTTTGGCTGCCAACTCATATTTGCAAAATAAAGCAAATAAACTCTGTCCTAGGCAAATTATTGTGCTTAACAGCGCCATCAAATTGGCCCCAGGGCTCATTTGACATTTAATATAAATTTGAATTTCAATTACAACTATTGCAAATAATAATGTCGGCATTAAACAGTTGGGAACTTTCTCTAGATTGAGCGTAATCGCTACATTGAGGGATTTCGCCCAATGGACACAGACACTTTCAGAGCCCGCCATGTCCCGGGTCGCATTAATGAAATTGCCGATGCCCTTTCTCGCTTTCAGATGGCTCGTTTTCGTCAACTCGCGCGATTCGCTCGCTCAACAAACCCACACTTTGTACCACCGTGCTTGGCAGATGTTCCGATGGTTTACTGCCCGCCATGGATTTGATCCTCTGGCACGTCCCTCTTTAGAACAAGTAGAGTTCAATTTATTGCTTATCTTTCAGTTCAGGGATATGCCCCAGGTACAATTGCTTTGTATGTTTCTGGGGTCTCGTCTAATTTGCTATTGTTGGGTTTTGAGGATATAACGAAACATTTCATTGTCAAAAGGTTGTTGGAGGGTTCACGGCGACGTAACGATCGAAGGGACCAGCGTCTGCCCATTACGTTTAATGTATTAATTCGCATTATTCGTGCCTTGCCCTTAGTCCGTGCAAGGGAATTTGACGCACTGCTTTTTCGAGGTGCATTTCTTTTCGCATTGTTTGGTTTTCTTCGAGTTGGCGAACTTACAGCCCCGTCCAAGACTGCACCCGCTGCTCTTCAACGTTCCGATGTCACACTTACTTTGTCTATCCATCACGGCCGCATTCTGTTCAAATTTTTGTTTCTTTTTTTGAAAACTGATCAGTTGGGCCGGGGTTGTATCAATGATTGTTATACCGGCGGCTGTTCACATCGATTTGTCTTTATGTCCAGTGCGCGCGGCGGTTGAATACATGCGGTGCAGCTCAGCAGAACAAACACATTTTTTGGCACATTTTGATGGAGCGCCTGTTACGCGTTCGCAGTTCTCGGCCGTTCTTCGTCGTGCATTCAACTTTGTCGGTCTGCACGATGACAGATTTACATCTCATCCATTCCGCATTGGTGCGGCAACGTTTGCAGCAATGTCCGGTATTTCCGATGACGATATCAAAGTCATGGGCCGTTAACAATCGGACGTGTTCAGGCGTTACGTCAGAATATCGGCTGGATTATTTTTGTGTGTAGACCTATAGGGTTTTGTAGTGTAAGGATTTTAGGCACAATCTGCCCCACGCCTTCTTAATGCTCGGAGTGTCATGCTCCTTTGTTGTTTTTTTCTCTTTCTTTTTGAGTCCCAGGGACACCGGCCAATTGGGTCGTTGGCGACAATGGTCGAGCATGCGTCAGGGGTGGCCAGTCGTTCGCCATGGGGACAACGCTAGCGTCGATGGCTACCGTTCGATGGATGAGTCGCCCGGGGCTCTCTTTGCATCATTCGAGGATTTCCTCATCGAAATTGCTGACACAGAACCCACGTTTCCCGTCGCCATCATTCTTGTCGTTGGCTCCAATGACATTTGACGACTTACCAAGTTTGATCTGCAGATTTTGCTGCGACAGGTTTTAGTTGCCATTCGCACTGTGTTGTTTCCTTGTGTAGTTTGATTACTTAGTATATTTTGCTGTTATTGTTTACGATTGCGCAAATAATGGAAATCATACACGACTTTGTATATGATTTATTGTTTTTAAAAGCTGCACATTAATTCCTGTGCAACCGTACCCAACGACTGGAGACCGTATTGTTTGGTTTTGCTTAATTGTTGCAAAGTTTCACGTGCCAGCTGCGGCCGGAAACTAATCAGAAAATTGTTGCAAAGATTCGCGTGCCCGCTGCGCCCGGAAACTAATCAGAAAATTGTTGCAAAGATTCGCGTGCCCGCTGCGCCCGGAAACCAATAGCTGATAAATAATGATGCATGCTTAATTATTTTGCTTAATTGTTGCAAAGTTTCGCGTGTTCACTGCGGCCGGAAACTAATAGCTGATATTGCTTGTTATCGCTAGTGGTGTGAATTGCGGTGAATTAAAGCTGCTCAAACCGGATTGACATACAACTTTCATGTTCTCAGGGCTGTTTCTGTTTGCCTTCCAAAAACTTTGTCCATGAAGGATAACTCTAGGGACCTAACTGGAACATTCTTTAAATGTTGACAATACAAATCGAAATCAAGTTTTTGCAAGTTTGACTTCGAGAGAAACCTTTTTAAATAAGCGCTGTACTAATACATGCACTGCCGTATTCAAGATGTTTACAATGTATATACGTAAAGTGTTTGTAAATTGATGTTTTCCGACAATAGAACATTGGCATCTGAATAGATCATTTTGACATAGCATTTTGGTTACCACGGCAACAAATGTCGTCCATAGTGTGGGAGATATTTTATCTAGTTGTTAACCAACGGTTATATAAATGCCTTGCCTCAGTACCAAGGCATACATGTATATCTGAGAATGGTTGTGCAAGGCATACATTAAATAACACTGCGCGCGAAATCGGCTGCTCATTAGCGAAATAGATTGATGATAAATTAAAAGGAATAGACGAATGCGGACGCATTAGGACGCCATTAGGCTAAATTCACGCATATTCGGGAAATCGTGTGCTGATTTTTTACGACCGAATGTACCTTTATGGAAATAAAATTATCTTTTGTTAAATAGAAACGGGGATTTTAAACGTTCATTCTATTTCGCACGAAAACGAATGCTTCTTTTACTATCAAATGTACACTTTTTCCAAAATTGTCCGGGAAAAACCTATATTTATCAATTTTTCGTCTGGCATTAAGCAACCCACAATGCTCCGCGCGTCTGTATATGTGACCTTTGTGTCACGTGTTTCTGTCACAGAAATATGTGAAGGCACAAAATGAGCGCATCCACCCTTAAGTTGTTGTTGTTAATTTATGACATGTTCAGCAACTAAGGCCCTTTATGCCATCAACTACACGGTTTTAGCTTCATACTTTATTATCAACTTGAGATGAAGCTAAAGATAGGTAAGACGTGAGCACGGGTTTACGGTAGCACCATGTGAATCTCTTTTGTATATGAACAGAGCACGCTGTTTGAAACGTTGAGTTCACACTCACCGGTTCTTTTCAGAACCACACATACATGTATACAAAATAGATTCACATGGTGCTACCGTAAACCCATACACACGATGAAGATAAATAGCTGCAGTTTTAGAAGTGGGAGGAAAACCCCCAGAGAAATCCCCGGGGGAAAACCCACGCGGTCAAGTAGGGACTGCAAAACCAATCCACATACACGCACCAGATTCGAACCCAGGACGCCAGAGGTGCAAGGCGAGGAAAGAACCACTATACGCCAACCCAGCCGCCCCAATCCACCCAGCTTCCCACACCTTTATTCCCATAAGGGCCTGTCACACCTAGCAGATTTGGCTCGCCGGAGCTATACCGGAGCACAAATTTGGCGATTTTCGAGGATCGGTACTAGTACGGCAGCGCAAAGGTATCACATCACTAATACCCCCGTCACATCGGTGGCGCGGTGCCACTGCGGTGCTTGTACGGCATAAACCGCAGTGGCACCACCATGATCGCCGTGGTTCCGCCGTGGTCCCGCCATTGATCGCCGTAGCACCGCGGAAAACTGTCAAAACCGCGGAAAACTGTCAAAACCGCGGACCTTCGCGGTGGCACGGCGGAAACTTTGAACATGTTCAAAACTTCCGCAGTGCCACCACGGGTTGGGCCAATCCGCAGTGGGATCGCCGCGGCACCGCCATGACCGCCGTGGGACCGTACAAGGACCGCAGTAGCACCTCCATAACCGCCGTGCCTCCGCAGTACAACCGCCGTGCAATCGCCGAAAAAGTAGACTGGCGACCCTACGGCGATCCCGTGGCGGTTCTACTGCGGTTATGGCGGTGCTACCACGGTGCTACCACGGGAGCACTGCGGGTATGGGGGTGCCACTGCGGAGCCAGGGAGGAATTTTACAAAATTTGGCGATCTTACTGCGGTGCCACTGCGTTCTATACGGCGGTGCCGGCGAGGTGCTTGTACGGCAATGGCGTTTCCAATGAGGTTGCACTGAGGTGCTTGCACGGTGCTATTGAGGGCATATTTTGTAAGTATAAAAGCTTCGGTTTTCTGCTTCAATTTCAGTGTTCTAAAAGTCTTCAAACAGTTCAGATCGACAGTAGCACCGCGAAGAAAAACACATGTGTGACGGGTAGGGAAAAACTATGAAAAACTCCTAGCGGTGTCACTACGTTGATGGCGGTTTTGACCAAAAACCGTAGTGGCACCGCCAATCCGGTCTGACGGGGGTATTACATCGGTATCACAACGGTAGAACAACGGTATCACAACGGGAACGCAGGTACTACATCGGTATTGCTACGGCCAATTTTTTCAAGTGCTTTCTCGACGGAGCTCCGCCGATTTTCTCGCCGTTGTTAATTGTGTGCTCCGGTTTAGTCCCGGCGAGGTACATCGGTAGTGTGGTATCAACCTCCATTAGTGCCCCAAGTTATTATCTTGCGGCCGCAAGTTAGTAACAAACACCCCCCTAATTCTTTTAAAAGGCTTGCACCACTTCGTGGAATACACACCACCTATATCAAAACGGTATTTTGTTTTCCGTATAGGCCTACATTAAACAAATCTTTAAATGAAATTACTTCCTGGAATCATTGGATCATCCAATTCTAAGATATACTCCCAACCTGACTTCTGTCGGAAATGTTGCTTTTCTAAGATAAATAAATTATACAATTACTGCACAAAGTTATGCACAAATTTACGGCGCGAGCGGTCCGTGTGTAAGAACGACAACAGAGGGCGCTGCGCGCGCGCGTAAATGGTTATCTTGTGCACTGACTGCAGGAAATATTTGAAGGAGAAAATGTTTCTATAGAAAAGCAACATTTGCGACAAATTTGCAAGTTGGAAGTATATTTGTTGATTCCAGGAGGTAATTTCCTTCAAATCTTTGTTCAATGTAAACGAAAAAATTAAATCAAAGCTGGTTAAACGCTGAATCTGCATGTGTTAAACATGGTTTGGACATCGTTATGGATCTAAGGTTCGCAAACCCAAATGTTTATTCTTTTTAAAAACACCGCTTAGTACAAACAAAAGAAGAAAAGACCGATTCAGCTTTAGCAGTTAATTCTAGCTAAAAGACTTTTCAGAAACCCCGACTCTCTACTCACCTCTTTGGCCATAGTCGAACCACACCCTGCCTCCTGTATACAGTATGCGCTTTGCCCAAACTAGCTCTGCTGTAAGCATTCGTCTCTGCCTCTCAACAAGTTTGATCGTGTTTTTATAACCAGAGCGTTTTCTGTGCCGAGATGACAGCGGGGTGTGGTTGTTTGGTTGGCATTAAGGCCTGGGCTTCACTTGATGTCTCGAGGCAGATGAATGATGACTTGCCCGGTTCATATTATTGTTTCAAGGATTACGTGTCCCCCTCTTTGCCAAGAGATTTTCAAGACGTTCAAACGATATTAGAAAGTCAACCAGGAAATTCACGGTTGGCTTATCTATCAACACGTGCGTGCACATATTTGCACTAAGTTCGCACATCTGTGCTTAATGGGAAACGGTAAATTGTGCTTTCCGTGTATGTACAGGGTTAGTCTGAAAAACGCTTTTTTTTGTTTTATAAATTTGTTTTTCCACAATTTGCCTTGATATTTGTTCTTTGACAGCGGCATATGGTTGCATGGTTGGCATTAAGGTAAGTGTAGATAACATGTGGCCCTGAGCTTCACTTGATGTCTCGAGGCAGATGAATGATGATTTGCCCAGTTCATATTATTGTTTCAAGGATTACGTGTCGCTCTTTTTGCCAAGAGGTTTTAAGACGTTAAAACGATATGTGAGCCTCTCCATCGAAATTAGGCGCTTGTCGCACAGGCCAGAACGGAGATAATGGCTAATTTATGCATGTATGTCAAGTAGGGCATCTTTTTTATCGATACCAGGATTTCAGCATGAGACCACCTATTAAAGGCAGATGCTCGTCAGCAATGCGCGCACGCCAAATTCGTGCCTCGAAATACGCAGCTCCATGCCTTTGCTATGGAGCTGCGTATTTCGTGGCACGAATTTGGCGCGCGCGCATTGCTGACGAGCCACTGCCTTTAAGTATCTATCTATCTATCACCGAAAGAAGTTTAAGTGAATAAATACTATCAGAAAACAGTTTTTTTCAGTGTCTTTTCTTTAAAAGCATACCTTCATGAAACTAGGCTAGATTGGCTAAAACAATGGGAAAATCACCGATATTTCATTACCTTCGGCAGGGGTTGGCACTATATCCCATACACCAGAAAAAGAATGGTGTCGTCAATATTCTATATTTGGCACAGGTTGATAAAATAACAGCTGTATTGGCCAATCAAATTGGGTCTTTCGAAACGATATGACTGTAAAGTAAATCCTTTCTAGTTGCTAGGCATGACCTGAGACAAGCATCCTGATTGCGTACGAAATTGAGAACTGCTATTCTTGTTCATTCTTGCTGAAACACCACCCACACATGTTTTCCTATAGCTATAGGGCTTTTGGAGTCAGAATTTGCATGGTTGCTAAGGACTTTATGCCTTAACAGAAGTACATGTACAACATTCTACGCCATTTTTCTCTGAAGCGCTTCTTAAAAAATTGTGCTCTTGGTCATCACGGAAATGGTCATAACTTGGGTACATTTTTGACGGATTGACACAATGTTTGTAGTTTCGTGAAGTTATAATATACTCTATCTGATTAAGTATTTTGTTTTTATGCAAGAGCCTACTTTTGGTGGAGTTGCTCACATATTACAAAGTCAATCAGGAAATTCTCGGTTCGCTTATCCATCAACACGTGCGTGCACACATTTGCACTAAGGTCGCACATCTGTGCTCAATGGGAAACAGTAAATTGTGCTTCCCGTGTATGTAGGCTACAGGGTGAGTCAGAACAAAACCCGCTCTATGTGAATTATAAATTTGTTTTTCCTAGATAGTTGTTCCTTTGACAATGTATTCATGTTCACATGGTTACTGAGCACGTCTGATGAATCAACATGACTGCACTGTTAAAAAAATCTTTTGCAGAGTACCTTGTTATAATATGAACCTTGAATTAAAACAATGAAAAACAAACGACTCAGACCTAAAATGTTCATTGTTATAAGCAGAATGTACAGTGCCCCCATTATCGCATCCTGAGATCTCAGGGAATTTCCACTCTGCTGAGCGACGATACAATACCCTAAGGAAATCCACGCAAATCTGTGGAGTAAGCCGGCTGTTGTGTTCGGACAACACACGCCCGAGTCATTTTGATGTAATTTAATAAATTCGGTCATTGTTATGCCGAAAAGAAACGATTTCAATACTTTACAGAAATTGTATTGGGTTCTTTTCCTTATGACTGTCCCATTCCTACCAACATTTCCGGCGACGATCTTAATTTACTCCGCAGTTTTTCAAATTAATAACAGGGATGCATGCTCACGAATG
Source organism: Henricia sp. BOLD:AAB3569 (assembly GCA_037783545.1). NCBI lineage: Eukaryota > Metazoa > Echinodermata > Asteroidea > Spinulosida > Echinasteridae > Henricia > Henricia sp. BOLD:AAB3569. Next base: position 178,277 of record JBBELK010000806.1, on the reverse strand, counting down.
TAATGGAACAGATTCCCCAGTATGCTTTAAATAGCAACCAATCGCCGACGCGGACAACGGCCAGCCTTACCGAGTACATGTATCACATCCATGCAGGGTGTTTACAGTCTGCGCGCGTGACATTTGAATGCCTGCAAAGCACTGCCAAGCGTCCTAATTGGTCCAGCAGAGGCGACAAGATTTCTGTCGCTTGTTCCCCCGCGAAATTGGGCCGGTTTCAACAGGGCCTCGGTATGAAGGAGTTGGGGAGTGTGTTAAAGGGGCACTGTTGCAAGAGGATGCCATTATCGATGTTCAACTGTACTCGTGATAAAGAGTTTTGTTGCTACGAAGACCCAGAGGGACATTTAAGTATTAGACAGTTTCGGCAAGCTCAAAATCCGCGCGCGTATACGTATCCGTACTATTTTTAGCTTTGACGTCATCACTTTATGCGGTCTCCTCGTACGTGTGCGGATCAGCCACACGTAGGACAACGTATGGGAGCGGTACGTATAAAATTAATCTCGACTTGTTTACACCAAATTAGTGTTATGTCACACGGATACGTCTGCGAACACGTACCATTAAACTGAGATGACGAAACTGTCTATTGTGCTTTTTTTAATACGTACGTACGTACGTCACAGTAATACGTACGTACCTGATAATAATACGTACGTACGTGATAATAATACGTACGTACGTGAGAATAATACGTACGTATGTGATAATAATACGTACGTGTGTGATAATAATACGTACAGTACGTATTATTATTTGGCTTTCCAAAGTTGTATTTGGACAAACTTCAGTGTGTACAAAATGCTGCAGCAAGACTTGTGTCCGGTGCTACTAGACGTAGCCACATTACACCCATACTAAAACAATTGCATTGGCTTCCTATTTCTGTTCGTATTATTTTTAAGATAATGTTATTGACCTTCAAGGCAATTCATAATTAAGCACCTGACTATCTCTGTTACGTATTAAAAATGCAAACAAACTCTGGTTATTCATTACGATCAGGAGATACTCCTTAGTTATGTCATCCGGTGGGAAAGATGTTGAAGACATCAGGTGACAGGGCATTTTTAACAGCAGCTCCCACACTTTGGAACAAGCTGCCACAAAGCATTCGCTGTGCTCAGTCACTTGTAGAATTTAAACGAAAGCTCAAAACACATTTGTTTCTTACTGTTTATGAGTGAATAGGCAAGTGGACCCACGCTTTGTTGTACTTGTCTAGGTTCGTGCAAGTGTGTTAATTTAATGTATGTTTTAATGTAATTATTGTAATACGCATTTGAACACGTACATGGAATTTGCGCTACCTCACCAACCGTTCGCAACGAGTACAAATTCAAGACAAAGTTTCGAGCCCAACGACCCTAACAACAAGTGTCCCCAAGGATCCGTCCTCGGACCAGTTTTGTTCTCACTCTACACTGGTCCTCAAGCACGGCCTCCATTACCACTTTTATGCCGATGACACGCAAATCTACGTTTCCTTTGATCCCGACCAAAATAAAGCGGAACTGGCCATTCATCAAGTGGAGCAGTGCATTGAGGAAATCCGCAACTGGATGTCAGCTAACTTTTTGAAGCTGAATGATGATAAATCTGAATTTATCATATTTGGCTCAAAACAACAGCGCAGCAAAATTAACATTGGACATATCCGTATAGGAGTTTCTGATGTCCCCGCATCATCAGAAGTAGGCCTACGGAATCTGGGGTGACGGTGTCACTCAAAGCACACATATCTTCAATGTGTAGATTTTCGTCAATGCACTTACGCAACATTGGGCTCATCAGGAAATACCTTACCCAGGACGCAACAGAAATTCTCATCCACGCCTACGTCACCAGCCGCCTTGATATGGGAAACTCACTATTATACTCACTACCGGAAAATCAGTTGAGTCGTCTGTCTTGCCTTCAGAACATAGCTGCTAGGATTGTCACTAAGACTAAAAGAAGTCAACACATCACTCCGGTCTTAAGGAATCTGCATTGGCTACCTATCAAGGACAGGATATGCTTCAAATTTTTAATTTATGTTTACCGCTCCATTACAGGCAGGCTACCATCATATCTTTCCGACCTAGTCCAACGGCATCATTCAAATCGTGAATCCATGAGATCTAACAACAAACTCCTCCTAGCGAAAGTTTATTCCAAAAGATCGTGGGGTGAAAGTTCCTTTGCCTGAGCAGCTTCATCCTTGTGGAACAAGTTACCAGAACACATCAAGCTATCGCCATCACTTGCAGCTTTTAAAACATCACTTAAAACACATTTGATGAAATCTCATTAACTGACTGAACTCCATGATTGTGATATTAGATTTTTAATGTGTCTCGCTGCGCCATGAGCATCTTTTTTGATGGATACCGGCGCATTATAAATTTTCATTATTATTATTATTAATACGTACGTACGTGATAATAATACGTACACACGTGATGATAATATTACGTACGTACGCGGTACGTATTATCAAGTACGTACGTATTAAAAAAAGCACAATACTTAAACGTCGCCCCTTGGTATTCGTATGTTGCCTCTGAGCCAAAGCTATTGTTTTTATCTACCAGGCGACTGGTGTGGCGTGTACGTACAGGAACAGTGGGAGGCTGGGGCACTATATCATCCGGATACACATACTTTAGAAACTACCATGACGCGGATTTACCCTTGAGCTAATGGCATCGACTAAAGGGATACGTGAGGAAATTAAATTTGTCGTCCTGCACAAGACAGGTACATTTATAATTTCTTTATGCAAGTCAGCCAAGGCCTAGTGACCACTGTATGTAAGGGCTACTGAAGGCTGTGTGTAGAGAAACCAAGCCCCTCACAATAAAACAGTAACATTTTGAATAAACATCCACATACCATTTGTAAATTTATTAGCTTTTCAATGATATATTAATTGCCAGATAATGTAGATCCTTGCCATTTGATTGGAAGGTTTTAGGTCACATGATATTTAAAGCCCCAGTACATCATTTGCAGTCGTCACCAAACTTCAGGTGTTGACAAGAAAAACTCGACTAAAAGTGTTGATAGCAAACACCACATTACTTTTTTACCATTCATTCAACACAAAAACCATGCATCATTTGTTTTCAGGTTTTCTGAAGTATTGCTGCATCTAATGTGGTTAACATATTTACAAGGCATTTTATCAACATGCCTGTTCCTCCTGTTTTTATTTAAAGTTTTCCTCCAAGCAGAAATCTGTCTTATACTGAACTGCACACGTTTCTTTTCCCCTGTGATCAATTCGATTACTCATTTTGTCGAACACGAATCTAAGAATATTGGATTCCATAGGCATGTTAACACCTCAACAAAAGTAAGTTCCCCTCTAAATAATTGATTATATCTCGGAATTACACGAAACTTGGAGTGAATGATTAGTGCAATGCATGGAACGTGCATCTCAAGTGATAGGTCCATACATTATGTCATGCATGAATAAGCAGCATTTAAAGGTTAAATTGACACTTTTGAAAAATTGCAAAATGCAATCAACAATTCCCTAATTCTTTTCACACATGACAGGTACAGTTTTGGTCCTCAGTATCTCGTGGTGTTCGTGCACCGTGACTGCACGCATGTCTATTCAAGACAGGGCCATTGCCATAGGCCTGCTAGAGACCCTTATACACGTAAAACAAGTAGCCTGTATGATGAGAGTCAGTCCAAGTGCAAAAAGAAAAGTGTGTCCAAAATTCGAATTGATTGGAGCTGTCGCAAACTTGCCAAGAACTAGTCGACCAAACGCTACTTCCCCTGCAGACAAACACTTTATGACAATGCAAGTCCACACAGGGCAATAGTGGTCAATGACCTTTATATATTCAAGAAATTGACCGGATGATATGGCCAGCAAACTACCCAAATCTCAATCCCATAGAACATTTGTGGGATCAAATGAAGCGGACATTTGATCGGAGAACTGATGATCAAACAACACTCAAGGACTTGCCCCAGATGCTGCAGGAGTGGATTATCCTTCCGCAGCGGAGGATCACCCGTCTTATCAACACAATATGCGTGATCGATGTCATCAGGTGTTAAATATCACGGTGGTTACGCAAGACACTGAGGACCAAAACTGTACTTGTCATGTGTGAAAAGAATTGGGGAATAATTGGTTGTCCATTTAACCTTTAAATGCCTCCCATTCATGCATACCATTAGGTATGGTCCCGCCACTTGAAATGCAAGTTCCATAATTACTTTGGGAGATATAAGCAATTATTTGGGGCGGGAGGGGGGGGGGGGGGGGGGGGGGGGGGGGGGGGGGGGGGGGGGGGTGCGACTTACTTCTGTTTTGGTGTTTATTTCAAATTTAACTTGTACTTCCTATGCAGCCCTTCGGGATTTGAGACCATCTTTCTTGGATCGCTTCATCTTCATTTTCGTCCTCAAAATTCTCAAATAGGTAATCGCTGGGTATGTTATCCTCTTACAAACCATATCATTTTTAACTTCTGGTCTTAAGATGTATCTCTCAATGACAATCCTTCCCCTCAACTCGCTCACGTTCCTTTTGCCCAGAATACAACGTTCCTTTAGTTCTTCGTTTCGCCTCACCAGTTCAGCTACATCCGCCGCCATGCGCTGGCGCCCGTAATGCTCAATTGTTGTCCAAAGCGTGTCATTGAAATGGTTGTAGAGTTTCACATCTCCGCGCAGCCACTGCAAGAGTCTCTGTTCGGTGTCAGGAGAAAGTCTCTTGACAAATGCGTCGCTGCGAGCGTTGCTGGTCAAGTAGATGACGTCATCAAAGGTCCAGCACATCATGTCTTTGAGTAAAATCAACGACTCTTTCAGGTGTTCAGCAACTAGGACCAGATCGAAGGACTGGTCTATGTGCTTGATCCAACTACTGATCTCTGTGTCGTTGTCTAGTGCACCCACATCTAGACCAAGATCATAGAGCATCGGGTTCAGAACACTGTGCCGTGGATTTCTCTCGGAGTGCTGCTCATGGAGGATCCGAGCCGAGGCAGAGAATACTTCGACGGAGCACTTAAAGCGACGATCCATCCGGTAGAAGCTGTACATGCTCTCAAACTGTTTCGGCGGGTAGCGAAGAACGGTGATGAATTTGGTTCCTCGTGCCATCACTTTCTTCATGTCTGATATTTGAAGGAAGAGGTGCGTTTGAGCCAATGTGCACTAGATTATTCATAGCAATGGGAACTAAAGTTCATCTGATTGATGTGGGGTACCGTGGCCGAGTGGGCTATTGGCTCGCAACACTCTGGTGGAAAAATGAGGTTTTAGTTTCGATACCCGGCTGTGGTACCTGTGCCCTTGAGTAAGGCGCGTAAAAACACTTGCACCATCCTTCGGAAGGGATCTAAAGCCGTTGGTCCAGTGTGTTGTGTAACGCACTTAAAGAGGAAGAATCCCCCTTGACGAAAACCCAGCATTTAGGCTTTTTTCGATTGTCCAAACATCCCTCTTGCCGATGTGGATTTTTATTATTTGTTAATTGTCGGTTTTAAGTGGATAAATTGCAAGCAAAAGTGCGCTTTTCGAAAATGAGATTTTCGCGATTTCTGAAACGCTCATTAGGTATTCATGATATGCGCGTGACCCCGTGACGCAATCCTGAGAAATACGATTGTTAGCTCCATACGTTTAAACGCAAAAAAAATGGAAAACCGTCTCTGTTAGATGGTGTTTTTTTAAGAATGTTGTTGGTCCTAAAAGCCAGAGATATGCCCAGTAGCTGCGTAGTTGTATGTTTTACCAGACACTATGAACAAAAAAGAGCAGAGAGATTTTCTTTTCTATTACCAAGAGAGAGAAAAAGGAGTCGCTCATTCTAACTTGTACCGGCCGATGTCACACACATGGGAACTTCCCCCGCAGTGAACCGTCCTATGCTGTACACAGACCGCTGTGAATGCCGTTCGTTCCGTGACAAAACCACCTGTCGCAATGCACCAGTATTTACTTTAAAAGAGCTTCGTTGTGAGCCACAATTTCACCGTTTTTTTCACAAAACAGGTAATAGTAGATTGTTGTCATATTACATGAAGTGTTTTTCACGTTTGTATTTTGAATTACAAGGACAAAACAGGCATGATAAACATTCACTTCGTGTATTTTCAATTCAATACTGCACAGGCCGTTTTGTATGTTTCTCAGGATGACGTCAAAACCCTGTTGATAAACAAAGCAAGTGACCTTGAGCGTTTCAGAATTTTGGGTGAAGAGGGTCGGAACTGCTTTACGTTTTAAGCAAAAGCCTGTCGATTTTTTTGGAAAAAACAAGTTGTGATGGTGTTGTAGACTCATACAGCTCCATGATAAACAGAAAAATGTGGACGGGGAAATCTAGCTGTTTAACATGTCCCGGAGCACCCCTTTTGTGAAGAGTTAGGGAATTCCCCGGTGTCTCTGGCCGTCAGCTGCCAATGGCACCACCAACCTACGTATCTGGATAATTAGGTAGAAGGCACTTAGCTTTCTGACACCCATTATAAAGTGCCGAATACGCGCACAGAGATAATCAAACACATCACAGGTACCTATTTCTCCCTAGATGGAGAGAGGCACCCCATGGCAAACTGCCTTGCCCAAGAGCACATGCACTATAGGCGAGCCGGGATAGGATTCGAGCCCAATACCCGAGGATTAACCAGTCTTAGATCGAGCACGCTACACCACTCGGCCATGGTACCCCAACATAGTATGCACTCACTCTCTTTATGGAATCGTGCGTGATTGGCCAAGATGTCATATTTCCCAGTCCGCGACGGCATGGCAAAAGAAGGCTTGAATTTGTTCGGACACCCCATATAGACGTCCGCAGGCGGGAGGGCAAATGTCAAGTTGCGGACATCTCCAAAACGATACAGGACATTCTGCAGAGTGGAACTGCCAGTCTTGTGCGTCTTGAGTAGCAGGATGTTCTTCTGCTCCTGGCACTGTGACGTTCGACCTTGGATCCCTCCATCTCTGACCTGTGAAACTTGGTATCTTTCAGGGCTAGAGTCAAATAGACCAAGGGCCAATTTCATAAAGCTGTTTAGCAGAAAAATTTGCTTAATCAAAAATGTGTGTGCTTTATAAAAAATAAATTGCATGTCAACTTGGGGGCTATTCTTCACAAGAACATCTGCTATTCTTGCTAATACATACATGTAACACAAGTTGACATACGATTTTGACTATTAAATAAACACATTTTTATCAAGCAAAATGTTTTTGTTTAGGCAAATTTTTCTGCTAAACAGCTTGATGAAATTAGCCCCAATTCTAAAGCCTAAGTCACAGCGGACCGTACGATATCTAGATCATCAATTGGTGGCGATTTGGCCGACTTTCAACCAATCGGCAATGTTTTATTCGATCTCCATAGACGACTAAAGTGAAAACGTCACCCTTTCTGTGTTTCCAAGGTCCACATTAAAGCAAGTGAACCTTTCCCCCTGCGCTTTAGCAATGAACATTTAAGATTGTCAGCGAATGTTTAGATATAATAACCATGGCAACTGGTGTCACACTTTAGTACAGTCTATTTGCAGTCACATACATGTACTGCGGTTGTTCTTACGACTGGTTGTAAGTCATACTGATTGTAGGTTGTACGCGTGGTTGTGCGATCACCAACTAGAGACACCACCAATCGTCAGATGGCACGACCAGCAGTCGCACGACTGCTTGACACGCGATTATGCACGACTGGCGGTAAGACCATGCGCGACTGGTGGTACTGCCAAGTAAGACCCGTATGCGATTTGAAATCGCAGGTCAGAAGTTTTTGAACATGACTATCAATTTTGCTGCGACTGTTGTTGCTCATGGCGATCATCTTTCTACGATTTGCCCGCGATTCTAAACGAATTCAGTCACAGCTAGGTCATAACTTGGTCGCAGGTCCGGTGTGACTGAGGCTTTTGAGCCGCCTTCAGGTCGCCTGTCGGCATCAAAATATTTCGGCGATTGTTTTGTGACCTCAGTGTAGTACGACGGCATTACGACAACCAGCATCAGGCGGCGCTAAAAAAAAATCAACAATCCCAAGAGTTGAACATGTTCAGCTTTTGCGACGTGATGCCGATTGTCACAGCCAAGCTCTATGGACGAAAACAAGATACGCGCGTCAGGCGTAAAAATCACGCCATCGTGCGTGACATGAGCATAGTTGCGATTATTTTGTGTCGAGTTACCGCTTATTTAGCGATACTCACACGATTGGTTCAGTTTTGTGACTTGAACGTTACTTTGTTTGAGTGTTCCGTCGCGGCGCAAGTGAATCGACCCGAGGGCGGCTTTTGGGAATGCTGTCTTCTATTGACAGTCAGCCATTTTGCAAGCCTTCTAGCAATGTTCATGTGATACCCTTTTCCACCAAATCTTTCTAATCCACCATCTAGCAGCGTGGGCCTCTTTAGTTTTACAGGAAGTGATTGTATTTCTGTATTAATCCTTACAGGGAGAGAGATCAATGGGATGCTAACTCAGTGTTTTCTCATTTTGTGGAAATTTAAGACCAAAATTACAATCCTGCTCTAAATTAAATTCCAACGTCTTCACTGGCGTTAAAATACAAAAGACAATACAAATCTGAGTGGAATACGAACTTGGAGTTGACTGGTAAAGGCATCCCGAAGACACCATGCCTCCCGACGTTAAAGGCAGTATACATCATTGGTAATCTCGAAGATCAGAAATGTTCACAGATTTACGCCTAACTTACACAATATAAACATAATAACCGTAGAAAACTTCCCCTGAAATGGTTTTGTCCGAAGTGCTATAGTCTTTGACAAATGAGTAAAACAATTAGTTTTCGTCTCATGAGACGAAAATTCAATTCGCCCCAAAACCATTTCGCCCAAGTGCCATTTCGCCCCAAATGACTTCGCCCGAGTGCCATTTCGCCCTAAATTACTTCGTCCAAACACTACATCGCCCAAATGCCACTTCGACCCAAAACCACTTCGTGCACAGGCCGTGGTTCAGGGCGAAATGGTTCAGGGCGAAATGGTTTTGGGGCGAAATGAAGCAAAGTACCTCTAAAATTAAAACCACCGTCCGCCATGTACACCACCTAATACAATGCATTGCCAAGACTGGTCATACTGTCTTTACTAGTCTATATACGTCATGCCGTCATGGTGTTTAAGTGGCATGCAAGCGATTGCATGGACCGGTGAGCAGTCTATTGTTCGTGGGGTACAATGGCGGCCGGCGCATCGCTTAAATTCTCGTATAGCCAACTGCTATTGCATACTTCATCCAGTGTATATATATATTGATGCGTCGGCCCCGCTACGCCACGCTGGACGATCGTTCAGGACCTTGTGTACAAAACATCTGAGACTAGCTAAAAAGTGTTCAGGAAAATACAATATTTTCCAGTCCTTAATTTGGATTTTTCTATAAATTCTGCACTTAAGGATACTTAAGGATAGTGAATTGAAGAAAAAAACTAATGAATTGAAGATGTTTTTTTGTTTACTACTTTAAACATGTTTCCAACATTTGTATTGGAAAAAAATAGCACTCGACCGTCATTTAATACAAAAACCTATACGGAAGAACATGATGACATTATTCAGTTTTGTGAGCAAAATATTTGAAAGTCATAATGCATAGGATACATAGTTTTGTTTGGCAACAAGCTATGACTATGTTAATGGTTCACTGCATGAGAACACAAACCTTCTTATGCCAATTTGCAGAGTCGTTGGTCCAAAATTCCCCGTGTTTATGTAGATTATAGAAAACAGAAAATAAACAGCTGCCAGTCCCAGAGTCACGACAAAAGCTTCGGTGATTTTCATGGTTCACATGCGACCCAAAATGTCTATGACCTGCGGTCAGGTGAATGTGAAATAAAATGCATCGGCCTGCATTAAACGTGTGTAGAAGGGCGGGTCAGTTTTACACGAAATAAATGCATGGAAATCATCACCAATTTGGGGCGAATCGTCCGACCAGCACCCTGGCTTTGGATCCGTGAAATAATCCATTAGCCTTTTTGAAGTAGAAGGACCATAGAGTTGTATAGAGTAAACTAGAGTGTGCACTGGCTATTCAAGCCACGTGTGTGGACCGTGCCGATGTGGGCAGCGCCATGTTTGCTTAACGCTATGAGTGCAAAATGGGCACAACAGCTTTGCCCACCGAGCACCCATTGGGCGTGTTTGTTTCGTGTGACAGATCCGAATCCAGATCCCGGGTAAATTGTTTCACCGCGCAGAAACAAACAAAACTGCTCTCAACTCGGATCTCAAATCACGTGAATTGCAATTTATTTACCAAATTTGTCAAATTTCTGTTCCAAATTTCCCCCACGACATTCGTCGTACATAAACAAGCAGCCTAAATTTGTTTGCATCGCGTGTTGCCTCTGAAAATTGAAACAACACGGGTTTACTCACACAAAAATCTTCGCGATGGTTACGTCGCCATTTTTTGATCTAGCTGAACCATCTCTCGAGAAAGATTCCACACGTCACAGATCTCGATAAGGATGTGCGCGAAGTGAACGAGTTCACCTTGGATATGCGTCGATCTGAATCTGGACCGTCCGAAACAAACACGCCCATAGCGTTAAGCCAAAATGGCGGCGTCCATGTCGGCACGTCATGTATTGGGAGTGCGCACTCTAGTTTACTATATCTAACTCTATAAGAAGGACACAATAGGAGGGCTCACTTTGATTTTGGGATACATTATAATTAAATGAAAAATAACTTAATTTTCCACTTTGCACTTTTTTATTTTATTTATAATTCTGTCTCTGTTATAATTAAAATGTGTAAATCAAGTTTTTGGAAATGAATACAATCGTAAATTGTTTTTATATCCAAATAAAATTGCGCCGCTCCTTTTGTTCCGCCATACTTCTAAAAGGCTAATGGAACGACGATTACATCAACATTTGCCGGTAGTTTAGGAAAGAATTGAGTAGTTGATCATGGCTTCAGACCTTGTGCACAAAACATACGAGACTGGCAGAAACATAATTTAAGAAAATCTTAAATTTTCCAACTCTAAATGGATTTTCTAACACATCAGGGCCCAATTTCATGGAACCCGTTAATACACATTTGTTTAGCACAGAATTTCTTTGCCTTATTTTGCAAAACTGGGTTGCAAGTCAAAATCGTAAGTGATGTGTATTTACTGATATTTTGCTACTGTTCCTAAAAATATAATTTAACATTATGATACAATTTTGGCTGGTAACACATTTTACAGAGCTAAGCAATTCTGTGCTAAACAAATTTTTGTGCTAACAGGTTCCATGAAATTGGAACAGTTTTTTGCGTAATTATTATGTTCACTGGTCGCCACTGAGACGCCGTGTGTAACAGGGCAGAAAACGTTTCAGTTTTCAAGAAAAGTGTTCAATGTTTTTCACTCATAAAATCACTTCCCTTTATGATATTAACCCCTTTGATATTTATTAAGTCATGAAGTTTAGATACACTGACCACCCACTCTTTTCAGTCTGGAATTATTCTTGTTTTACCTTCAAATTCTCTATATTATTATTCAACGCCGGGCTAATGTCGCTATTATTTGAAAGTAGTTCATTTCTTGTACGAAATGTAATTTCTTTTTCTTCAATTTCACCCTGCGTGGTTATTTTTTTAAGAGTCACCTGTAAACCCAACTAAAAATTATAATTTGGTTTGTTCTGTATAATTTCGACTATTTTATTTCTAAATGAAATCTGAGGTACCTACAGCCTTCCTCTTACGTTCAATTAGGTCAAGAGTTGATTCAGTCAAATATGGCTGTTTCTTCTGAGATGTATGTGTGCCACAGGTCTCAAGAGAAGCTTCGTAAATGATATGTGCTTCAAGATATGATAGCTTCAAGAGAGTAACTTTGGTTGACACGGGATCGCACCAGTTGACGAAAGTCTTCAGACATTTGTTCCGATTTCAGGGCTTCAACATTTGACGTTTTGGTTGCGGTGTATGTACAGTTATGCTAGGAGTCCACTGGGCCAGCGCCAGTTGGTGCCAGTTTGCGCCAATGCAATTTGCTGTGGCGCATAGTGTCGCCAATAAGGTGCCTAGTGGCGTGTAGTGGCTCAAACTGCCTCCCAACTGGCTCGTGGTGGCCCGTAACGGCACCAAATTTGAATGTGGCGGCAAGAAAATTTCAAAATGTTTGAAATTTTCGTCGCGCCACTTGCATCGAGCAATCAGCGCCAAGTGTCCGCCAAGTGGCACCAAATGGCGCGAACATATCGCCCTTTGGCGCAAACAATCCGCCTATTGGAATCCACTGGAATGTAATGGCGCGCGCCAAGTTGAGCCAAGGAAGCACTGGAACCGCAGAGCCAGAATACCAAAGGCATTTTCAACCACACGCCTTGCCCTGGACAGCCTGTAGTTGAAGATCTTCTGCTGTTGGTCCATGTTACGACGGCCATAGGGCTTCATCATGTACGTCCTCATGGCGAAGGCATCGTCTCCCACGAAGAAGTACGGCATAGGGTGCTCTTCATCATCATGGGGAAGAGGAGCTGGATCTGGGATGCCTAAAGTGCCAGCTTCAATGCACTCCTTCAGTTCACTGTTGTTGTAGATCTGGGCATCAGACTGATGGCCAACCCCACCCACATCGATCCACAGGAACTGGTACTTTGAATCTACCAGAGCCATCAGGACAACCGAGAAGAACTGCTTGTAGTTGAAGTAAAGGCTGCCTGATTTGTTGGGCTTCTGGAGACGGATGTGCTTTCCATCATAGGCTCCCAGACAGTGAGGAAGATTCCATCTGGCTTCAAAATCACCTGCAACCTCAAGCCAGCCTTCATTGGTTGTGGGGAGGGAGATGACTTCTGCAGCATACTCATCCACTATCGCTCTGGCTACATCAGGGACAAACTTCTGGATGGTTTCCTTGCCCACTCGGAAGTTGTTAGACAGCTCGGCATAGGTGGCCCCAGTGGCGAGATGGCGCAGGAAGACGGACAACTTGAGACCAGGGGGAATGGCCTTCCTGAAGTGGGTGTCCTTCTTCTGCAAGTGGGGTGTAAGCCTGACCAACAGGTCATCAAACATCTCTGGGGACACCCTGGTGTAGTTCTTGAACTCCTCCTGTCATTCTCCCTCAGCTCTTCCATCAAAGTGTGGTACTGTCCACGTTCGGCCCTCAACTGTGGGTGGGGCATGGGTCTAAACCACCAGTTGTGCTTCCTTTTCTTCTTAGGAGGCTCTTCTTCTTCAGGATTGGCCAGCATAAGTTGATAGGCAGTGGCCACCTCAGCATCTCTCATCATCTTCTGATGGAGCAGCATCATCACTCCAACATTATCAAAAGCCTCAGACATATCAAAATTGTAAATATTTAGTAGAGATGTTGTTTATACAGCAGCTGAGGAGGGTCTGAACCAGGTAGCCGATGGCCGGTATTTATATAGTCGGCAAGTAGCGCCAAGCGGCGGCAAGTTCAAACCAATTTGGCGACCTTTGGCACAAACTAATCACCAAGTGGCGCAAAGTAGCCGTCTATTGGCGCGAATGGCGCCAACAGGGTGAATTTTGGAATCAAATGGCCGTGTAATGGCGCGAACTGGCGCAAACTGGCGCAACATTTTGGAGCAAGCCGGGTGGCATTTGGCGCACGCCATATGGCACCCAGTTTATTCCACTTGGCGACACATGCCGAGCGGACATTAATTCGGCGCCACAGCGAGCCACTACGCGCCAATCACATAATCTTTGGTGCGAACTAGACTGGCACCAACTGGCGCTGGCCCAGTGGACTCCTAGCATCACATGTCGTCGAAATTTCCACTTTATATTGCAAATTACTAACCGATGATCCGTGTCAAAGCAGGCACTGTATGAGCGGCAGTCGGTCAGGTGGCTCTTTGCTTCTGAACTAATAAGGATATGATCAATGGCGTTTCTTGCATTTCTTGCCTTGCTAATCCACGTAACCTTGTGAGAAGGTCGCTTAGGAAACCAAGAGTGTGCAGCAGTTAAGTTGTTATCCATACAAAGATCAGCAAGTCTGTCTCCTCTCAAATTACTGTCGCCATAGCCATGGGGACCCATGACAAGAGGCATGCGCTGGTTTCCAAGTTTTGCATTGAAGTCGCCAGCCACAACGAGTGTGTCAGAATTATTTTTATTTGAATTGATTGCTTCTTGTAACTGCTCGTAGAAATGTTCGATAGTGTCGTCTGTTGTAGTTGTCGTAGGTACATACACGGAAACAAACAGAAGGGTGCCTTTCCTCAGACGGAAACGTGCAGCCATAATCCGATCAGAGATGTAGTAGGTGGCAAGACAGCTGTTTTTTGCCCGTGATGACACCAATATACCAACACCTGCATAATGAGTTTCACCACCCGACATACAAATATGACCGTTGCATGCTACTTCACAGCCGATGTTATGAGTTTCGCTAAGAGCAATAACATCATAGCGATAGCATTTCAAAGTAGCCATCAGATGTTCAGGGGCTAGGCTATAGTTCAAGGTGGAGACATTCCAGCATCCTAAGCTAAAGGTGCATGCCCTTGCCTCGTTCTTCACACAGGCTCAGCCGCGCACCGTCCAATGAAGGCTTTGGGCACGAGGCGTCATTACTGCGTGGGTAGTAGAAAGCATGGTCACCTTCATCCCCAGTAGAATCAGACCCAATTGGCACGTTCATGGGCCCCGCACCCAAAAGGGTATCGCTGTGATTATCATTATTGTTGTACATTTCGGAGGTTTTGGTGAATACATTCTGCTGGCGTGTCACCACTCCTCCACCAACGTAGGTGGACTGCCTTCCAAGGCTAACGGGCCCCACCTGCCCGGGTTTGAAAATCAGAGTTTTCCTTCTCCTAGGCGGGCTGCCTACCATTGCTAACGAGCCCCACCTGCGCTGCCCGGGTTTGTTATCAGAGTTGTCCTTCCCCTAGGTGGGTAGCCTCCCATGGCTGTCGAGCCCCACTTGCCCGGGGCAGTCTGGTTTTAAGGCGCCAGAAACTCGCCTTCCACACCTCTGCCATCGGTTTAAACGGGGTCGGCACGTGAAGCCAAGCAGTAGGAGTTTGGTTAGGAGAGGCTATTGAGGCGCTGACCAGGCGCGGATCCAGGGGGGAGGGGGGAGGGGGAGGGGGGGAGGGGGGCGGGAGGGGGTGAGGGGAGGGGGGGGGGGTCAAACCGCCCCCCCTGCTCTTAAAAAAAATTTAAAATCTTGTGAAAGTATGTTCATCAAGAGAAATCCAAGGAGGTTATTTTCCCCGATATACAAGTCTTCCCCATCATAAGGTAAGTGCATCACTCAGCAATGTACAAGTGATAGATTGCATACTTTTTATATAATGTATATACATATATAACAAAATCTGACGGGCACACACGGACTAGCACACACGGACTGTCCGCCCCTACCGCCTTTACCATCTCGTTTTTTAGGGCTTATGTTTTTCTTTATTTCTGTCTACCTTTTTGATAGAGGGGTTACATGCATAATGCATGAGGTCAGGATTCTCCATTGACCAATGAGGAGGTGAACTGTTAAACTGCATGACGTCATACGCGTAGAAAATTAGGCAGTTGTACGACAATCTTTAAAGAAAAAAAGCTAAATATTTCGGGAAACCATGGGGAAACTTAAGAAGTCCCAACATATTAAGGCCATGAAAACGCTCATAGATGATCAGCGGCGGCCGTGCCGTACATGTATATGCACTGTTGTTTTGCACGTGGTGAATTTATACAGAAAGGATAATGTCAAAAGGAAAACATTCCCTACATATTCGCCAGTTGAGACTTGTATAATGTACTGAGTCAATGAGCAATTGAGCATACATAAAAAAAGGGTTTTCAACAAAATCATACTGCTAAAAAAAAATGTTCATACTGCTAAAATTGCTTCCTAATTGTCACCAAATTTAAACTTTCTGGGGCATTATCATGTCATTTGGAAGAATTTATTAGTGGCATTTAAACCCTGAATACATACATGTCATGTATACAAAGGTCTGCGATTTTCTTAGTGATCTCCCAATTAAACAGTACTATTTGTTACGATTCTTATGACAGTATCAACAAGTTCAAATGTCTATGTCAACATGCGACAAGCCACGACAACTTACGACAACTCTTTCACAAGTTACAATCGAGATTACCTACAAAAACACTGCCACTGTGACAATTGTAGACAGTCTGATCTTAATAAATATTAACTAATTTTTTTTGAATTTCAAAGCCAAGTCGCACAGTGGGAGCTAAGCCGGTATTCCGCTGTGCAGTTTTTTCTTACGATTAAAAAAATGTTTGTAGCATTTCGCAGGTGACGCCCACTGTATGATTTGCTACAATTTGCTGCGACTGCGGCTGCGACATGTGCAATCGTAATAAATATTGTACGGTTTTGTAAGCATTTTCAGCCACTTCGATCACATCTTTTAATTAGCAAATTCTAACACTTACTATATGGTTACAATGTGCAATTTATTCCGAATACGTACAAATGTTTGCATTTATTTCTTAGTGATCTCCCAAATAACTGTTCCTTATAAGCTCCTCCACGACAAGCCACAATTATACCTTACGAAACTCTACGACAAGCTACGATTGCACTGTACAATTTGCTGCGACCGCACAAGTTGCAAGGATTTGTACAGACACATGGTTTTTGTAAACATGTTTCCTGATCTTTTTGCTTTTTGCTGATGTGTTTGATTAGTCCATGTGCGCATAATTAGCTGCACGGGACTGCATACTCCCTAGGGAGTTGAGAAGGATTAAGGAATGATACTGAGAGAGCCCATTGAAATATTTCTTTGTTTTATAAATTTAGTAAAAGTGTTGATATGTGAATAATCTTGTTTTTGTACGTTTTCTGATTTTGTTGGTTGGACATACAATAGTTCAAATAGTGTAATTCTTTTATGGTTGTTTGTGTAACAGAAATTATTGTTCATTTTTTGAAATTTAACTGGTGGCAGCATTTATTCCTATTTTATCGACTGGCTGCCGGCTGAATAGCATAGCTGGGGCGAAGTGGCTGTGGGGCGAAGTAATGACTGTAAAGCGATTTTAGTTACGTACGCGTGTGTAGCGCGGTGTTTTGTTTGTCACCCGAAAAGCGTTGTTAGCGAGTTTACAACTGGTTTACAACAATTCATCTGGATTTAGCATGTGGGGCAGCATGGCCGAGCGGTGTGGCGTGTTGATCATGTGTGGTGTTGAATCCAAGATCGTGGTGAATCCCACCCCGGCTCGTCCATGGTGCGTGTGCCCTTGGCCTTGGGCAAGGCACCTTGCCACGTCTCTCTCCAACCAGGAGGAAATGGGTACCTGTGAGGGTAGTGAAAGCTGATGTATTTGATTAGTCCCTGTGCGCATAAGCTGCACGGGACTGCATACTCCCCAGGGAGCTGAGAAGGATTGATATTACTGAGCCCAATGACCAGGGGTAATAATGCAGAAAGCGCATTGAGAGTTCCGTCGGTTCTGAAATGCGCTTTATAAGAACTGCCTATTATTATTATTACTTAAGGTTTCTTGTATTTTGTTTTTCTGGTGCGAATAATAACCTTTAATTTTTTTGTGAATGCTACCTATATTTATAATGGACGATTCCAGAAGCTCGCCGCCGCTGGTTGGTTACAATTTATGAATAATTCAGCAAAAAAGTCACAACGACGAGATGGTAAAGGCGTTCGTGGCGAACAGTCTGAAAAATGAATGCTTGTCTTTCCTCAAACGCTAGCAAAACCATGCACAAAACAAACCTCGCCACGGACGCCCAGACTAAAGGCTACTACATACACAGCAAATTGGATTGGATACATTAGCATATGAATAGATACATATAAACCCTGATCACTCAACCAACGAAATTATATTTTCTTTGATGTTTGCTACACAATGAAAAGATCATCAAGCTGTGTCGGGAGGGGGCGGGGAGGGTCTAGGGGTCGGGCCGGGAGGAGCCGCGGATCATGATGGGCGGGCGATGGTGTTTTGTTTGCACCGTAGCGTGGGGTACACCCCAACTTTTCAACCCGAATAGAGTCTACTAAGTTTCCAATGACTGATACTTCTTTGAAATAGTCAGAACTCTTACTGTCACTATTAGAGAAAAAGAAGAAACCGAGAAATTTCAAATCCCAAACAACACTGAGATTCGAACCAGAGACCTTCGATTGCAAGTCAAACTCTCTTCTAACCAGACCACGAAGCTGGTTGCAAACCACACTTCAAACCTTTTGCACTCAAAATTATGATTAAATCCTTCTGGGCTCCCGGAATATATCGGGAACGTACAGCAGGGTGTTGAACAGTTATGAACGCACCGCCACATCTGCGTAATCATAGAGATTGGGAGAGGTTTCTACTTAATTTTTTTGGCGCAGATCAGCCCGGTACCTACCGGTACCCTGGCTTTATTTACGCGCATCGCTACACAGCGCCCATGAGCAAGTTTGAGCGGGCGACTATAGTCAACTAGACTAACCTACCCCTGGGGCTTGGTTTCTCTAGTCAGACTAGCTAGTGGGCGGTTAGACTTGGTTTCAAGTCCGAGATCCTGTTTTGTTTTCCGTTTCCGATTTTTGAAATGTATGGACAGGGAACTAGTCTATTTCGGTTCTGAACCGAAATAGACTAGTTCCCTGTCCATACATTTCAAAAATCGGAAACGGAAAACAAAACAGGATTTCGGACTTGGAACCAAGTCTAGTGGGCGGTCGGGTTGGCGTACGGGTTCTTTCCTCGCCTTTCACCTCTGGGGTCCCGGGTTCGAATCCGGGGCGTGTATGTGGATTGGGTTTGCAGTCCCTACTTGACCGCGTGGGTTTTCCCCTGGGGCATTTCACTTCTAAAACTGCGTGTGCCACGCAATACGCAGCTCCATAGCAAAGGCATTGGAGCTGCGTGTTTCGAGCACGAATTTGGCATTGCTGACGACCCTGTGCCTTTAAGTGGAATGCAAGCGATCGCATGGACCGGGGAGCAGTCTACGCCAAGCATTGTTTGTGGGGTACAGTGGCGGCCGGCGCGTGGCTTCAATTCTCGTATAGCCAACTGCTACTTCATCCATACTGCATACTTCATCCAGTGTATATACAAGGTGTATAAAAAAAAAGGTAATCCAACTTCAAGTGATTATTATGCCAAGGTTGTTCAATTTGACAATTTATAGGTGATTGACTGATAAAGAGAAAATTCTCAGCTTTCCAATGATACCTTGAACATCCCCATTGCGGTCACCCATGACTAAGCACATGTTATTGAAAAAAAACAAGTTGAAATCACATTTTCCCAAGTTAGTACAGAAAGGATAAACAGTTAAAGCCATGCATGATAAGCCAGATTTTCTTGTGCAATGATTGATCCTATGCACCCACGCCTTCAACATGTTCACCTTCCCTTTCAACACAAAGCCGACAGCGACGGAGCATGTCCCGCACTGCTCGTCTCACCATAGCGGGATCATTGCGTAAAGCATCCACCTCATTTCGAATACGGTCCCGCAATTCGTCAAGATCACGGGGAGAAGTTGCAAACACCTTGTTTTTCAAGTGTCCCCAAATGAAATAATCACATGGAGTGAGGTCAGGTGATCTTGGCGGCCATTCCACCTCATGGTTCAGCAAATGCTGCACGATATGTGGCAAGCTAAGTTGCCCTTGTTTTTTGTAGCACGCTACATGCTACACAATTGAGCATGCGCAGTGATTACCAACGATTTAACTGGTTGCCAACGGTTTCAACTGGTACTTTTCGTATAGGAGCACAGGGAATTTGCGTCCTTCATTCTGACTTTGACCGATTTTTGCGAGCTACGTGTACGGATTTCTCTACCAGCATTTCTCTATCGTTTTTCTATAAATATTAATAACGCTGTTCTTGTATTCTCTATCGTTTTTCTACAAATATTATTAACGCTGTTCCTGTATCGTTTTTCTACAAATATTATTAACGCTGTTCCTGTATTAAACGTCGAGTATGTTCCCGCTTATTCAACATGCCGAAGTCGAAAAGCAAAGTGGCCAAAGTTGATTTTTCAACTTACTTTCACCAGCTTGAACAAGCCGACAGGTCGGTGGACGTGTACCGGCAAGCGTTACAAAACGTTGATGTTTCATTGCCTCCATTTCGCGAACTAAGCATCAATAAACAGTTTGGAGTTTTAGTTTCAAAATTTGGTTTTTTGGAGGTGTCGAGAGTGTCAACAGCTGTTAAAACCAGTGCATTTGTGCTGGGTATATGGTTCAGAGCAATGACACGTTCACCAAATAGTTCTCTCAGACGATCGTGGACAGCGATCAGGCGATGTGCTGATGCTCCGTTTTGGGCCCACCAGAGGTGTCTGAAGACCCCACGAACCTGTCGCTCAAAATGCCCCAACTTGGAAATAAGTGATTTCAACTTAATTTTTTCAATAGCAATGGGGATGTTCAAGGTATCATTGGAAAGCTGATAATTTTCTCTTTAGGGGCCGTCCATAAAGTACGTACGCACGGAGGGGGGTTATTGACATTGCGTACACCATGCGTACAGGGGGGAGGGCGGTCCAAGCCAATGCGTATGTACGCAAACCGAAAATGTCTTTTTAGTAAATCGGGAAATGATGGACAAGTTGACCATGGCTTCAGACCTTATGTACGAAACATATTAGACAGGCCACACATTTTTCTCACACATCTCACATTTTTCTCACTCCTCAAATTAGGTTTTTCCATTAAATCTCCAGTTTAATGATGCTTTATGTGTCATTTTAAGTATAAAAAAAAAAAATGCAAAAGAAATCTATACATTTTTTCATTTATTTCAGACTTAGGTGGCGACATGCGAATCGTACTACACGTAGTAGTATTATACAGATATTGACTGCTTCGAGTGGTATAGTCAAACTAGTCACCGAGGGAGGCTAGTTTTACTATACCACGAGATAAAGCAGTTAATATTTGTTTTATAACACTTTCCTACAGTGTCAACACCGCGTTCGTACAACTGCTAGTTGTGCGTGAAGTTGTTTTTGTTCGATCGCGCGCGTTACGCGTAATGCAGGCGTGTTGCGCCCACACACACGACCGAGATCCGCGCGCGGGAGTTGCTAGGGGTATAGTACTTTTCGGAATGCATGGTATAGTCTTTTTGGAGCACTTGTACAAAGATAGCAAAAATAGCCAGCGTCACGTGATACGCTCATACCAACCACGATACAGAATCTGTGGGTGAGGTGTTATAAATAGCATTATATACCTCATACATTGATTCTCGTTCACTGATTGGTTAAACGCAGATCACGCGACATAGATTAGTTCAACTATACACCAATCCGTTAACTAAGGTCTCCTTCCTTGTACATCCGCCATAGCTGGGGGCGCTTCCACTGA
Organism: Henricia sp. BOLD:AAB3569; assembly: GCA_037783545.1. Lineage (NCBI taxonomy): Eukaryota > Metazoa > Echinodermata > Asteroidea > Spinulosida > Echinasteridae > Henricia > Henricia sp. BOLD:AAB3569. Next base: position 156,931 of record JBBELK010000806.1, on the reverse strand, counting down.
ATGAACTGCATGTTTTTTTTTTGCTGTTGCTGAAGCTGCATTTGTTTACTTCGAACAAGTTGCGCGTCTTTGTAGGGTTGTGTACGCGAAGGCAGGCGCGTCGCGTATACGCAAAGGAGGCGCGTCGCGTGCACGCGGAGGGGGCGCGTTCGTGCATGTAATGGATGAGCGCTTTTCGTTCTAACAGCAACACAAAACGCACAACCCACGCACTGGACGCCCCCAGCTATGGCGGATATACAGGGAAGGAGACCTTAGGTACCGGATTGGTCTATTGCGCAATAGGTCAAAGGATAGTACTTTATAAAAGTACTATTTCATAGCGCGTACGCAATCGGCATTTCATGCGTACGTACTTTATGGACGACCCCTTATCAGTGAACCACCTATAAATTGTCAAATTAAACAACCTTGGCATAATAATCTCTTGAACTTGGATTACCTTTTTTTTGATACACCCTGTATATCGATGATCTAGATCGACTATGGTTAGTCTAGTTGACTATAGAGTACTAAAGTGAAAATGTCAGCCTTTGTGTGTTGCCATGGTTATTGGGTCTAAACTAAAACCAGTGATCCTTTTCCCTGCGCTTTATCAATGGACGTTTAAGATTACCAGCGAATGTTTAGACCCAATTACCATGGCGACTGACGTCACACTTTGGTAGTCTATAGTTGCCCGCCCGGCAAAAATTTCTGTCGTTGGTGGCGTTGTCTTGTTGTGGCGATTTGGACTGTTTTCCTCTCCAAATATTCCACTTGCAACGAATGAATATGAGATTCATTCGTTGTGTATGAATTTTGTGGTGCGGAAACCAGTCTACTCGCAATTGGGTACGGATTCCCAGCTTATATCACCGTGTCAACGGCAAATGAATGGGTACCATGTCTTCCACAGATCGCACGACATGCACGAGTTCCTTTCAATGTCAGTTCTAAAATGGGTCATTATAAAAGTCTTTTCCAGTCGAAATACTGATCCTGTGCATCTGGATATTTTACATGGAGGTTCCAATGCGAGTAGAAATTATGCTACAGCTATTAACACTATGAAATATAGTCGGAAAGGCAAACTTTAGTCATGTTGTCAGTCGATTTCAAATTCTGGTAATGGAAGCGAAACAGCGCGATATCGATTCGTATCTGTCAAATTTACTCTCAAAACTTACTCTCAAATTTCCACCTTAATATTTTGCATGTTTTAATTTTCTTGTCATAAATGTTATTTTTGGGATGTATTTGATAGGATTGTTAAGTTTAGAGCTAGATCAAATTTCCAGAGAATCTTAACACGCTCCCTTAACAATTACCGCACACAAATCCGAGGCATTGCATCTACAGGTATGTTTTTAACATTTCTGCAGGCTAGTATTAGGGCTATTTCACAATAAGTGGTCATTTGAGTAAATTACAGTATAACCCATCCTAGATAACTTTATCAGTGCAAATACATGTTATGAGTGATTTTATATGATGGGTAATATGAAGGACAAGCTACAGAACTATTTTTACATAATTCTACGAGTTATTCATTTTGAATTTCTCTATTTACATGCACTTTTAACACCATTTTGGAGTCTCATTTCAAGTTTTACATTAGTTTAGGTGGAATCATTTGTTGATGATGCATTATTGTGGTGAATTTGGTGATTAATCATGGATATATAGTGTTCAACAATATTGTGAAACTTGGGTTGGTGTAATTCGGTCGAAACATTTTAATTTTATGAACATTTCAAAATAAAGTGGATTTCCCGTTAAATAAAATATGGTAATGTCCTCTCCAGGACAAGGTATTCATGACAATGGAATAGTATGTTTGTATCATCTACAGGACACATTTGATGGAGTAAATATGACAATTTGATCGTGGGAGAGATTTGAGTAAATATTATCAAGATCATATTCAGCGTTGTGGAAAATCCGTTAAACATTTGTCCTCTCCAGGACAGCAGTTAATTGTAATATAACAGGTCAACCACGATTGAAATATTTTATGTTATGTTTGTAAAATTAACAGTACCATTCCTTCTAACAGGACATTGCAAGGCATTACCATTTTAACATTTAGTCTGGCCATTATATTGTGATATTCTGTGTTTAACAAAATGTCCTCTCCAGACAACCAATTACAAATCATTATTTCATTGGAAAAAATAAACATGTTAATCATAATGCCACGCTCTGATATTTTAGGAATTATTAGTATACATCCTGAAGTTTAGATCAACAGAGTTTTTGTGAGTTGGACAAGTTTGAAATTTGACCCCCATTTGCCAGTGAGACTGAAAGTGTACACTTATTGTGAAATAGCCCATTAGCTAACATTTTGTCTTTATAACGCAATGCCGTTGTTCCAGGAATTCGTACAAAGTTTTATCAGAAAGAGATACAAGGGCCTTTAATTAGACAAAACATTTTTAAAAAAACACAAACAAAATTAATGCTGATAAATTCATGTTAAAACAAATTCTGTTAAAAAATTACTTAGACAAAAAAATGCGAACATAACATTTTGAACTTAAAAACATTTAAAAACTTTTGTTTTCTCAACCAACATTATACATAAAGCCTGAAATAAAGGGCAGGTTGCTAAATAACCAGTTAACGTCGGGATTATTTCAAACATTGCTGTTCGTAGGCGCGGGTTTATTTTTAGTTGAAGCATGGATGAAGGAAAACAACTTAACTTTTGTTGGTTGCCTAGGCAATGGTTAATTTCTACACTAAAAATCACTTAACCGTATCCCTGTGATTTTGCAATGGTACTTTTTCCGACGGCAATGATGTTCAGAGCCAATTGCCATGGCAACGCACGTCATACTTCGGCTGTCTATTACTGCGAGTGCAGACGTTAACAAGTAAATTTCCCCCAAACGCGTTAACAAGTCTTCCGCTACACCGATGCGCAAATCTTAGCGTGTTTAAAGGCCCACTGTATCATTTGCAATGACCCAATTTCGTTTTTCATGAGTTGACAAGAACAAAAACTTACCGAAAGAGTTTGACAGCAATGGTAACAAACGCTACATTAATCTACATTGTATTTCCGTCAAAAATGGCATTTCATGCTGGAAATTTACAACCGAATAAGGTGGTTTTCTAAATAAAAAAAAGTCCTGTGCACAGGACTTTTTTTACTAGTCACTTGTACAAAAATTGGAGATTGCAAATTTCATGTTTTCTTCCCATGGATGGTATTTTAGAGAGGTATTTTACCGGTATTTGATTATGAGGTTAGATCGAAATCCACTTTCTGGAAAAATCTTAAGAAGCTCCTTTAAGATATCAATAATTATCAACAGTATAGAATATATGACACAAAATAGACAGCCGAAGTGTGACGTACATGTAGATTGCCATGGTAATTGGCTCTTAACATCATGGCCGTCAGAAACAAAATACCATTGCAAAAGCACAGGGACACGGTCAAGTGATTTTTAGTGTAGAGCCATTGCCTAGGCAACTAACAAAAGATGACGTATTCACTTCGACAGTCTATACGAGTAAAGAAAGCTAGTAAGTTACTGTTTGGCATACATTTGTAATAAATTATTTTATAATCAATCAATAGACCAGTTGCGTGTAGATTTGTATAAATCCGAGAGTCCCGCTATGGCGCTCTCGTACGAGTGAGTCAATTAAGTACCAGACTATCTGGCAAATCGGGCCGTTTCCAGGTGGTGCAAGCTGGTATATAGCAACCAGGGCGAAAGTCTGTGCGGTACCTGGAATACCTCGCACATTACTCTATGCATTTTTCAGCTGGACCATCCGAAATTAAATGTTGAAATAAACATATTAAAATATGTACATGTACACATGTACTCTTCGTGAATTTTCGTCAAAACAACGAAATAGAACGGTTTTTTAAAACTTTAAATCGATGTCAACTTTGAAAGCTTGAACATTTCCAAACTGCAATGATGCATTCAAGTAAGTGGAGAAACGATTTTGGGTTATGTGACTGGTTTGAAGTTGCCGATCAACATGTTCAATCAACACGGTCCAGCTTAAAAATACATAGAGTAATGTGCGAGGTATTCCAGGTACCGCACGGTTACCATGTACCAGCGTGCACTACCTGGAAACAGCTGACTCACTCGTACGCGAGCGCCATATAGCGAAGGCGGGACTCTAGCATTTATGCAAATATAAGGCGTGACTTGGTTTAAACAAGACTCTGACTGATTTGTATGCAACTTTGAACTACATGTACATGTATTTAATATTTTTTTTAAATGAAAGGGAAAATTGTTTTGGCACACAAATGTCTAAAAAGTCGTCTGCAAGGGTTAGTGGAACAGTATCAACTGATTTATTCTGTACAAAATATTTTGGATGGTCATGCATAAAACATGTCACATATCATTGCTGTGAGAATCATTTTGTTCAACAGATCAATCAGTTCCACTTGGACCTGGGTCCTATTTCATAAAAGTTAAAAACAGTCTTAAGTGGATTTAGGAACAATAATATATAATTTCTCCTATCTTTAAAAGCATGAGTCAAGAATGTTTATTTAGGAATGTTTCTAAATGGGCTTTTTGAAATTGGACCCGGGACGAAATCACTGAATTGGAAGTCTTAAAAGCGATTCCAAAGTGATTTATACAGTACATGTATATCAGTGCCTTGTTATCCTCAAGTTCACTGTATTCAGTAAGCTTCTGTTCTGATCAAGCAATTACATTTAAGAACAATTGTAATTCTTTTTTGGGAGAGTATACTTGCTATATCCACGTTGACACTGTCAAGTCTTTATACATGTAGCTTCTTATATACATGTACAGCCTCAGAACATTTGGCTTTCAACTAATTTGCCATTATGGAAGCGTGTTGCTGTCAACTTTAAAATACAATTTTTATCTCATTTAATTGACATAGCTATGACCTCGTTCTCACTGGAGAAATTGCTTCGTTCGGACGAAGATTCGATGATGATTCAACTAAGATTTCCTGATGTGAATGCACGGCTCTTCATTCGACGAAGCAAAAAATGTACTGTAAACGGTACTGCTCTGCATTCAATCTTCGTTTGATTTTTGTTAAGTGAGATGTGAACGCCCACTTTTAAAACGAAGCTATGTCCCTAATGAGAACCGGGGTCTTTGTCGTTTGACTTGGCGCATGCCAAACATGACCACAATAACATAATGATATATACAGATTACCATACGCGTAGCTAAGTTGTTTAACCCTAACTCCCTACTCCCTAGGGTGTACATGTACTGTATGTAAAATCATATTGATTTTGGAGGATTGAGGAGTGTTAGGGTTAAACGAGATAGCTACATGTATGTCGATTAGACAATATAAAGTTAAGTCATTCAAACAGGATAACTGTCGTTTAAATGACTCAGCTATCTCGTTTAAATGAGATTTTAAAAAATAGGGATTAAAAGTGGGTTTGGCCAGACTTAAACAATCTGTTTAAAACCGGCTAGGGGCCTGTACGATGATAATGGCCCGAGCCGCCAATGCGACATATGCAATGTAGGAAATCCTGGGTGTCCGTGCATGGTATGTGTAATGAACTCTCCACTTATTTTCTCAAGGTGAAGCATGTCAAATTTATGGATGTTAAAGGTACACACCGGCCTACTGTTTACATGATTTAGTGACGTGCAGCATTGACAATACTTGTTTGATGGTCATTGTGAAAAAATATCATCAAAATATATCGTAATTTACTAAAGAAGTGAACAATTAAGAAAAGCGGTCAAAAGACGGGTTATACATGTACGCTTTACCAGCCGTTGCAACTACCGGTACGCGCGAGCTTCACGACTTTGTCACAAACGATTCGCTTTTATCCTACTCGGGAATCGTGATATCTCCAATATTCTGCTCACGATTTCACTGGACAGCCCGGACGACCGAATAGGAATTTCCGTTTTCTTTGGAGAAGTTGGCATCATGTTTTTTCTTCACGAACGTACACCGGAGCAACCAACCCGGCCGTGTGTGCACTCGGGATATTTGCCGTGCGCGCGGGGCAAATATCCAACACTCACTGTAGTTTGCCGTAGCACGGCTCGCTTTCGTTCTCTGGACTCTCATACTTATGTTCAACTTTGTTTCATACCTGTATAAATAGTCTCTCTTGTGTCAATTACTTATACATATTGGTGGAAAATCAGAGTTTAATTTGGTGCAGTTCTGCAATAAGAAACTTTCATGCGGCTGGACACACAACTTACTCGCAAGCCATGTGACTTTTCGGAACCAGAATCTGGTTCCGAAAGGTCATGTGACTCCTGTTTTTTGTTTAAATTGCTCAAAAACGTCAAAATTCCGTGGTTTCTTTTCAGGGTATGTTCACTTTATTTCGGAAGGGCATTCAGAATCTTGTATGGGTCAATTTCGAGCCCAAAATAGCCCAACGAAGCCGGTGGGTACCTTTAATGCATGAAAAATCATCAGTGTGAATCCACACTTAGGAGGAACTAAATTCATTTGGCCATCTGTCTTTTATCTTCTATACGGGTGTTCTTTTCGCTCCTGTCTATGATCGTATGAACGATGGCGCTGCACACTGCTTGTCCTTCGTGCGTCATTGTACTGCCCTCTATCACCACGGTAATGATCGTCATGACGACCACTGCTAGAGTGTCCATGCCGTCGTTCATCGTATGACCACGGTTTGCGCTCATCGGAGTTTTGATGAGACCAACGATGGTCCTGCGAATTTGACTTCCTATGTGGAGTGTTGCCATCAGGTCCATTATGATCTTGATATTGCTGAACTGATGATCCGTTGTATGATTGTCCAAAGGGAAGTAAAGCATGCGGCATCAGGGGCATAATACCTGGTCCGGGCCCCTGACTGATTGGTAAAAGTCCTGGCACTGACATATTTCCTAACAGTGGTGCAGGCATGCCTAGTCCGGCACTGGCAAATCCCAGTGGAGCCGAAATAGATCGCTGGACAGCAGGCGGAGTTGGAAAACTCTGGAATCCGTTTGGTACGGGACTTTGACTTCCATGCACACCAAATGGGGGAGTTGCTGAAGGACTGTTCCCAGGTGAATACTGGGAGTGTTTGCTACCACTGCGGAACTGTACTCTCATGCTGCGACCGTAGAGAGACATACCATCCATAAGACTTATGGCGTATGGCGGCGAAACGTCGTGCTCGAATTCAACGAATGCGAAAGGTCGCGAGTTACCATCTGCATCTTTCGGTCGCTTCACACCGATGAGAGGCCCAGACTGTTTTAGGGGATGGGGGATGGGAGGGAGGGGAGGGGGGATGGGAGGGAGGGGAGGGGGGAGGGGGATGGGGGAGGGGAGGGGTTGGGGGAGAGGGAGGTACACAAATATAAACAAGAAATTTATAAAATATTTGTCTGATAAAGGTTGTGGTACATGTAGGTATATTCAATACTGAGGGCACACTTCACGACTTTGTGTACGAACAAAAAAGAAGGTAGCGATGTTACGCCCCAACAATTTTTGAGTCTTCCTAACAATACACATGTTCGAGCTGGCCCAACTACCGGTATTGTTGGGACAGTTCCCAATTTATTGTAAGTTGGAAAACCCTTAAAATTGCGAGCGCGCAGCGGGAAGCTATTACGGCGTGTGATTCACACGATTCACAGGGTTCATGTTTTTTGGCAAAAAAAACCCGATTTCAGAAAAAAACCTGAAAAATCACATCCCTACCATTGGCATTGTTTTGCTTACGTTTTACTGTTTAGACAATTGGCATCAGTTAATTAATGGGCGGCTTGGTACGAGCAAAACTACACAAGTATCAGTCAACGTGTTAAGAAGATATGGGCATTCAACAATTTTGAGGTGTGATGTACCGTAGCTCTTCTGTTGACCAACTCGACTTCAACGTTGATTCAAGTTGACGGTTGTTTGTACCGCTCTGGTCTTGCAGCGCACATTTTGTGCCAAGCGACAAATCGCGTGCTGCATTGTAATCACCGTCAGTCGGGAAAACAAGTGAAATTTGCGTGCCGCGTATTTGCAAAAAGTTCTTCCTCCACGTTTTAACTACATGTACATGTAGTTTAGGTATTTTTTCCGTTCAGATTGAACACAGATTTTGGTAAATGTATATATTGGAATCGATAGCTTATTCAATTCTAAGATATACTTCTCACTTGCACTTCTGTCGGATATTTTGCATTTCTGAGATAAATAAATGGGGTGTTGGTAATTTGTGGAACTGCGGAACTTTGCAGAAGTTTGCAGAACTCTCAGATATGACAATAGATTGTGCTATGAAGAATAAAATTCAAAATTTCTATTTTGAGTTAAAACCACTTTCACACAACAGACAAGTTGCAACATATTTCAAAATTACTTTTCTTGCAATAATTCAACAAGCAGTTGCTGTTTTATGCTTGTTAAATTGCGTCCAATTTATGTGTGGAATCGCCAATGAAAATTAATAGACGGCAACTTCAAAAATTGTGATGTGATGTGATGTGATGTGATGCAAAGCGCTCTCTTTGGCCCGAAGCACGTTACTTTTTCTTAGTTAGTCTTAAATTCAAGCGTTATATATTGTTCTTGTCCTTCAAGTGCAGACTAAACAGGTTGCCATCAATTGACATTAAACAGTGGTGTAAAGCACAGCATGAGGGCGCTATAGGCACGGGCTTTGTTATTCCCATGTCCGTATTGGTGTCTTGAATCAAGACTAGGTACTTGACGGCACCCGCCAACTGCCGATTTTAGTGATATTTTTGGGCGGAAAAACTCACCACTGCACAGGTGGATTTGCGTGATATTTGGCACAAATATAAAGAAAACCAGCCCCAATGGACCTGCACCAAAAAGAAATCAGCCTGATGACAGATTAAATGACAGAAACAAAAGGCGGCATGATTTACAGTGCAATTTCACGCAGCGGTCCATCAAGCTTGCGAACTTCGGTTACGGATTTGACCAATAATAGTGTCACGCCTGCGCGGCTGATGACGTCACGGATTTCCAAGTTGCTACCTCTAGCACCCTGCAAAATAATTTAAATCTGGATACATACCGTACATGTATCATGCACGATTCTTGAGTTTGCTAAACGTCTGTGCGCCAACCGAACATCCCCTAAAACAATCGGGCGGAAGGTGTTTTGATGGGAATTGCAATTTTGTGTGCTTTTATTTTGACACATGTAGATAGTAAGATTAGGGTTTTCATGCAAAAACTTATTCCTTGCCCCAAACACCCAAACTATATATCAAATTAAAGGTCTTGATGAAAGAAAAACAATGATCTTTAAATGAAGAAAATCATACTATTTTTTGAGATATCCTGTTATATTTATTTTATACCATTAGATGAAGCCCGACCATCCATACACTTTGTATACCTAGTACAATGGCCCCAAAACAAACAATTTGAATGATTTTATTATTCCAACGACTGGGGCCACGCCATGCACCACGCCCTGCTTTCACGGGTTAGTGCCCCGTGGCGTTCGTTTCCATCCAAACTTTTGAAAAAGTATAGAAAATACGCTCTTTGTCCGTGAATAACTAAACACATTTAACACTCCAAACTCTCACAAATGATGGTTAAGACATGTAGAATTCATTCAGTGACCACTCGTACCTTTCATAATGAAGATTTTGGTGCAGGCTATGCGCTGTGTGTGCAGAGGTCGTCAGTCTCGTACATTGGAACTGAAAACCCTAGTAAGATGTATTCTTGCTTTATTGTGTATTTTGTTTGTAACAATCTTTTTGTTCGCTATTTTGGCAAGGTTCTGCAAAGTTCCGCAAAATACCAATTGCCAAATAAATGATAAAACTAACTAACTTTTCCCATAGACCATATCGCAAATCGTTTTTCACCAACAGAGGACGCCCTTTGCAATGCATTATGGGATCGAAAATGGGTCAAATTTGACCCATTTTCGATCCCATAATGCATTGCATAGGGCGTCCTCTGTTGGTGAAAAACGATTTGCGATATGGTCTATTGAATACACAACGGTCGAGTTGGACAACGGTCTAGGTGGTACAACGAATACAGGTCAACTCGTAGGCGTGCCAACTCGTACGCGTGCCAACTCGTACGCGTGCCAACTCGTACGCGTGCCAACTCGTACGCGTGCCAACTCGTACGCGTGCCAACTCGTACGCGTGCCAACTCGTACGCGTGCCAACTCGTACGCAACCAACTCGTCCCCGGACAACTCGTACGCCGACCAACTCGTGCGTCGAATAACTCGTGCGCCGAATAACTCGTGCGCCGAATAACTCGTGCGCCGACCAACCATTGCCAACCCGTACGCCGACCAACTCGTATGCCGGTCCGGCAAGCGCATACATGTACAATGATGTAGCTAATTTCCGTTGTGCAAATATCGAAATCCTTATCGTGGCCCCAACATGTTTGTAGAAAGTTTTGTAAACAGTTTTTAACAACTCATTTTCAAGAAAAATGTTGCCGGGCATTTACAGAAATCTCTGTGGTCCTGGAGTGTGTTTTGTTTTTCAAAAAAAAAAGGTGACAAGAACCGAGTGGTTTTGGGCGGCCCTGGTTTTGAAAGAACCAATTGTTTTTTTGCAGAAATCTTTTGGGATATTGTGGCCCTGGAGGGCAGTTTTTATTTTTCCCCAAGAATTGGGTTTTACTGCAGAAATACATTTGAAAAAGTTTTGGCAATTTCTTTACAGTAAACACACATAATTAAATGATTTGAAATCTCCATTCATTAAAAAATAAAATAAAATAAATCGGCAATTTATTTGTATTGTAAACACAACAAACTAAATGCGAATTCCATGAACTACTCCTGCCTCTAAAACTTGTAAAAGGGTGGAGCTGGACAGAAAAGGCAGGAAGAAGTATTTTCTTCAATTGGTTCATGATTGCAGTCTGCAGGAGAAAACAATTTGATTTTGTTTGTGAATGTACGTACCCATGAACCTATTAAAATAACGATGAGTATGAGTTGGTACGTGTACGAGTTGGTGTGTGTACGAGTTGGCACGTGTACGAGTAGACAGAATGATTATGTCCCTACGGGTATCCCGTAGGGACAGAACACAACCCTTTCATACAGTGGTTTGTTGTCATTTTGCCTCGAAATTAGAATCACACCCAAAAATGTCCTCCTACATGTAGTTGTGTCCTGCAGTGGTTTGAGATGTCCATGATTGGAAAATTATTGAAAAATAATACTTACAACACCGTTTTTGAAGCCAAAATGTTCTCCCACGTGCAAACTGAACGACAGCTTTTCTCGTCGCCGTTTAAATAATTCTCGACGTGGGAGGGCGCTCTCCTCCGTGAAAATAAGATACAGTTCGGCCCGTGTTTGGACTTCGCAGCAACCAAATGCTGACAGACTGTATCAAGCCTGATCATTAATCGGGCAAAAATACATTTAAACGTACGCAGTCCTTTCCGTGCCTCTACCGCTGTACGCACAGAGGAAATGACTTGGCTGCGCTTCCCGACGGCCGTTTCATTACTTAACACTTAATGTCAACCCTGTCCACTTACTAAAATGTGGACATGGTTGACATTTATTAAGTGTTAAGTAATGAAACAGCTGTCGGGAAGCGCAGCCAAGTATTTCCTCTGTGCGTACAGCGGTAGCGGCACGGAAAGGACTGCGTACGCACTTGTAAATGTATTTTTGCCCGATTAATGATCCGGCTTGATACAGTCTGTCAGCATTTGGTCGCTGCGCAGTCCGAACCCGGGCCGAACTGTATCTTATTTTCACGGAGGAGAGTGCCCTCCCACGTCGAGAATTATTAAAACGGCGACGAGAAAAGCTGTGGTTGAGTTTGCACGTGGGAGAACATTTTGGCTTCAAAAACGGTGTTGTAAGTATTATTTTTCAATCATTTTCCAATCATGGACATCTCAAACCACTGGCACTGCAGGACACAACTACTGAACTTGGAGGACATTTGTGGTTGTGATTCTAATTTCGAGGCAAAATGACAACAAACCACTGTATGGAAGGGGTGTTCAGACTAGTGGTTCGCGTACAACGGTCGAGTTGGCAAACGGTCGAGTTGACTTGCACTCCTGCAGTCCTACCTGCAAAAACAATTCGAAGAGAATCTCTTCTGTAACTTTACTGTCAAGATTGTTCACGTAGACAGTCCTATCATCACGTGTTGAACCGTCACCCATCTTCAATTCCTACATGTAGCTCTGACAACGTGTTAAATTTCGTCTTTAAATGCGTAAAAAATTGATTTCGAACCACGTCACGCAATGTAAAAGACCAGCCGGAACCTAGCACGAAATTCGGGCCGGAATTTCAGCTGGCCGGATTTTGTACAAATTGCTATTTTCACGGCTGTCGGAAATGATCGAAAGCGAGATGAAAAAGTTAGGCATAGATGCCGCGCTTTTCAAATGATTTTGTGTCATCGTAAAAAGAAAACATTCCACAATTTTTTTCTTCTAATCGGTAAAGAATATCCTCAAATTTATTTTATAAGCGCCCGAAAGATTTGGTCAGGGGAAAACCTCAGCCCAATTAATTTTTTTTAATGATAGATCGAAAAATAGGCACAAATTCTCTATATTAAATTACATATATAGGCACAAATCCTCCATACAATTGTATACCCACAGATGCCGCGCTTTTCAAATTATTTTGTACCATCGTAAAAAGGAACAATTCCACAATTGTAAATTTTCTTCTAATCGGTAAAGAATATCCTCAAGTTTATTTTATAAGCGCCCCGAAAGATTTGGTCAGGGGAAAACCTCAGCCCAATTAATTTGTTTCTAATGATGGATCGAAAAATAGGCTCAAATTCTCCATACAATTGTATACGCACAGCCTGCTGCGCTTTTCAAACGATTTTGTACCATCGTAAAAAGGAAAAATTACCCATTTTTTCCCTTCTAATCGGCAAAGAATATCCTCAAGTTTATTTTATAAGCGCCGCGAAAGATTTGGCCAAGGGGAAACCTCAGCCCAATTCAATATTTCTAATGATAGATCGAAAAATAGGCACAAATTCTCCATATTAAACTAGGCACAAATCCTCCATACAATTGTATACGCACAGATGCCGCGCTTTTCAAATGATTTTGTACCATCGTTAATGGGAAAAATTTCCCATGTTTGTTCTTATAATCGGTAAAGAACATCCTGAAGTTTATTTTATAAGCGTCCAGAATTATTTGGTCAGGGGAAAACCTCAGCCCAATTAAATTTTTCTGATGATAGATCGAAAAATAGGCACAAATTTTCCATATTAAGTTAGGCACAAATTCACCACAATTGTATACGCGTGCACAGATGCCGCGCTTTTCAAATGATTTTGTACCATCGTAAAAAGAACAAATTCCCCATTTATTTTCCTTCTAATCGGTAAAGAATATCCTCAAGTTTATTTTATAAGCGCCCCGAAAGATTTGGTCAGGGGAAAACCTCAGCCCAATTAAATTTGTCTAATGATAGATCGAAAAATAAGCTCAAATTCTCCATACAAGTGTATACGCACATGTTGCGCTTTTCAAATGATTTTGTACTATCGTTAATGGGAAAAATTCCCCATGTTTTTTCTTATAATCGGTAAAGAACATCCTGAAGTTTATTTTATAAGCGCCCCGAATTATTTGGTCAGGGGAAAACCTCAGCCCAATTAAATTTGTCTAACGATAGATCGTAAAAAGGAAGAATTCCCCATTTTTTCCCTTCTAATCGGTAAAGAATATATGGTGGCCCTGAAGGGACTACAATTGACGTAAATATTCACGTGAAAATTCACGTCCCGCTCTCTTGGACACATATTTTCCCACAAATATTCACGTGAAAATTCACGTCCCGCGCTCTGGAACACATATTTTCCCACAAATATTCACGTGAAAATTCACGTCCCGCGCTGTGGGACACATATTTTCCCACAAATATTCACGTCCCGCGCTCTGGGACACATATTTTCCCACAAATATTCACGTAAAAATTCACGTCCCGCGCTCTGGGACAAATATTTTCCCACAAATATTCACGTACAAATTCACGTCCCGCGCTCTGGAACACATATTTTCCCACGAATATTCACGTGAAAATTCACGTCCCGCGCTCTGGGACACAAATTTTCCCACAAATATTCACGTGAAAATTCACGTACAAATTCATGGTCAAACTCTCTTGCCCACAAATTTGCCCACAAATATTTACCTCGTTGGAGTAAGTCGACCATCGATTCCGCCGCCGATTCAGCCGCAGATTCGAAAAGGATGGAAAATCCAGAATACATACACCAGAGGATGTTTACCAGACGGGCTCAATTCGGAACAATTTCATAATTTTCCTACATGTCCGCACAGACTCCTGTTCAACTTTTAAAAATGTAACTTATTCTGCTGCAAGACACACCTAATTTTGGTTTCAGCTTGAGCCGCACCTTATTTAGTACCTAATTAAGGAGTTAAAGGGACGTTCGAATATTTTGGTAAAACGTCTTTACTTTTTAGCTCTTTGGGGAGGGGTCCCTTTAACTCCTTAATTAGGTACTAAATAAGGTGCGGCTCAAGCTGAAACCAAAATTGTGCAAACAAAGTGTGCCCGGAACTAGAATCTACCGATTCGAATATGCATTAAAAGTTGTTAATTTGTGTGTAATTGGTTTAGCCTGCGTCGGGGAGAATGAACGTTAATTAGGGTGCGTTCGAAATGTTTGGTGAAAAATATTAACTTTATAGCTATTTGGGGAGAGGTACCTTTAAATCCTTAATTATGTACAAATTATTGAGCAGCTGAAGCTGAAACCAAAATTAGGTGTGTCTTGCAGCAGAATAAGTTACATTTTTAAAAGTTGAACAGGAGTCTGTGCGGACATGTAGGAAAATTATGAAATTGTTCCGAATTGAGCCCGTCTGGTAAACATCCTCTGGTGTATGTATTCTGGATTTTCCATCCTTTTCGAATCTGCGGCTGAATCGGCGGCGGAATCGATGGTCGACTTACTTCAACTAGGTGAATATTTGTGGGCAAATTTGTGGGCAAGAGAGTTTGACCATGAATTTGTACGTAAATTTTCACGTGAATATTTGTGGGAAAATTTGTGTCCCAGAGCGCGGGACGTGAATTTTCACGTGAATATTCGTGGGAAAATATGTGTTCCAGAGCGCGGGACGTGAATTTGTACGTGAATATTTGTGGGAAAATATGTGTCCCAGAGCGCGGGACGTGAATTTTTACGTGAATATTTGTGGGAAAATATGTGTCCCAGAGCGCGGGACGTGAATTTTTACGTGAATATTTGTGGGAAAATATGTGTCCCAGCTGCGCGGGACGTGAATATTTGTGGGAAAATATGTGTCCCAGAGCGCGGGACGTGAATTTGTACGGGAATATTTGTGGGAAAATATGTGTCCCAGCGCGGGACGTGAATTAATTTTCCCGTGAATATTTACGTCAATTTTAGTCCCTTCAGGGCCACCATAAGAATATCCTCAAGTTTATTTTATAAGCGCCGCGAAAGATTTGGCCAAGGGAAAACCTCAGCCCAATTCAATTTGTCTAATGATAGATCGAAAAATAGGCACAAATTATCCATATTAAATTAGGCACAAATTCACCATACTGTAGCGGAATGGACTGACAACCAGTCTATTCCCATTCATGAATTTCCAGAATGATGCAATCCTTGCCATAGTCACGCCCTTTAGGCATAATGTTTATTAAGTACTGCACGGTGCATGGAAAGTCCCATGCACGCAGTGCGTGATCGTCAACGTATGACGTGGTTTGGCCAATCCGAGCCTTATTTATTGTTGCTGGGCGGGACTAGAGCCCAGCACTTGGGGAGCTGTGCGCGCCAGTTTCGTCAGTTGCGAGTTAGCTTTAGAAGTTGCAAGTTAGCTTTTGAAGTTGAAAGACCTTAAGTTATTTCACGAGATTTGGAGTGTTTCTGCTGAAGATAAGCAGTAAGTTTAGGCTTTAATTTAAGGGCGAGAGTACAGCAGTCGTGAGTCCACATACTGCGGGTTGTGCCGGTGAATTCGGTGAGTAAATTCGGAGTCGCTAGCGCGTGCATTTCGGGTGATTTGCGTTGCCCTGCCTCGGGTTTGGCAATACGGCTAGTGTACATTTGGCTGTAGTCAGCGGGCTACAGCACGGCATACGGGAGCGCGGTGTGTGGTGCACGGTCGGACATTTCGCACTTGTAGTCGGGCGTGGGAGTTGTGAACACACTTGCGAGTTAGTGCATTGCGCGGTGTGGAACCTGACATACTTTTGTACTGCCGTCAGTGTATAAAGACACAGTGTAACTCCCAAGTACGGGAGAGGATAAAGGCGCCCAGGTTTTCCTACTTGTATATTTAATTACAAGTCCCAGGTCATTGTTAATAAACCAATCATAAACTCTCAATCACTGAACACACGTGTCCACTCTTGAATTATTTGCAGTACCGAGTCCCTTCCCCTACCCCGGGGAAGATATCAGCTACAACAGGCGGTATATTTCCTCCAAAACGAATCCATTTCCCTGGGCCTTGAGGCTGCTCGTAGCAATTTCTTAGGTCCGAGCTCCGCCAGAGTTCTGACCGGAACACTGCCGCCTGACCAGGTGGAGTCGATTCCGGTTTATCTAACTTTGGTCGACTCGTCGGAAATTGTGCGACCCGAGTGTCTATAGAGGGCGCTCTTGAGGTCGCGTACCGCCACAATACTATACGCACAGATGCCGCGCTTTTCAAATGATTTTGTACCAAACTGGGCGCTGGTTAGATTGGTTCCCGATCCCTATAGAATGGTTCGCTTATTGCGAAAATTTTCCTATGTGGAAAATGTGGACGGGAACCAGTCTAGGCGCTGGTAGGCTAATTTGTTTGCGCCCTCATTGGCCAAAATTTTATTTATTTATTTATGTATTTGGAGTGCGGACGTGTTTCTCTCGAGCTCCCGTGTAAGGCCATACATTTAGCGCTTCTGACCGGGTAAGGTCCATGTCTATGTATTATTTTGTATTATTGTTGTATATAGATACCCCTAGACTAAGCCCACCGTGTAAATTTGTGTATTTTTTCTGTATTTTTTCTGTATTTTTTACTTGTGTTTTGTAGGGTTTCGTTGCCGGGCTGGCCGCCATGGCCAGCCAGGCAGGCCCCTCGAGCGCCACACGGTGGGTCAGCCAAGCGTGACCCCAGTGGCGTTCAATTCTTGCCTGGCTGACGAGCCTTTTGTTGGCATCACTAGGAAGAATGGTGTTTCTTTCTTTGTCGAGGACAATGTTTCTATTCATTCCTACGTACAAGAATTCACGAAATGTATACCCGACGTTCACATTCTATCTGCTAGTCGTATTTCAAACAATCGAATCGCCGTGTACCTGGGTACCAGAGAGGAGGTGGCGGACGCCATTTCCCAAGGTTTTATACACGGCACCTCCTCTCTGGAACTCAGGCCACTCGTACAAACCACCACCCGCTTAACCTTGTCTAATGTCTACCCTGAAATTCCCAACCACATTCTTCTGGAAAACATATCTTGTTTTTGTAAGCCTGTTTCCTGGATAAAGCCCATACCCCTTGGATTTAAGGACCAGGAGCTTTCCCACATAATGTCTTTTCGTCGCCATGTTCAAGTCATCCTAAAATCCAACATCACCCTCCCCGACCACATTACTTTCTCATTCTCTAGTGTCACATATCGAGTCTTCCTGTCCACGGAGTCGGTGCGGTGTTTTAACTGCGGTGAATTCGGTCACATCAGCCGCTCCTGTAAGAAGCCCCGCCCACCCTCCAACAACAGGAACGACAACGACAGCGACGACGATGCACCCCAACAACCCTTCAACCCCCTCAACCCCCCCCCAGTCTTCGTCCATGGCAAGAATAAAAAATCTGACCCGAAACACCCCCCTAAGAAATCCAACCCCTCTGCCGCCCCGCCCCCTAAGAATGTTCCACCCACCACAGGACCCCTCAAGACTACCCCATCCACAGCAAGACCCCCGAAAACTGGCCTTCCCACCTCTAAATCTTACAGACCACCTGTTTACCCCGAACCCTGGCAGCGGAAATTCCAACGGGGGATTCCGGCTGCGGGGCCCTCCGGGGCTCGTCTCCCCTCCGCTGGGCCTGCGGCCCCTTCCGGCAAGTCGGTTGTGGCTTCGACCCCAAGCGCGGCCGGTGGGGCTGCTGGCCCTGCGGGGGTGGGGTCTGGTCCCGGGGCCTCGTCTGGAACCCCAGGGTTAGGGAAACCCAAGTCCCCTGCCCATGACACATCCATGTACATTTTTGGTACTCCCCTCCCCTAACTAGACTGTTTACCGAGGCTGTGGCTAAACGTAAACTCTCCCCACCCCAACCCCAGGATGATAGACCCCACATGATCCCCCTTAAATCCCCTCAGCCCCAACGAAAGCAAAGGAAGAAGGCCCAACCCCCCAAACCCACAACCCCTACCATCTCACATGTCCTTGATGATGCTGCCGATGATGCCACACCAACGCCAATGGATACCGCCAGCCAGTCTCCAACTCCTGCCACCGACATCCCACCCCACCCACGCCTCCTACACCCACTCCCCCGTCCCCTTCCAATCCTATTCTCCCGCCGCCACCCCTGCCCCCGCCCCCTTCCACTCCCCTGCCCCCGCCCCTTCCACTCCCCTGCCCCCGTCCCTTCCACTCCCCTGCCCCCTGCCACTCCCATTCCCCCACCCCCTGCCACTCTCCCGCCCCCTCCTTTTCCCTCGCCGCATCCCATTTCCCCGCCCCCTCCCACGTCCACCTCTAGCTCCGCCCCCAAAGCCACCACACCACTGTCCGCAGTTGGAACATCGGACACCGACTCCTCTATCTGGGATGGTTCACAAGCCACCTCTGATGATGAATCATCCCATATAGCCCTTCCCATAATCTCTGGTCCCCTCAGCAAGTCACAAATGGTAGTCTTTCTATCCAAAGTCAAATCACAAAGGAACCCAAAATCAGTCGCCCTAAAATTCACCCAAGACATTCCCGGCCTACTTTGCCAGCTCAGGCCTTTGAGGAATAGCTTCCTGGTCCCACACAACCTGCAGCACAGGATTCGCAAATTGGTGAAAAAACTCGAGTGAAAACTCTTCACCAAAGATGTTTAGATTGTGCATTTCTTTTCCTCTTTTGATGGCGCTCTCACTGATTACTCTTAACACTAGATGCTGCATCAACACCACTAAAAATGTCTCGTTTTTTAAATTCATATATAATATATCGCCTAAACATGATGTAATTTTCCTTCAAGAAACATACTCTTTGAATGAAAAATTTCCTGGTTGGAGGAATTGGTCCAATTATACCCCTATCTGTGCCCCTGGACCATCACCAGGCTCAGGAGTTACCATTTTACTACGGAATAATGTTGTTACTGCTCTTGGGCTCGGAGCCAGTATTAATATAGAGGGCGCTCTTGGTCACAACACACAAACGCGAACAGGTAACACGAGGACCATTGGTTAAACTTGCAACATTTATTCGTTCCAACCATGTCTGGGTGACTACCTTTTATTCGTGTGTTCGTTGACTGAATACAAAAAGAGAAATACAAAGCATGTTAATTTAACATCAAAAATTACAATCTCAGTTTTGAAATAACACAAGTTGTCATAAACATCAGAGATTTGAAGATGACGAATCAAATCAATCCACTGGAGAGTGATATCTTGAATATTAAAATGTGGCACAAAGTCTGCTAAAATTAACTTTAAACAAACTATTATGCAGCAACTGTTCCTTTAAACTCGGTATATAAACATTGATCATCTGACGGCTAAAACGTTAACTTTAAATGCAACTGGTAATTATGTACATGTACAATACATGTGCAGTGCCTAATGACAAGACCAGTATTCCAACGGAACTCACTAACAAATAATCAAGAAAACCTAAAACAATGCTCACGTGAATGTGACCGCTTTAAGCCTCAAAACTCATCAGTGATACATCATATCGCGAATCCAAAACTCCTTACTGACATATCAGGTCTGTAACAATAATCGAATAATTAAGATTAAATAATACATGTCAAAATTATAAGGACACAAAGTTATTAAAGTGATTTAAATGTTGAACAAAAACTAAATTGTCACATGGAACTACATGTGGGATAAGATTATCCCATATGTGCATGGACAAAAAAAAATTCACTATTACAACAGCAGCTCGTATTATCAGTCATAAAAACAGTGAAAGGAAAAGATTCTGTGGCCTAAAATTCGCTCCATAAAACGAACATATTTTGGTATCAACAGTGCTCCTTTTTGCCACGGATTTCTGTCACAAATTTCTCAGTACAATATGCCATATTTGTAAAATCAGTAAAATACACACTGATCATAAAGATCGAGTAAACTGTACGGTCTAGAAATGGCGTCTTGTTTTACGTAACGTTGCGAATTCCTCGTGGCAAGAAGATCAAAACTTTCGACTGACATAACTACAAAAACATTAATTTATATAAGACAAAATTACAACTGCAACAACCTTAAACTCACCAGTTAACTGCTGCACCTGAAAACGATGCATTTGGGTTCGGCGCTTATGCCAAAAATAGGCTAAATTTAGCGAGAAAATCTGTCTCGAACACCGTGCGCCATGTGAGCATCGCTTCGCTATCCCATAATCTTTATGTCCGTATCAAGTTTCAGCGCCGCGAATTGTTGCGAGCGAGAGAAGGCGCACTACGCTCAGAGACGATCTAACAAATGTTAACATCGTTGCCTCCAGTGTTATCCTCGCTGGCCACCTTATCTTTGTTAAAATTAAACATAATGATGTAGTTTATAACCTCTATAATTTTCTTGTTCCCCAAACTGATAATATTGCCCTCAAAATGTTTGAAACGTTTTCTAAGCATTGTGGCCAGCTCAGTGAGGGCGCTATTCTGATCGGTGGTGATTTTAATTGTACGTTTGAACCTTCACTTGATCGTGTAGATAGGCCGACCGAGCACCGTCCCCGAATCTCATCGGCTCTTAAAAATGCTACTATCAATTTAAACCTCTGTGATATCTGGCGTAGACTCAACCCAGGAGTAAAACAATTCACCTGGATGAGAAAAAATCCCTTTGCCTCTAATCGTTTCTCCCAAGCCAGACTAGATCGTTTTTATGTACCACCTTATCTAACCCCCTCTGTCCGTTCTTGTCAAATATATCCCTGCTCCCTGTCCGACCACACATCTGCACATATGGGTAGTTATGGGGTACTTCCGGGTTGTCTCTTTTGTTCCCTCGCACACTTCCCTTTGTCTCCAACACCATTAAATCTATTTTGGTTTTATTGGAAATTGGTAAAACTGGTTTTTTTGAGTTTAATTTATGATTATAACTTATTATGAATTGTAAAGTTTAGCTTTTAACATGTGAGAGCCACAACAGTCATAGACACATTTCCAGCACTTCGCTCTTTTTATTTTCACATTGTAAAACACATATATTAAAAAACAGACACCACCATATCTTTATTTTATTTTATTATTTTCTCACTTTGACATTTTCATTGAATTCTGTAATCATTTCCTTCATATTTCTTAATAAAAATGAAACTTCTAAGAAAGTGTCCAATAATAATTGAAAACTGCAATTTTTTTCTTTTTACAAATGGCTACATGTACAGTTAGATTCAAAGGTTGGTGTAATACAAAATTGGCGGACTCCAATTGACGTTCCCCAACCAGGCTTAGGGTACGGCAATTGGCGTACCCCAACCGGGCTTAGGGTACGGCAATTGGCGAACCCCAGCCGGGCTTAGGGTACGGCAATTGGCGTACCCCAACCGGGCTTAGGGTACGGCAATTGGCGTACCCCAACCGGGCTTAGGGTACGGCAATTGGCATTCCCCAATTGCGCTTAGGGTTCGGCAATTGGCGTACCCCAACCGGGCTCAGAATACAGCAATTGGCGTACCCCAACCGGGCTTAGGGTACGCCAATTGGCGTACCCCAACCAGGCTTAGGGTACGGCAATTGGCGTACCCCAACCAGGCTTAGGGTACGGCAATTGGTCTTCCTCAACCAGGCTTATTGTACATACCCTAAGCCCGGTTGGGGTACGCCAATTGCCGTACCCTAAGCCCAGTTGGGGTACGCCAATTGGCATACCCTAAGCCTGGTTTGGGTACGCCAATTGGCGTACCCTAAGCCCAGTTGGGGTACGCCAATTGCCGTACCCTAAGCCCAGTTGGGGTACGCCAATTGCCGTACCCTAAGCCGGGTTGGGGTACGCCAATTGGCGTACCCTAAGCCGGGTTGGGGAACCCCAATTGGCGTACCCTAAGCCCGGTTGAGGTACGCCAATTGGCATACCCTAAGCCTGGTTGGGGTACGCCAATTGCCGTACCCTAAGCCCAGTTGGGGTACGCCAATTCCCGTACCCTAAGCCCAGTTGGGGTACGCCAATTGCCGTACCCTAAGCCGGGTTGGGGTACGCCAATTGGCGTACCCTAAGCCGGGTTGGGGAACCCCAATTGGCGTACCCTAAGCCCGGTTGAGGTACGCCAATTGGCATACCCTAAGCCTGGTTGGGGTACGCCAATTGGCGTACCCTAAGCCCAGTTGGGGTACGCCAATTGCCGTACCCTAAGCCCAGTTGGGGTACGCCAATTGGCGTACCCTAAGCCGGGTTGGGGTACGCCAATTGGCGTACCCTAAGCCGGGTTGGGGAATCCTAATTGGCGTACCCTAGGAATTTCCATTGTGTTTTTTGTATGTGAATGAGCCTGGATCTGCCACAGATTTCTACTTGAAAACTTGACCCAGCCTGCAGAACATACATACGTCAAATTTTTGCAGGGGGGTTGGTGGTGGGGTGTGTTGTGGTGGGGGACAGATGAGTGCCCTCGTGGGACTAGTGCCGATTTGATATATGGGTCTTTCCACACTGGGCCTATTTGGAAAATAAGTCAGTAATTCCTTTCAGATGTCTTCAGTTGATCTCAAACTTGAGGAAATACTTTTGTACTGTTCCCAGGAGATAACTTTTGCCCAAAATTGTGAGAAAATTCTGCCACAACATACATTTCTGAAAAGCTTGTGTACAATTTTTCTATATACGTATGTAACAGTGGACAGACACAAGTGTTACATTTTTGTCTGTCCACCGTTACATACGTATATGGACAATTTGTACACACGCTTTTCAAAAATGTATGTTGTGGCAGCATTTTCTTACCTTTTTGGGCAAAAGTTATCTCCTGGGAACAGTACAATGGAATCTCGTTAAGTTTGAGATAAACTGAAGAATTCTAAAAGGAATTATTGACTTATTTTTCAAATAGGCCCATACGCCTTTCTTAATATTTATTCATAAACTGACCAAAGCGAGGCTATAGTTCCTCCGAAAAGTAAACAAACCATTCAACGCACGCACGATGCATGGCAGCTATCGATGTCAACGCAAGGGACCTTAGCTTAGCCTCAAGTTTCGTCGATTTATGGTCGACTCCAGGATTATATCAAAAGACAGACAGTTTGGCAAAGAATGCAGGTACTTCTCAGCGGCGTAGGTGCAAGATTTGGAAGGTAGGAATGCTGTAAAATGATGGTGTTTACATCCGCATAATCTGATGAAAAATCGTAACGAACGACATGTTTGCATATGCCTATACACTACACAGTAAATGCAGATTCACTCGTCATGCTCGTGTCGTGCCTTCGTCATGTTCGTGGTAAAATGTTACTGAAATGCCTGCACTACATTTTCCTTTATTACGGCATATTAAAATCAACCACCAAAACGTGAAATTCTGTTAAGAAATCGTAATATTAGCATGGAAATGTTAACAAATTTCGGAAAGAATTGGGAAGTTGATCATGGATAATTCATACCTTGTTGTATACTGTGCAAAACATGAAACATTTTTATGATCAACTTCCCAAATCTTGTCAAGGTGACGACCGTCCCAAGTTTGTCCTCCATATGTTTTTTGGGGTGGGGGAGGGGGAACAAAATAGCTATGTGGGGAAACGCACGTAGCTGCTAGCAGAAAAACATGGGCTCTATTGTTCACACTTCCAATCTGGAGGACAAATAGGGTAAATTCGGTCAGGAAACTTGATTTTAGCAATGAAAACACTTTAATTATGTCATGCTCCATTACATTCTAACAATTTCTTTCTCTTTCGTTTTTGTTCTCCTCAGACCCACAAATTAGCAGAGTTGCAATAAAGTACGGCATGGAAGATGGAATCTCTGTCGGCAAAGTATGTCTGCGAGGTAAAATTTGTTGTAATTTAAGGTCTTTTTTTCAACCAAAAATTCCAATGTCACATTTAAGATAGCAGTCAATCCACCCATGCTGGCACACACAAACCCCGGGCACAAACCCATGTTGAGCATTTACTAGTACATGTATTTACTTTTGCAGTCTCTATTCGGGAATAGTGACAACAATTATTAATACAAGAATAGATCCACCTTTATAAGAAGCTTTTCATGCTGATATTACAAAAATCCTGTTAAAACAGGGCACTTTTGCAGTGCCTATACACAAGTGTTTAGTTCAGCTGTACTGTGTGTGCACGTACAACTCATACCTGCTTGATACAATGAATTTAGTAATTACAATTAAATGCTGTTTTACTTTTAGGCAGATTCCTAACAAAAGCGATTCCTCTGCTTTTTTTCAGAAAATGGGGAATAAGATTGACCTCCATCTACACGGGATTCTCATCAGTCTGTATAGTTCCTGACGACTTGCGGCTTCTCCCGACAGAAGAGTGTGCAATCCTTTGTCTCTATGCTTTGGTCTTCTTTAAGTAAAATGTCCTGTTGCTACTTCGTGTCTGGGGCTTCCATATTTGATAAATGATGATAAAATTACAGCTACACAAGACGTACTTTTTTCCCAAATGCCCTGCAGCTAGCTGTATGTGACTTAGCCTATATATATATATATTGCAAAGGACAACCACACACAAAACTGTGAGCATGTGATCAGCTACATGTAAGTACATGTACACTCCAAGGTGTATTCACATAACATGGAGGCCTACTTGGCAGATGTACATGCAACTACGACAGTTATTTGATAATCATGAATGAAATTCCACATACATGTATTTAACAGCTTTGTTAAAATTTTGAGCAAACTGTCCAAGGAGTGAATACATGTAGACACACTTTGTGTGCTCTTATGAAAGCTCCACTGTAAAAGTGTCCAATTTCACGGTGCTGCTTGGCTTACTGATGTCATGAGATTAGCTAGTGGATTTTGAAAGTTAATTGTTTTGAGCTATGACGGTACATGTACATGTATATTCCTGCTTAAGCTTAAACAGCACCCATGGGGTCAAAGACTTGCGACGCGTCGCAAGTATACCAAATCATTGCATCTCGCAACAGGTTCAGCGAGTTGTAATGGATTTGGCTGTATCTGCGACGCGTCACAAATCTTTGTGATATCGACCCCTGCTCCTGTATAGACAAGTGTATATGTGAACAAAATTTGGAAGCATGCATGCCTCCGACTACACAAAATAAATGCTACATTACAATTGAACTTTGACCTCCAAGTTTGTTTATTCTTTACAATTTACATGTATAGACTATAGTCATCACTACAATTATTTTTCTGTTAAAAAATTAGATTTGTGGAAAGACTGACGTGCCTGCATTAGCAACACGACAAGCTGTATACTAATAATGTCAATTATAAGATTAGTACTGATTACTATAGTAAAACAATCTGCTTATCACAAGAAAATGTTCAGGCTCTATCTTTCAATCATTGCTTTCATTCATTAGTTTTAAAGACATGATTGATTGGTAAACTTTTAAAATGGTACGTACAGCATTACAGAACTAAAGTTGCCTTTTAAGATTTCACTCATTCATAATTCAAAAAACCTTTAAAATACATGCTGCTTTGATGCATGATTTTTTTAATGGTAGGCCTAAATAATTTATTTGCAAATTGTCAAAGAAACCTGTAGTTGGCAATTTCTCGCACAAAGGTACCCGAAAGAATTGAGAAGTTGATCATGGCTTCAGAGTCAGACCTTGTGTGCGAAACATATGAGACACAGGCTGAACAAAATGTTTTCCCACAAAATCTAAATTGTTTTCCACTTGAAATTTATTCCATAAAGTCTGCACATTCCAATGCTAGATGGGTCATTTTAAAGAAAATAATTTCGGATCAACTTCTCAACCCTTACCAATGGTACCATTTTATATGAAAAAGGAGAGAATTTACAAGTCAGACTTCTTGTACTGCCTCATAAATTATACGAATACGAGATCGGCTGAAAAATGGCAAAGATTTGTTCGAACATGAATCGTAATTTCTTCCTGCCAAATTGTTGTTTTTCGATCAGATCTGCACTTACTGACGGCTAACATTAGTTAGTCATTGTTCAACTTATATCGTGATGTCCGACTTGTAAATTCTTACCGGTAATAAATCAACAGAGGGAGGGAAAAAGAGTCATCGTCGCTGCATGGCCCAATTTCCGGACACGGTTCAAAATAATTGTTTAAAAATGTCCTTCGAAGATCTGTCCTTTGTCTCTCCTAATTTTGATGTGCCCTGCTTCTGTCGGTCATTATCACTCAGAAATCTACAGAAGCAAACCTAAAAAGGTCCAACGACGAACGTTTTACGCTGTCAACTTGGAGCACATCGGTACGTTCGTATAGGCTTATCGCACGCATACAATCCGGCACTGAAATCAGAGGAACTATAGCCTCGCTTTGGTCCGTCATGAATAAATATTAAGAAAGGCGTATTAGTGTGGAAAGACCCATATATATTACCAGCGCCGATATACCCGTGCCATTATGGTTTTTTATTATTTTACTTTTTTTGCTGACAGCACCATGAATTTGCTGCCTGTACCCCGAATTTGCCGAATTAAATAAATATTGTACAGTCCATTCCATGCACATGCAGGATCTTCTGAATGCAGCACTTGATGTCCCTGGTACATGTATGCTCACTTGTTGCACCTACATGTAGAGCAAAAAAAACCACGAGACCTAGTAACTACCGGTACTTAAATTAACCACAGGGGTGATTCAGTATACATGTTATTCTTTCTGCCAGTTGCTCATTTTTTTTCCAAATTCTGCATTGAAAAACTGACTTAAAGCACGAGTGAGGTACAGTGTAGATGTTGGACAATCCATTTGTTTTCTGGACATTTCGGTGCGTGATATTTTAGCATGGGAAAATCAAGCAAGATTTTCGTACATGACTTCTGCATGTGCGGAGTACTTGCCACAAAGTTATGCCTACTTCCAGAGAATCACTGAAAACTGTGACATTTCTCAAAAACAACACATAAATGTCAGAAGTTAATTGTATAGGAAGAATAAACCCTTTGACGGTTATCGACTCCATGTTGTTCACAGGGCAGTTTACGGGGCAGTTCGAACACGCGTTGCTGTGTGCGTGCGCGGATCGTATCAGATGCATTGTTTTTGTAGGTCACTGTGCATTAGCTACCATCTGCACACGCACACGGCGACGCGTGTTCGAAGTGCCCCGTGAACAAGATGGTGTCGATAACTATGAAAGGGTCTGACTCAAGCATTGAGAAAATTTCTCAAGGAATGCTTGTCATTGTAAATTAAAGTGTCCTTTCACACGATGGCACTTTTGTAAAATTTTCTTAAGCATGAGAACATTTCTCAAGCCTTGCGAGTTTTTTGGTCCCGTGTGAAAAGGGCTTGAAGGGTCCTTATTTGGGATTTTTATAAATGAAATCTATGCTATAAAACCAATATACTCGGTTAAATTCATAAAAATTCAAATATGGAGCTGGTTTTTGTTTAGCATGTCACAGGCCCTTTAAGGCCTAGAAAAAAAATACCTCTTATCCATGAACAAGTATATTTTCAGGTTTGGTAAAAAAAAGTTGTACTGTGCAGTTGCATGCATGTTGTACACAAACTTTATACAAAATGTGGCCCCCTGATTATAATGCAAATTTGATTTTGTCTTTATTTTTTAGCCAAAGCAAGTCGAAGAAACGAAAACATGGAGACATCGTTGTCCCTCCCTTATTGAAGAAAAGATCAGATACAGCCAAGCCTACCAGATCCTCCGATTGTTCAGCTGCTTCGTACAAGAATGAGGCAACAAAGGCATTTTTAGGTATGGTAAATACTAACATGAATTTCTGATCAAATTGTACATGTAGGAACGTTCAAGCTAAATGAAACCCCTAGTCTGTGACCAATAATGGTATAGTCTAACTCTAGGGAAAGCCCTGTTTCATGGAGTATGTAAGCGAATGTCAACCAATAAGACCATTGAAACAAAATCACATGACTTGTCATGGAGCTTTGCGGCATGCAGGTGTCAACAGAAGAATAATTAACCAATCGTATTGCACGTTTCTCATCATGGTTATGCAAAAGCTATGAATATTTATACATGGACCGGTATTAGGCTATCTACATTTACAGTAGTATGCATATTTTATGCAATGTTAGACCAAACGAATGCATGTCTTTTACGGTGGGCGTGTCAGATGCCTGTTACTGCCCTCGTACAGTGCGAGGAAAATAAATTTGACGCAGCAAAGGTGTGCTACTGGATTTATTGCTTTCTCCGAGTATTGAGGCACTTTCGGAGCCACCTCAAGTCCAATTAAATGTCACAGATTCTTTTGTCAGTTTGTAAAATCAAAAGAAAAATCTGTGGCAAATCCACGCTCAATAAAATACCAAAACACAATGGAAATTCCTGGCAGTGCCCAGATACCGCCTGGAATGTCTGCGTTACGCCTGGAATTTCTTTTGTGTTTTGGTATTTTAACGAGCGTAGAAATGCCACAGATTTCTTTATATGGTCACAAGAAGAATACTAGCCAGCGCGACTTAATACCCTTTTTTGCAGAGCGGGTCACATAATAAACTGTCTGAATGATAAACTTGTATAATTATTATTTTTTTCTGATGCAGGACATGTGAAAATATCTATTCACAACCTTGAATTGGGTCAACAAATTCGTCCTGTGCGGATGGAGTTTGTGTCGAATCTCCAGAAGCAGATGGAAAAATTTTCCAACTCCACCTACCAGCCATTGTGCGTGGTGACAAAAACGCTTCAAAGCAAAGCCAATTTTTCAGAAGCAAATGTGAGTACAGTATATATGCTAATATAAAACATGACTCCTCTTGGCATTCATGTAAGACTAGTACAAGAAACGGCTAATCATTACCGGGTAAGGGCTCGTTGCTGACACATGCACTGATTTTTGATTAAGAACCCTGTGAAAATCTCACTCAGTCACGTCACACTTAGGCAAAGCCAACAAAGCACGAACACAACCATTAGCACAAGGGACACCAAAGTAGTCTCCACAATTTAATACAAACCAGTGATTACACATTTCACTTTATAGGTTCGTACATTTATGGCAATAGCCTATTGCCACATTAGATGTATTTCTTGGAGCCATGGTCTTTTACATTAATACAAGACCATTGCACAGAGGACATGTGAAGGCTATGGTGGGAGGGGGCGGTGGGAAGGGGCTTTGAGATTTATGCAAATAATGACCATGCGAGGTCGGTGCCTGAGCATATACACGGTTTTACTGTGGACTCGGGGGGGGGGGGGGGGGGGGGGCGATATTCTTTTAATTTGCAGTACAACCTTAGCGCAATAGACCGCGCGTGACCACCGTTATAAATGCCATTTACCAAAAGTAGAGCTTGCAGACTTTTTTAAAGAGTGCCCAAGTTCGAAGCATTCATTTTCACATGAATCCACACTTGGGTCATCCATTTCAAATTGGATGAAGAATATGCTAGCAGGGAAATTTGTTCAGGTCAAGAAATTTTAATTAATTTTTATCGTTTTTAGAGATAATTATGCATGTAATATATATTGTAAACTAGACCTGTGTTCGTTCTTGACAACGAACACATGGCTGTTCCCCTCCTTTTTATAAACATTTATGGTGTTCGGGATGACCTTTGTTAGTGATCGTATATGAAGAAATCACGATCGTAGGTCAAACGGTTGAGTTTTTATCGATTTTTAAATATTGAATATTATTACATGCCCCTTTAATCTGACATGTAGGGAAGGTCAAAGGTGTTGCTATTTGTTTGGATACGCCACCCTAGTCGAAGTGTAACACAGTTGACCCCATCGTGATATCTTGTACCACTTTCAAATGGCAAGGCAAAATCTGTTTGACCAATAGGAAACAAGGTCCAAGGTCAAGGGGTGTGCGCATCTCAAAGACCCTTGTTAGTCATCGTATATGGCGAAGGAATCAAGATCGTAGGTCAAACGGTTGATTTTTTATTGATTTTCCAATATTTCATTACGTAATCATCTTGTCGCTAGAGGGCGCTATTTCGTACGATGACGTCATCACTTATATTTTAGGAAAGCTTAAGGTCCTCTGATAATAATACCATTGACCCCATCTCAATACCTCCTACCACTTTCAAACTAAGGGCCACTTCCGGTTTCGACCGGAAGTGAGCAAGGTCAAAGGTCACGACCATATTTTTTGGATACACCACCCTAGATCGAAGTGTAATACAGTTGACCACATCCAGATATCTTGTACCACTTTCAAATGCAAGGCAAAATCTGTTTGACCAATAGGAAACGAGGTCCAAGGTCAAGGGGTGTGCGCATCTCAAAGACCCTTGTTAGTCATCGTATATGGCGAAGGAATCAAGATCGTAGGTCAAACGGTTGATTTTTTATTGATTTTCCAATATTTCATTACGTAATCATCTTGTCGCTAGAGGGCGCTATTTCGTACGATGACGTCATCACTTATATTTTAGGAAAGCTTAAGGTCCTCTGATAATAATACCATTGACCCCATCTCAATACCTCCTACCACTTTCAAACTAAGGGCCACTTCCGGTTTCGACCGGAAGTGAGCAAGGTCAAAGGTCACGACCATATTTTTTGGATACACCACTCTAGGTCGAAGTGTAATACAGTTGACCACATCCAGATATCTTGTACCACTTTCAAATGGCAAGGCAAAATCGGTTAGACCAATAGGAAACGAGGTCAAAGGTCAAGGGGTGTGCGCATCTCAAAGACCTTTGTTAGTCATCGTATATGCCGAAGGAATCAAGATCGTAGGTCAAACGGTTGATTTTTTATTGATTTTTGAATATTTAATTTATTAAACTTCATACCCCTTTAATCTGACACGTGATGACGTCATGATTACGTCATTAGTACTATGCACTACTTCACATAGTGACCAATGTCCATGTGAAGTTTGAAGTCAATCATCAATGTGCAAGTGCCCGAAATAGCGTCTGAAAAAAAGTGGAAGAAGAAAAAGAAAAAAAAGAAAAAAAAACTAGAAATGTGTTCGTTGTAAACGAACACATGGCTGTTCCCCTCCTTTTTATAAACATATATGGTGTTCGGGATGACCTTTGTTAGTGATCGTATATGAAGAAATCACGATCGTACGTCAAACGGTTGAGTTTTTATCGATTTTTAAATATTGAATATTATTACATGCCCCTTTAATCTGACATGTAGGGAAGGTCAAAGGTGTTGATATATGTTTGGATACCCCACCCTAGTCGAAGTGTAACACAGTTAACCCCATCGTGATATATTGCACCCCTTTCAAATGGCAAGGCAAAATCTGTTTGACCAATAGGAAACGAGGTCAAAGGTCAAGCCATGTGGGCATCTTAAAGACATTTGTTAGTGATCGTATATGCAGAAGGAATCAAATTCGTAGGTCAAACGGTAGATTTTTTTATTGATTTTTGAATATTTAATTACGTAATCATCTTGTCGCTAGAGGGCGCTATTTCGTACGATGACGTCATCACTTATATTTTTGGAAAGCTTATAGGCCTCTGATAATAACACCATTGACCCCATCTCAATACCTCCTACCACTTTCAAACTAAGGGCCACTTCCGGTTTCGACCGGAAGTGAGCAAGGTCAAAGGTCACGGCCATATTTTTTGGATACACCACCCAAGGTCGAAGTGTAATACAGTTGACCACATGCAGATATCTTGTACCACTTTCAAATGGCAAGGCAAAATCTGTTAGACCAATAGGAAACGAGGTCAAAGGTCAAGGGGTGTGCGCATCTCAAAGACCTTTGTTAGTCATCGTATATGCCGAAGGAATCAAGATCGTAGGTCAAACGGTTGATTTTTTATTGATTTTCCAATATTTCATTACGTAATCATCTTGTCGCTAGAGGGCGCTATTTCGTACGATGACGTCATCACTTATATTTTTGGAAAGCTTAGGGGCCTCTGGTAATAACACCATTGACCCCATCTCAATACCTCCTTTCACTTTCAAACTAAGGGCCACTTCCGGTTTCGACCGGAAGTGAGCAAGGTCAAAGGTCACAAAAATATTTTTTAGATACCCCGCCCTAGTCGAAGTGTAACACAAGTGACTTTGTCCAAATATCTTGCACCACTTTCAAATGGCAAGGCAAAATCTGTTTGACCAATAGGAAACGAGGTCAAAGGTCAAGGGGTGTGCGCATCTCAAAGACCTTTGTTAGTCATCGTATATGCCGAAGGAATCAAGATCGTAGGTCAAACGGTTGATTTTTTATTGATTTTTGAATATTTAATTTATTAAACTTCATACCCCTTTAATCTGACACGTGATGACGTCATCATGACGTCATTAGTACTGTGCACAACTTCACATAGTGACCAATGTCCATGTGAAGTTTGAAGTCAATCATGAATGTGCAAGTGCCCGAAAAAGCGTCTGAAAAAAGTGGAAGAAGGAAAAGAAAAAAAAACTAGAAATGTGTTCGTTGTAAACGAACACATGGCTGTTCCCCTCCTTTTTATAAACATATGTGGTGTTCGGGATGACCTTTGTTAGTGATTGTATATGAAGAAATCACGATCGTATGTCAAACGGTTGAGTTTTTATCGATTTTTAAATATTGAATATTATTACATGCCACTTTAATCTGACATGTAGGGAAGGTCAAAGGTGTTGCTATATGTTTGGATACCCCACCCTAGTCGAAGTGTAACACAGTTGACCCCATCGTGATATATTGTACCCCTTTCAAATGGCAAGGCAAAATCTGTTTGACCAATAGGAAACGAGGTCAAAGGTCAAGCCATGTGCGCATCTTAAAGACATTTGTTAGTGATCGTATATGCAGAAGGAATCAAATTTGTAGGTCAAACGGTAGATTTTTTATTGATTTTTGAATATTTAATTACGTAATCATCTTGTCGCTAGAGGGCGCTATTTCCTACGATGACGTCATCACTTATATTTTTGGAAAGCTTAAGGGCCTCTGGTAATAACACCATTAACCCTATCTCAATACCTCCTTTCACTTTCAAACTAAGGGCCACTTCCGGTTTCGACCGGAAGTGAGCAAGGTCAAAGGTCACGGCCATATTTTTTGGATACACCACCCTAGGTCCAAGTGTAATACAGTTGACCACATCCAGATATCTTGTACCACTTTCAAATGGCAAGGCAAAATCTGTTAGACCAATAGGAAACGAGGTCAAAGGTCAAGCCCTGTGCGCATCTTAAAGACATTTGTTAGTGATCGTATATGCCACAGGAATCAAGATCGTAGGTCAAACAGTTGATTTGTTATTGATTTTTGAATATTTAATTACGTAATCATCTTGTCGGTAGAGGGCGCTATTTCGTACGATGACGTCATCACTTATATTTTTGGAAAGCTTAAGGGCCTCTGGTAATAACACCATTGACCCCATCTCAATACCTCCTTTCACTTTTAAACTAAGGGCCACTTCCGGTTTCGACCGGAAGTGAGCAAGGTCAAAGGTCACAAAAAGGCTGTTCCCAACCGTATGGGAACAGCCAAAAAAATAAAAATAAAAAAAAACTAGAAATGTGTTCGTTGAAAACGAACACATGGCTGTTCCCCTCCTTTTTATAAACATATATGGTGTTCGGGATGACCTTTGTTAGTGATTGTATATGAAGAAATCACGATCGTATGTCAAACGGTTGAGTTTTTATCGATTTTTAAATATTGAATATTATTACATGCCACTTTAATCTGACATGTAGGGAAGGTCAAAGGTGTTGCTATATGTTTGGATACCCCACCCTAGTCGAAGTGTAACACAGTTGACCCCATCGTGATATATTGTACCCCTTTCAAATGGCAAGGCAAAATCTGTTTGACCAATAGGAAACGAGGTCAAAGGTCAAGCCATGTGCGCATCTTAAAGACATTTGTTAGTGATCGTATATGCAGAAGGAATCAAATTTGTAGGTCAAACGGTAGATTTTATATTGATTTTTGAACATGGCTGTTCCCCTCCGACCGTATCGGAACAGCCAAAAAAATCTTAACGAAAACAAAGGCTGTTCCGACCGTATCGGAACAGCCAAAAAAACATTTTAGTTACCCGAATCACTTTCGGGTCGGTTGTATACTTAAGATTAGACAGAAAAATTTATATACAAACAAACAAATCTCGCCCAAATATGGTTGCCCTTCGGGCAGAGGCATTTTAAATCTAGTTGCCCAAATTTCATTATCATTTTTGCCTCAAAAATAAAAACTAGTGTACATGTATGCCAAATTCCTGTAAAAAATCCACATGTATACGATTGTTTACCCGAACGACTGAGTCGGTGGTTAGACGTTATTTTGTCTTTACCTTTTAGGCAAATGGCTACAAGTATCTCGTAGTTGGTGGCCCGCACAATTACCTAGCTGCAAAGGCTGTGAGTCTAGTCCACACAGCAAATGAATTGTTCAAGTCTAGATGGTGCAGTGTCTTCTATGGTCCCGACTTGTCATCAGAAGCAAGGCTGTTTCTTGCAAACAGCCACAATGCCATTGGTGGTTACCGACACAAAATGACATTCAAGGATAAGGTAAGTACTTTTTACTGTCATAGCCATAAAGACGGTCTACAGTGGCCTGTGTACATGTAAATGTACACAAAACAGTGTGTGGTATCTTGCTCGATGGACACTCACATGGGAACAATTTCACAAATGGTTGATGTGTTGCCAGTATCAATCCCATTGCAACCTGCCAAACACTCTGTAAGTTTGCATTAGACATTTTTATAAAATTGACCCCAGGCGAACTAAAAAATTGAAATAAAAGTTTGAAAATAATACATTTTGTTCTATTGTGCAAATTGTTTTTTAAGGTTGACTGCTTGAAAGGCAAGGTCACAATTTTGTATGGCCACTTGGGGGAGAAAAATACATATTGCAACAAAACCTTACTTTAATACAAAACCTTACTTATTCAACCCCTGGCGTATACCCCTGAAACAAAAGACATTGTGCCAAATAAGTGCAGTACATTATACAAGGTACAGGAAATATGACTAACTGCAAAATAGATACAAACTTCGCAGGAACAGCAATTGCAACAATGTCAAGTATGGGCACTAACATATTGTCTAAAAACTGGTCGAAGAGTGATATTTTTGTGTACAACTTTATTGTATAATGCCATGACCAAAAACGCCATTCCTCACCTAGTTTTTTTAGACAAAATGGTGGCGTCCATACTACAAGGCACTGCAAAAACTTACATTATGTGTTTCAATGAGTAAAATTTGCAAAAAATAATGTACTACTTGCATTTTGCTAATTGCTAATTGTTACTAAAAAGCATCGAACACTAAATCATATTGCAGAAGGATTAGCTGAGCCTGATTGTTTAATATGGTAGATATTAAACAATAATGCTCACAGAGGTACAGCTCTATATTGAAAGTGCAGAGAACTGAAACTGCATTTTATAAACCATTTTCAGGTTAAGATGTGCAACTCGATTAAGGATGATGCAGTTGGAAAGGCTGACGGTACCTGGAAGAAGACATGTTGCAGCATCTTGGAAGAGGTACGCAAGTAGGATTTATATCATATCAGTTTATATTTACTTAAAGAAAAAACACGATTCGATCATTATCAGATTGATTAACTTGGTTTGGAAAAAGCACAGTGAAGTGCTTAATATCACTGGCTGTGACTATAAAAAAAAGGCGGTGAATATATATTTTGGACTACTGGATGCTCTGTAATATGAAATGTGGACAGGGCAGTGTGGCACTATTGGCAAGTTCATTACAAGTTGTACAATAAATAAAGTATGTATGCATGCATAATTTACTGTCTGCTCTAAATCTTAACACTCGCGTTTATTTAAACTATTTATCATGAACATGTGTAATAATTTTGCTTTTGTTGAACTACATGTACCGGGTACATGTACAAGTATATATTGTAATAAAAAGCCGAAATGTGACGTGGATTGCCATGGTACTTGACTCTAAACATCATGGCCATTGAAAGAAACGTACCACTGCAAAAGCACAGGGACACTGTTCAGTGATTTTAGTGTAGAGTCATTGCCTTGGCAACTAATTTAAGATGGCAGTCTATATTGGTCTTTCTACAGTCAAGGGGGCATTTTGGCAAGACGGACCATATTTTCGAAGAAATACCTTTTTTTGGTCTAAAAATCAAAGAAATAAATTTAAATTGTCCTGAAGAGATAACTTGGGCCCAAAAAGGGTTACAAATAGTTTGACAACATGGCTTTCTAAAAACCCTGTGTACAAATTTCAAATATACGCTTGTAACCGGGACTGTCTAAAATGTAACACGAGTGGCCGTCCCGGTTACGATCGTATAATAAATTTGTCACAGGGTTTTTAGAAAGGCATGTTGCCACACTATTTGTAACCCTTTTTGGGCCTAAGTTATCTCTTCTGAACAACTGAAACTTTTTTTTCTTTTATTTTGAGACCCGACAAAGGTATTTTCTGGAAAATATGGTATGTGTTGCCAAAATGCCCCCTTGACTGTAGAAACACTCATCTATGTATCTCTATAATTTTATATTGTCCAGGACCTTTCTAGCCATTCTGCAAGAAACATGCTGTTTCTTGCAGACCAGGACGATAACATGTTTCGCCTTGTTATGCAAGTACTGGAGATGTATGAGAGAGGAGAAGTAAAGGGACAACACTTGAGGAAGAAGGAGTCGGAGACAGGTGTCCTGGAAATCCGCCCTTATGTATTCCGACCATTTCAGACACTACCTAGCAGTGCTCTGGAAGGGCTTCTCCAGGATCTTGTTGCTGGGCACATAACAGTTGCAGAGTTTAAGACCGAGGGTGACACCCTGAACAAGCTAACGAGAATACAACAAGCTATTGTCGCGCTTATGGATGCCAACAACTGGAATGAGCTCCAGGAGCGATTCCCAAGCCACTGCATCCGCAAAGTTCTGTTTCAGTTCATCTGCAAGGGCAAAGCAGTGGGGATCACTCCGGAGCTCAAACAGTTTTGCAGGATGCTGCGAAAATCCGAAGCCAGAACCATTGAGGAAAGGAGTTTCCTCAGAGAGGCCCCCTACCAAGGTGCTGCTAACACGGTTGGCTTTACAATTAACATCGACCCACGAGAGCTGACAGTGGAAGCATTACGAGGCCTGTGTCCAACTTTCAATGGATTTCACCTCACCATCTTGGATTTGCCAGAGGTATTTGATTTTGTTTTTTAATCTTTATATAAAACACAAACATGGAAAATAACAACTTACAAGCTTTCTAATGCTGCAGATTAAAGACGGAGATTCGTCAACACGTGACAAAACAATTTGTTACACAAATTTTACTGCACTCTATACCTTGCCCTGGCAGCCGCTCTTACGGTCCTAGAGGGACGTGGTACAGGCTTATGTTTTCTTTAAATAGGGTGTTTATCTTTTCAAAATCAAATAATTATCACAGTACACTTGCGTGACTGATTAGCCTTGCAATGCATAAACACACTATAGCAAGCTTGCATAAATAATGAGCCTCCACCCTCTAGGATTGTAAGCGCAGCTGCCCAACTCGATCAAGGTACATGTATGGAGCGCGGTAAAATTCATGGCACAAACTTGTTCCTGGTGTATTGACAAGCCTGTGTCTTTAAGTTCTTTATTAGAGAGACTTTGTGTACATACATGTATACACTAACCATCAAAACTTTGGAAACCCCTTAAAAGTTTTAGGTTTTTGAAACCTAGCAATAAACCAAGCTATCAAAGCAAATGGAGGTGTAAGGGGTATCTGGAGAGAAAGTAGAAATCTTGAGTGCTGTTCATCATGGAATGGCCTTCCCAGTCACCTGATCTTAATCCCATTGAGTTGCTCTAGGAGGAGTTAGATAAAATGCCCAACCAGCCAAGAAAACCTCTGGAGAGTCTTAAAAGAGGTTGCAAAGATTGTGTGTAGCTGTCATACATGTAGCTGCTAAGGGGGATTCTTTAATGAACATCAAGTTTAGCCGTTTCTTTTTGCATGCTGTCCTATTTGTTGATAAGGCCAATGAAATTAGATGACTAGTTTCTCGTCAACCACTTTTCAAATTTTGATGAGGTTTTTTTTTCATTATTCATTATTCATTATTTCTTTAAATTCTTATCAATGAAAAATGCCACCCGTTATACATACACTAACTGCTATTTTGAAACTGATTTAGGCTCTAAAGGTCGCCCAGAAAGTTAGTGCCAGTATCAGATCCTCAGTTCCATGGAGTTGTAGGCCTGCATGTAGCTTGTGTTTGAAGGAAGAACTTGAGATGGCAAAAATCATGGGAAATTACAAAGGAGTTTTGAAAGAGCAATACATTTTAATATGGCAGGCCTTTACGGCCCCATGGCCGGCCCAAAGAGGGTGTGCATTCCATAAGATCGGTACAGCTCCTACCCACGAAACCTACTCTAAATGCACGTGTTCCAAAATCCGTGGACGCTGCTGTCCCTGTTGCTGTATAGTGTAAACCAATGCACAGTTCCGATTGCGAAACCACTCCGTTGCTTCGCCAATGCATATCGACCAAACCGGCCTTCATTCGTCGAAAAGTTGAATAAAAGAATATGAATCGCTCACATCCCCGATGTCCACAATCTTCCATTTAACCACACACCTGTCTTCATGATAAACCGCCAGGGAAAACATATTCATAGCGGAAAAAATCCACACAAAACTGCAAAAGACACACAAATCTGCATGTGAATGCGCGCCAGAAAACAATCGATCTACCAACCTCGTGACCACGGCAAAAATATACAACCCGAGTTCCGTGTACAAAGGGCGTGCATATAACGCGATCTGGAAACGAGGTCACAAATTATCGTATGTCTAATTCGGGCGGTCTGTTTTTGGCACGCATGGCGCGAACGCAACCCGAGAACACTGCACTAGGAAAAGGATCACACACCACGTATCCGTCGAGAACGAGTTCAGAACAGACCGCCCGAACTCGACCTGCAACGAACGGTTTTCGCTGGTACGGCCACCGCCCATACTGGGTGCTGGGGTAGCGGTGATATGCTGTACGGTTGGTATACTGCATTCTGTGAAACATTTTGCAAAACTACATGTAGCTGCACAACACTGACTGCGCAACCGAAACAGAAACTTCGCTTGGGAGTATTTTGTGTCGGATTTCTCCCATTTTTTTTGCAAAATAATGAAATTTTTGGAATAATGAAATTTTTTGATGCGGGGTCAATATCACATGCGGGCGCTGACGAGAAACTAGTCATCTAATTTCATTGGCCTAAAGCCCACTGCCGAAGATGGCACTAAAATTAGCATGAATATGTTGCTTTTTGTTATATTACATCTGCATTTGCTTTCACAAAATTGACATTTACAAAATTAACGTTCTCAATTGTTTTCTTCTCAAGAACCTGAAACTTTCAAGGTGTTTCCAAAATGTTGATGGGTAGTGTAACAAAAAGTATAATGTAAAATAAATTGCATTTAAACTCCATTTTGTTATGAAACATTGGTTTATGTTATGATTTTGACCCGCATACCAACAAAGATTGGGTTCACAAACCCTTAATTATTGTTTACGGAACTACTTATTATTTATCCACAACAGGAATGGAAGGAGACACATGTGAAGGAGTTTCTTGCCGTTGTGACTGCCATGAACTTGTCGGTAGATTTGCGAGGCTTTACCGTCATCATCATTTCGACCATCTCTGCCCAGGCAATGGTGCGACAGTGCATTACAGAGACGCAGCAGTTTGGATACGTCAGCAACTGTTTTTTTCACCGCACCAATATGAAACCAAGTAAGTAAACTGTTCCCGGTGTACTGTGAAATTCCGTAGCTATAAAAGTACATTGCCCAAGTTCAGGGATGTTGGTCTGGGTAATGCATTTGAATTAAAAAAAGGGCAAGCAGTAGTGGTCCCAAGGATTTAGGTCTTATCACTCGTCCAGGCCCCCTACATGTACTGGTAGCTTGTTTAAAAGGTAGGTTTAAGACTGGCTAAACCATAATTTGTTTCCTTATTATAACACGCCTCTTTCTAGTTCACAATCCTGACTGGCTGAAATGCAGTCACTACTGCTCGAAATTAGCTTAAAGTAATAATTTTGAAATTGATTGTTTCTGTGCTTCTAAATTTTTCTTTCTGGTATGCATGCCAGGGATTTCTCAGTAGTGCTCATTGCACTGTCACTCGCAAGCGTGAGGAAACCCATACAAATTAGAATTAGAAATGGCCAGAGGGACAGGGGAATCACCTAGCTCTTCACGAAAGAATGCTCTGGGATATTTAAAGTGCGTTACCTTTACCTAACACACCGGACCGACGGCTTTACATCCCTTCCAAAGGATGGAGCAAGTGTGGTTGAGTGCGTTGCCCAGGGGCACAGGTACCCCAGCCAGATTCAAACCTGCAACCCCACGTTTTTACCCATGATTGCGAGTCAATGA
Source organism: Henricia sp. BOLD:AAB3569 (assembly GCA_037783545.1). NCBI lineage: Eukaryota > Metazoa > Echinodermata > Asteroidea > Spinulosida > Echinasteridae > Henricia > Henricia sp. BOLD:AAB3569. Next base: position 116,273 of record JBBELK010000806.1, on the reverse strand, counting down.
CCCAAACAACTTGGCCACGGTACCCCACAGCTTAATTTGCAGTAGTGGCAAAATCATTACATATGCATCTGGTCTACTTTATAATAATCTTAGCTTAAAAATATAGCTTATCAAGTTCTTAATAATGAATAACATTGTTTAACTCCGTAGACGATGACTTGCTGGCAAACGCAGTTGACAGCCTAATCGTGGCACACCACCACACCAAGCCTAAAGCACTAAAGTGGGCTGTTGCTGGGACTAGAACAAACCTTGTGCAGTGCAAGGAAGATGCCCTCTACACAGACGATGATGGGATTCCTGTGGACCTGAAGCAGAAACCTGTAGCACTGTACAAGGAAGTCATCCTCACCTTCTCTTCCCAGCAACAGTGGGTGCTGGACGCATGCTGTCGGACAGGTATGCTTTAAAAGAGTGCATTATACATTTATTGCCTGCTGTGAAGGGGTACTTCTAACCAATGTACGTAAACATGCATGCTTGTGGCATGTCAAGTGATCGATTCACATTCAATAAAAATCCACAATCTATCAATAAAAAACACCAAAACAGTTAAGCTTCATCACTGCCGATTACACTAGCTTAGTGGAATAAAATCTCATTCACAGGGGTGTTCCTCGATAATAACAAATACTTGTATACACGTTGACTTGTAATCTGTCAATTGACTGTTAATCGTTATTTTGTCTGTTTCTAATGTTAACTATTGGAAAATGTTATCAGCTGTTACTGGCAAAATTATCATGTATCCAGCTTACAGAACATTGCTTTTCAAAGTGCATGTGTTAAAATCCTTACCCACAGTCAAAAAGTTATGCAGTCTAACTAGTTGCCAGTAATCTTGCATCATCAAAATTCCCAGTTTGAAAATAATAATAACGTGCGACCTGCGTGAATTGAATTGAAAAATGATGAGTGCAGATGAAAAACTGACACACTTTGCTTACAACCATTATTTCATAGCTAAGGCCCATTTTTTTCATTTATGTGTGATAGGAACTGGACTTATTGCCAGTTTGGAGGAGAGCAGGAATGGGTTTGCTGTCGAGAAGAACAGAGGACTCCTCTTTCATCTGCAGGGGCGCTTTAACAAAGCACCTTGGAAAAGATAAAAAAAAAAGGCAGTCAGGAATCTACATGCACAACAAACAGAGACAGTGACACGGAGGAGGATGGAAGCATAGAGGGGGAGGATGGAAACATGGAGGCGGAGGATGGAAACATGGAGGCGGAGGATGGAAGCATGGAGGCGGAGGATGGAAGCATGGAGGTGGAGGATGGAAACATGGAGGCGGAGGATGGAAGCATGGAGGCGGAGGATGGAAGCATGGAGGCGGAGGATGGAAACATGGAGGCGGAGGATGGAAACATGGAGGCGGAGGATGGAAACATGGAGGGGGAGGATGGAAACATGGAGGGGGAGGATGGAAACATGGAGGTGGAGGATGGAAACATGGAGGGGGAGGATGGAAACATGGAGGCGGAGGATGGAAACATGGAGGCGGAGGATGGAAGCATGGAGGTGGAGGATGGAAACATGGAGGCGGAGGATGGAAGCATGGAGGTGGAGGAAGATGTGTGGGGTTTTACAGATTCTTTTGAAGAAGAACTTGCAACAATGCCGGAACTGAGTGACTGTAACTAATCTCAAGAAAAACAGGAAATATGGGTGAAAAGTAGGGACGAAATCTCTGCATCGCTAGTTTGCAAAATTCTTGCAGGGCCATTTTCACCGCCTTTTGAAGCCTGGAAAGTTAAAACCATAGTTCGGGCGTCCGTCGTGCGCTTAAAACTCATGCAGGCACAACTAAGTTGACACGAACCATTTTATAAATTTACGATCTTTGTTTGTTGCTGACGAAGTGGTTAGTAAAGTTCACAAAGTTACGTGCATAATACGATAGGCGCTATGCATGCAACGCACGCAAAGTTCGTCCCCACTTTTTTTACCCATAATCCACCGCTGTAAACATCGCATTAGGTTTCAGGTCTATTGGCGTACCCTAAGCCCTGTTGGGGTATGCAAATCGCCGGCTCTACGCTAACACACGTACCGGTACTTTAATGTTATTTATTTGATATTTATTTATTATTTATTAAGTTAGGTTTGGTGCAGCAATATGTGTACCCTAAGCCAGGTTAAGGTGCGCCTAATGGCGTACCCTAAGGCATAAAAAACAAATATGTCATGTTGGCGTAACCCGACCGACCCTAAAAATACGGCCGACCCTGGATATTTTATTTTTTTCAAGGGAAGAAATTTGAGTTATAAATACGTTTGAAACCATTTCTGACCGTTTATCATTGTTGTATTGAGAAAACATGTCATTTTCGTTGCTGGGGAAAAAAAGAAAGAAAAAAAACAATCCCGACCTACCCACCCTATCTGTGGGGGCATGTTACGCCAACATAACAAATTTTTTTTTTATGCCTTAGCCTGGTTGAGGGAAATTGGTCTATGCTGACACGGGCACATGTACTTGTTGAGTGCACACTTGTACATTTGAAATGTCATTTATTAAGCTAGGTTTGGTGCACCAATTTGTGTGCCCTAATGCCGTACCCTAAGCCTGGTTGGGGACTGCCAATTGGCGTACCCTAAGCCCGGTTGGGGAACGCCAATTGGCATACCCTAAGCCCGGTTGGGGAATGCCAATTGCCGTACCCTAAGCCTGGTTGCGGAACGCCAATTGGCGTACCCTAAGCCCGGTTGGGGTACGCCAATTGCCGTACCTTAAGCCCGGTTGGAGTACGCTAATTACCATACCCTAAGCCCAGTTGGGGAACGCCAATTGCCGTACCCCAAGCTCTGTTGGGGAACGCCAATTGGCGTACCATAAGCCCGGTTGGGGAATGCCAATTGCCGTACCCTCAGCCTGGTTGCGGAACGCCAATTGCCGTACCCTAAGCAGGCTAATGGTACGTCAATTGCTGTACCCTAAGCTCAGTTGGGGTACGCCAATTGCCGTACCCTAAGCTCGGTTGGGGTACGCCAATTGCCGTACTCTAAGCAGGCTAATGGTACGTCAATTGCTGTACCCTAAGCTCGGTTGGGGCACGCCAATTGCCGTACCCTAAGCCCGGTTGCGGAACGCCAATTGCCGTACCCTAAGCCCGGTTGGGGAACGCAAATTGCCGTACCTTAAGCCCGGTTGGAGTACGCTAATTACCATACCCTAAGCCCAGTTGGGGAACGCCAATTGCCGTACCCCAAGCTCTGTTGGGGAACGCCAATTGGCGTACCATAAGCCCGGTTGGGGAATGCCAATTGCCGTACCCTAAGCCTGGTTGCGGAACGCCAATTGGCGTACCCTAAGCAGGCTAATGGTACGTCAATTGCTGTACCCTAAGCTCAGTTGGGGTACGCCAATTGCCGTACTCTAAGCAGGCTAATGGTACGTCAATTGCTGTACCCTAAGCCCGGTTGCGGAACGCCAAATGGCGTACCCTAAGTAGGCTAATGGTACGCCAATTGCCGTACCCTAAGCTCAGTTGGGGTACGCCAATTGCCGTACCCTAACCTCGGTTACGGTATGCCAATTGCCGTACCCTAAGCTTGGTTGGGGTACGCCAATTGCCGTACTCTAAGCCGGGTTAGGGTCAACCAATTGGCGTACTCCAACCGAGCTTAGGGTACAGCGATTGGAGTACCCTAACCGAGCTTAGGGTACGACAATTGGCGTGACCAAACCAGGCTAATGGTACGCCAATTGCCATACCCTAAGCCCGGTTGGGATTACGCTAAATGCTATACTTTGTTTATACTTTGTTTACTTTTGTAAATAGTTTTTTAACCATTTGTAATCTTTTTATTTATTAGTGAAAGTACTAAATTTTATCAGCTAACTTTAAAATATCCTGATTTTCATATTTTAAAGACAACCAGTCGAGGTATTTACTGTTAAAGTTCCTTTATGACCAGTGCCGCTTTAAAACAATTGTGCTTCTTACTGCTTGACATGTGAAATAAAAGGTTACTAGGCAACCAGAGTTAAATTCAAAGAATTTTTGCTTTGTCACCGTGTGTAACCTTCCGTACCATTGGTAATATTGGATTAATTGCAATAATAAAGTGTTAATTTCTAAAATTAGGTAATTGTGATTTCTACATTGTTTGACTGCCTTATATAACGGTAGAATGAGGATCATGCACAAGCAGGAAATATTGATTTAATTTGTAACATGTGAACAATTCCCAATAATTCAGAGGCGTTAAGCATTTTCAATCAATTAATTTAGAGGAAATGCTGGCTGACTAGTGTTTATTATCTTTTTACTGTACAAAATTAAAAGTGTACAACAGTGACAGTGAAAGGCAGCATACTGACAAGTAAAAACATGCAATGGAATCTCAATATCACATCTCTGTCCAGGAAAAAAGTAAAAATAGAAATATCCAATAAAACGAAAATAGATCCAATAGTGTTCTCCCCTTTGTTCCCTTTGTCAAAATTCATCCCATAGGTAAAGCACTAGTTTTACCTTGTGAGGTACCAAGTGGACAAAGACCGACTTGTGGGGCACCATTGTTCCCTTTGTTCTTTTTTCCTTGTGGGGTACCTGGGTACCCCACAAGTGTAGGTATGTAGGATCACTCTGCTGTTCAAATTTGTTTCAAATTGTCTTCCTCTCAATATAAAGGCAGTGCCTACTGGCATTTTAATAACTCTCTTTTAGAAGATCAAAACTATCGCGAAATAATTCCCCTTTTTTGGACTAATTGGAAAAATGAAAAACCTCTCTTTAATGACATATGCAAGTGGTGGGATCTGGGAAAAGCTCAAATAAAAACTTTGTCCCAGGACTATAGCTCCAACATTGCCAAAAAAAAACGATCCACTTTCTCCAGACTAAATGCTCATATCCAGGAGCTCCAATCTACGCCAGACATCACACCGGAAACACAGCTTACATTAGAAAAACAACGTAATGAACTTAATAATCTCCTAAAAAACCAGGCCAAGGGCGCCCTCATCAGATCCCGTTTTCAACATCTCAACGAAATTGACACTAGCTCTTCCTACTTTTTTAATCTTAAAAAATCCCACTCGCAATCTAAAACGATGTCCAGTATTCGCCTTTCGGATGGCACTATCACAGAAAATCCCAACCAAATTAAAGCTCACTGTCGTAACTTCTATGAAAACCTCTACACCCGCGTCCCAACTGACGAGAGCGCCCTTGGGCCACTTTTGTCTAACTTATCGTTTTTGGATCCTCAGGACGCCGAGGACCTCGACGCTCCCCTGCGTCCTGAGGAATTAGATTGTGCTGTCAAGCAGCTTGGCAAAAATAAAACACCCGGTCTTGACGGACTCAGTTCAGAATTCTTTATTTCCTTCTGGCCTCTTCTCAGATGATTTTCTTGAAATCTTAAATCGTGCTATTAACACTGGTTCTCTTCCTCGCTCTTTCCTCAAGGCCGTCATCACCCTTATTCCCAAAAAAGGCGATCTCTCAGACATTTCCAACTGGCGTCCTGTTTCACTTTTAAATACAGATTACAAAATTCTTGCTAAGCTGCTTGCAAACAGACTAAAACAATATATAGCTTCTATTGTTAAAGAAGATCAGTCATACTGCGTCCCAGGACGCACTATTTATGATAATCTTAATCTAATACGTGACGTTATTAATTTTTCTAACGTTAATGATTTACCCCTTGGCGTGGTCAACCTTGATCAACGCAAGGCGTTTGACAATGTTGACCACGCCTACCTTTTTTAATACTATGAGAGCCATGGGGTTCGGGGACAAGTTTTTATCGTATCTTAATCTTTTGTACAACAGCGCCGAGAGCCTCCTTAAGGTGTGCGGTTCCCTGACTGCACCCTTTGCCTTCCAGAAAGGAATTCGCCAAGGTTGCCCGCTCTCGGGACTGTTGTACACCATCGCAATTGAACCTTTTTTGAACTCATTAAGGAAAGAATTAGATGGGCAGAGTTTTCTCCTGCCCAATACCTACACTTACTGCTCGGTTTCGGCCTACGCTGACGATATTACTGTTTTCATCACCTCCGATTCGGGGTTCCAAACCCTTGAAAGGGTGTACAATCTATTCAGCGGATCCTCTGCTGCGACTTTAAACTATGAAAAGTCCAAGGGATTATGGGCCGGCTCGTGCACCGGACGAAACGACAAGCCACTCAACTTCCAATGGAATGACCAAGGACTTCTTTTTCTTGGGGTTTACCTTGGAAACAACAATAGTTACGCTAAAAATAACTGGGATAAATGCAAAGAAAAACTAACCAAAACCCTGTCTCGTTGTAAATTTCTCTCACACCTCCTGTCTTTTAAAGGTAAAGTCCTAATTGCAAACCAAATCGCCGCCACCAAATTATTTCATTCTCTTGCCGTCCTTTCCTGCCCAGACGCAATCCTCGGTGAACTCCAAAACATGCTTGTCGATTTCGTCTGGTCCAACAAACGCCACATGCTTTAAAAAAATATTATACCAAACTTGTGATAAAGGTGGGCTTAGTTTAGCTTGTCTCCAGGCACGCAGCCTCACTTTCAAATTCAAACTACTTCAACGTTATTTACAATTTAATACCCATCCCTGCTTTGCTCTCATGGATTCGTATCTCCGTAAATACAAAAATCTCTACCTTGGTTACCAAGTTTTCTTGCTCGACCTCGAACCAACATTTTTCACTAGTGTTCCTTTTTTCTATAGTGAGGTTTTGCGTGCCTGGTGCACTTTGGGAGCTCGAATAGAAACACCTCCGGACTCCCTCGACCATGTCATTCGTCTCCCTCTTATTTACCCGCCTTTATCCGACCCTTTGCCGGGCGGAGCGGTCTTCGCTTCTCGACTCTGGGCTGGTAACATTAAATTCATCAAGGACTTACTCAATCTGGACACGGGCCAATGGCTTCCGGCACAAGACCTCCACCTATCATCTTCGTGCATTCGTCCTCCATCTGTTCGCCTTCTCAAACAATACCTCTCTCGCCTACACCACTCCATTTCGTCATTATTTCCTTCCATCTTCAACTGCACCACCGGACTCATTCGCACCACATCTCTCCATAACGTTCCCGCTTGTCCTGCTTCTCCTGGTTTTGTCTTCGTCGAAAATGACACAAATGTTCTTGCCTCACCGTCAAAGATACTGTACATCTGCCGCCAACGACATTAACTCCGTGGCATGGACTTGGATTTTTCCCGCCTTCCCAGCCAATACAATGGAAGGCGGTCTACTCGCCACCGTCCTCCAAGAAAGAGGGGGATGTACAGTACAAACTTCTTCACAACGTCTTGCCTTCGTTGCCTGTTTTGCATCACCTGAACCCCAACATTTCTTCAAGCTGCGAATGGTGTGGCGAGAGAGGTACGATTACACACCTCTTCATCACCTGCCCGTCTATCCAACCTGCCCTCTGTCTTCTTCATCGCCTCATCGTCCTTCTCCTCCCGAACCTTGACATCAACTTTGAAACATACTGGACTTTAATTCCTTTTGCCCAGGGTCGAGATAAGGGAGCCGTACGCCTGGCGAACTACCTTATCATAAGTCTAAAAAATGTCATTTACTGGCTGTACCGTACCTCCAATTCTTCTTCCCCCCTTCTTATTTGGAAAAACCGCATGAAAAACAAAATAATCCTCGATCTAAATTACCACAAACTAAACATCCCCTCCCTTACCTGTGGGCCTCCAGGGCTGGTAGCCTGTCGCTTCATTGCGAGGCGTGGTGACGCTGTTCACCGCCAGCTCTGGTGGTCCCTTTCCTTGGGAACCCTGGGGTGAGCAACAGGGCGCGCACATTTTCCCAGGTTTCCCTAACACCCTTCCTTTTTCCCCTTCCTTTGTCTACACCTTTTCCCCTTATACATTGGTTCGACCTGTATTTACTAATTTCTCAATTTTGACAAATCGATTTACTTTGTCTAATGTTATATCTAATATTTTTATTGTGATTTTTGTTTAAAATATGTCTCCTTGATCCATAATATTCTATTTCTTGTACTTTCATATCTTTTTTAACCCTTTCTCTTCAGAGTAGCTGCTCGGATTTTTCGAGACATGGCTCTGCCTCTGCTCTGGAGAGAGAGGGCTCAGAAAGTATACTGTTACCATTGTTTTTCAATTATTGCTTATTTACTCATGTTTATTGTTTTTTTTGTTACGATTATAATTTCGCATCATTCTTGATTCTCGGTTATGACCATTCTTTTATTTTGTATATACTTCTGTGTATATAACGACTTGAAGAGGATAGAAATAAAGTCATCCTTTGAAAAGTATTTATTTATTTATTTATTTATTTATTTATTCACCACATCCAACATCGGAAGAACCGCCAATTACAGGAATGGGATCAATTAACATAGATATTCGAATAATTATCAACTTCTAAGTTGAATTAGAAACGACACGTGACTACGAGGTCACGTCTTTTTCTTGTAAACTGACGTAAAAACAATTTTTCCTGCAGACAAGGCAGGTCTTGCACACAATACACTCATTTTTTTCGTAAATTTAATTTTTTGGGGATTGTCACTTTTTGCGTGACAAAATCCCCACCCCTGGGGCAACATTTAGGTGACAAATCCCCACCCTCGGGTGCAAAACATGCACAAAAATGCACAGATAATGGGCCAAATGCCCCACCCTGGGGCATGAAAAATGTGACCAAACCCCCACCTAGGGGGTGGGGTAGCGCGGAGGGGGAGGGGTGGGGGAAACAATTGATAGGTGCATAACACAGAGCTATATATAGGAACTAGAGTGAGCACTTATCACGTGACCCCGTGCCCTCAAGGGTGCGTGGACGCCATTTTGTTAGTGGGCAAAAAGTACGTGCTAATGTATTGACGACATGCGTATTTTCAGCTTTAATTTTATTTTAAGATTAATGCTTTCAGCGATAGGGGTGCAGAAAGATGTGGTTGCTAACTACAATCATCCTGACTGTCGGATCATTGTTTATATTTTATATTTTACTTTAAAAGATTGAAACTTTAGTTAGGCCAAACACTTTTCTTTCTCCATGGGCCAAACAACATTCAAAATCGTCGCCCGGGTAGTGTACAAGATTTGGGGAGTTGATCAGAATTTTTTTTAATGACTTATCTAGCATTAGAATGTGCAGATTTGATGGAAAAACTCTAAATTTGGAGTGGGAAAGTTTAAGATTTTGTGAGGAAACACTGGATTTTATTTTTCAGCATGCCTCATCTATTTTGCACACAAGGTCTGAAGCCACGATCAACTTCCTAGTTCTTTCCTGCTACGTCCCCCACTGCTTTTTGCGTGTGTAGGTAGAGCATTCGGGTATACTAGTACCTCAGCCATTAACTTGGGGGAAAGTAACACCCGTTTCATACAGGCGCACGATCGTTCCGATTACAATTTTGTTTCAGACAGGCGTATGCGAGCCGCGCGCACACTTAAGATCGACGTCTGAAACCAAGTCGGTGTTCAGTCGTTCTGACTGACTGGAACAGTCGATCTTTCGACTTCTGGCGAACCAAGTCGCTCCAAATTGTTTCATACGTCGAACTTAATTCAAATTTCTGGGATAATTTAGTTCAGCGCGACCGTAAGGTGCAGGATTTCCCGGTGAAACCGACTGCCTGAGGGAAGAACTACCGTTCTATCGTTCACCATGCATTAAGTACATAGCATAACCTAGCATTTTCAAGAGAAAAACTGTATTTTTTTCATTTCTAAAATCACGTTTCTAACAAAATTCGCACTTTTTGTAACATTATTATGCCATAATTAGTGGCAGAGGTGTACGTTTATACCTTCCTAGGTACAGTAGAAAAAGGTCACTCACGACTGGCGTTAAACAGCGAATAAATCATTTAAAAACCCATTTATAGCTGCCGCGCCGTTGACTGCAGTGGATACATCCGGGTATTTATCAATTATTTTGACCACTAACAAAATGGCGGACGCGGTCCCAGGGCGGCACGCCCGGGTACCGCGCACAGGCACGGGGTCACGTGATAAGTGCGCACTCTAGTTCTTATATATAGCTCCATGGTGCATAAGCATCCCACATAGGTCCGCAGCTCTGTATATGTGACCTTTTGGTCACGTGTTTCCGCAGTTGTCTATAGGAGGGCCTTTCTCCAAATCTCGACTCAGGCTCGGGCTCCGGCTCCATGCAAACCACATGGAGCCGGAGCCGGAGCCTGAACCCAAGTCGAGATTTGGAAAAAGGCCCTTAATTGAAGCCACGCGCCGGCCGCCATTGTACCCCACGAACAATGCTTGGCCTAGACTGCTCCCCGGTCCATGCGATCGCTTAATGCATTCCATTTAACACATGTAAACCATATGATGTAGACTAGTGAAGGCAGTATATGAACAGTCTAGGCAAGGAATTGTATTTGGTGGGGTACAATTGCGGACGGTGGCTTCAATTTTATACGTCGTTGCTTCATCCAGTGTATATATATCGATGACATCAGCCCTTCCGTACCATGCGCCTAGTATGGGCGGCTAAAAACGAGCGAAAGCCCGGCGATTCCACGCCGAGGTCGAGTACATTCGATTCCACTTCGGGAATCGGAATCGCGATTCCAGATTTGAGAAATCGATTCCAAGTAGAAATCGATTCCTTTTCATTTACATTCGATTCCCAGTGATAGCTTGCCGATTCCAGAAATAGACTACTAAAGTGTGACGTCAGTTGCCATGGTAATTGGGTCTAAACATTCACTGGTAATCTGAAACGTCCATTGCTAAAGCGCAGGGAAAGTGGCTCACGGGTTTTAGTGTAGACCCAGAAACCTTGGCAACACACAATGGGTGACGTTTTCACTTTAGTAGTCTATTACCGAGCAATTCGGAAGGCAAAAACACCATCTTCTGCAAGAATATTCATCCTCTGATCATTTAAAGGGCCCCTTATTTAGGATTGTTATCAATGAAATATATGCTTTAAAACCACTCTACTCAGTTAAAGTCATAACAATCCTATTTGGAGCTTGCTTTGGGGGTTAAAACAAAGGTTTTTAGTTTTTATGCGAATGCGAATATACATATTCATGACCAAGGTCACGATGTCACAAGAGGCAAACACAGGAAAATCACATTCAACTGTGCACAAAAGATTCCACTTTTTTATCAATTTTCCTGAAACTTTTGTAATCCATGGCTGTTTGAGTTAGTTTTACATGTTGCCTGCTGTAAGCCATGACAAAACTGTGGGTAGAAACTGCAGCAATTTGCCACAAGTCCAACTTGAAGTCTTATGTTTTTTCTTAACTTTTCCCTTCTGTCTTCCTTATGTGATGCACTCAAAACAGCGCCCTCTGTCTGTGATTTATTGCAATGAAATCTTCAAAGTTGAAAAAGGCCACCTTTTATTGATTTTACATCCAAACGAACAATAGTATGTCTTGCCGAACGAGTAATCCGTCATTATGAAGCAAAGCTTAGGCACAAAGTTGTTTAGCATGTCACAGGCCCTTTAAGCCGGCCGTACACCTTGCGTTCAGACTCCGTTGTGATATTGCACAGACACGCCAAATTTCGAGCATGCTCGAAATTCTGCGATTGCGTTGCGACAGACACGTAGACAAAATCGTGACCACATATCGCCAACGGAACGCATCGCAACCCGTACACCTTGTGATGCGACTGCACAACATGCGCTACCGTATGATCACGGACGAAACGCAATGTGTACGGGCCGGCCATACACCTTGTGGTGTCGGCTCCGAAAATGCCGAGTCGCCCACGCCTAATCACAACCGGAGGAAGGGACGCTCATAATAATTTATGCTTACGTCACTATTTGGCCACCCGGGTCATGAGGCGTCATTGAAAGTATGAATTATTAGTGTCTGTACGTATAGGCCTACATGTACACAACCGTGCATGTAGTATTTCCTGCCAATTTCACAAAGTTTTCATTTAATTTAGCGCCTTGCTCATTCAGTTTAGAATGAAAGTTGCACTGTCTGATTTTAGGCCGATTTGAGCGTCAACAAAATTTTTAAAGCTAAATTGCTATTTTTTTTAGAATAGCAAAAGTTATCAGCTTTCATTTGGTACCAAGAACGTACAATTCCGTCAAGGATTAATGCCAGTCGATTAAAAACAAAAAATAATAAAAGACAGGCCCTGTCTTTTATTCGACAGGGTTATGACGTATGTGCATGTGCGCGTATGTGTGTACATTGTACACATACTATGTACATAATGAGCGTACGCGCACATATGTACAACATGTGAAGCCCGTTTCAAGAAAAAGGCTTGTATTCCCGACGTCGGAAATTATGAGACACATAAGTTTTCTAAATTCGTTCGCCTGTGTAAATTGATTTTTAAAAATCCTTTCACCCAAACACGGACAGTGCAACTTCAAGTGCTACGTTACATCTTTTTCTATAATTTACACACGACCAAAAATCATGTATGGGCACAGACATGTACATGTACGACTATGGAATAATACACGGTAAATACAAGGTTACTACATGCACATATTAAGTCCCGTTACACTCCCCCGACTAAAATAAGATTATGTAGAAAAGGGAGTGTTTTGACAAATCAAGCAAAAAACAAGGGCACTTTTGTTACAAAAAATAACCAACATGTGCAAATGTCACTCTTTTGCTGTAGAGTTCTTTCTGCAGCGTTTTGTTAGCCTTAAGAATTAAAGTTGTTTCTGTACAGTATACTGCTGCCAAGGATTTATAAAACTTAACAATTTGTTCAGTTTGTTTATAGCACGGCAAAAAACTTGATTAAATCTCTTTCTTTCTTCTTTTTTTTCCAACTGTCCAAAGTTTTAAATTTCAAAGTTAACAAGAAATCTTAGAATTTCCAACAGTAAGGATTGGCCAGATTTTAAAAGTGCTAATTAAAGTAATTTTGTATCTTTGCAAACTTTGTGAACTTTGTTATGATTAGACTTAAAAATCAGTCTGTCCACTAGTATGAAGTAGACTCCGGGCTTCAGTCCAATCCAGCTAAGACAAAAGCGACGAAGAAAACTGACATAGTGTCACAGTCACAGTTCAGCAAGGTTTTAGCTGGTCAATATGCGAGATTACTTCCTTCCGAGGGGTTGCCATGGAAAATGGAGTTTTATTCGTTAGTAACGCCCCTCACTATAGACAAATTGCAATGCCCTTGTTAACCTAATTTATGCCTGGCATTGTTCGCATACTCTGTAGTCAGTATACAGGTCACTGCGCTTACTGAAGCATGTTCACATAAAACCCAGTGCATTCCCCGAGCCTTCATTTCAGGTCTACCGTTCCACTGCTAACTACCCATTGAGATTTGCTTAACTTCACGTTAAGTTTCCACGTATTTTCCGTCCAAATTTCTTTTTTATTCACAGGCCTCCTATGAGCTTTAACTGGTAAGATGCCCGGACTCTGACTGCCTTTTGCCGCGTTATAGGGAATTCGAAATCCGTGACGTCATCGCGCGTGCACTGTGGGTACACTATACTGCTCAGTTTTACAACGCATTCTTGCCGTTTCTGAAGTTGCGGATCAATAAGCCAGTTGCGTGATAGATTTGCATAAATCCTAGAGTCCTGCCTGTGCGCTATGGCGCTCGCATAATAAGAGAGTACTGCACCAGACTACCAGGCCGTTGGCAACGGTTGCCAAGTGGCAAGGGGGTGCACGCTAGAACATGTTAGCCGGCGCGAAAGTCTGTACGGTACCTGGAATACCTCGCACAGTACTCTATGCATTTTGAAGCTGGACCATCCGAAATTACATGTTGAAATTGCATGTTAAAACATGTACTCGCCATGAAATTTCGTCAAAATAACGAGTTAGAACGTCTTGTTTGACTCGAAATAGACGTTAACTTTGAAAGCTGGATCGTTCCCAATCTGTGCATGATAAATTCAAAAAAAAGAGTAACGATTTCGGGTTATAAGACTGGTTTGAAGCTGCCGATTTAACGTCACGAACCCGAACGAAGGGAGACGTATACACTAGACACCAAACTTGACTTGAAATAGGGGAAATAAGATGACATGCAGATTGTAAATCTTGCCAATATGATAAAATTAATAGCGCCGTTGATTGTTTATCCATTTGACGGAACATCGTCAGAAATTGGCGAGTTTTACTGTTCCAAAACGCGCGTTCAACATAACAGCGAGCGACTCTCGTTTTGCGTACAAGACCGGCATACGATTTCAAATACACCTTCCGAATTTTTTGAAAAGAAAAGGTCATGCCTGTTTGTTTCCGCAAATGATCGACGTCTCGCAGCAACTTGGGTAAAATCAAAAGTAATTCAATTATGAATTAAAATGATTATCTAGCTACATACAAGTTACAACAGATTTTAGAAATACTTTGGCTGCAAAAACTTGACCGAGCGGTTGTTGTGTTATACGTTGTTGAGTTTGTCTATATCCGTGCGGAATACGGAATTCACCACTAAAAATTGAGATGGGAAAAAAGGGCAGGCTCTAATTTGTGGGCGACAAACAGCACCCGTAACACACTTCGATTAGAATAAAATTTTAAACAAAGACAAACAATTATATCTCCTAACAGTCCTCAGTTTCACAAATCTGTCTAGCAAACACGAACCGGGATACGATCGACCTTTTTATTTTGGTATATTTAGTAGGCATCGCATAATTTTCGCATTTCCATTTTTCCCGGTCCACACACGCAAAATTCATGTTTCCTATTAAACCAAATCACGTTTCCTAACCAAATTTAAACTTTATGGGGGCATAATATCATGTAATATTAGAAAGAATTAGTGGCGAGGGTGTACGGTATTTATATCTCCACTTAATTAAATCGCGTACGTTGATGTATTTCTCGCGATTTTACTTGGGCTTCGGAATATGCCGGTCATGTACGCAAAACGAGAGTCGCTCGCTGTCGCGTTGAACGGCGATCTGAAACAGCAAAACTCGCCAATTTCTGACGAAGTTCCGTCGAATGGATATTAAACAATCAACGGCGATATTAATTTTTTATCATATTGTGGCAAGATTTACTAGCTGCATGTCATCTTATTTCCCCTATTTCAAGTCAAGTTTGCTGTAAAGTGTATACGTCTCCCTTCGTTCGGGTTCGACGTTCAATCGGCAACTTTGAACCGGTCTCATAACCCGAAATCGTTACTCTTTTCTTGAATTGATCATGCACAGATTGGGAACAATCCAGCTTTCAAAGTTAACGTTCATTTCGAGTCAAACAAGACGTTCTAACTCGTTATTTTGACGAAACTTCATGGCGAGTACATGTTTTAACATGCAATTTCAACATGTAATTTCGGATGGTCCAGCTTCAAAATGCATAGAGTACTGTGCGAGGTATTCCAGGTACCGTACAGACTTTCGCGCCGGCTAACATGTTCTAGCGTGCACCCCCTTGCCACTTGGCAACCGTTGCCAACGGCCTGGTAGTCTGGTGCAGTACTCTCTTATTATGCGAGCGCCATAGCGCAGAGGCAGGACTCTAGGATTTATGCAAATCTATCACGCAACTGGCTTATTTAGCTTTATCCGTTGGTAACATCTCACTATAGACGAAATCCTCTACCTTTGTTAACCTAATTCACGCCTTGCATTGTCTGCATACTCTGTAGTCGGCATTCAGGTCTTTACGCTCACTAAAGTATGTTCACATAAAACCTTGTGTATTCTACGAGCCTTCAGTTTGAGGCATACCTATTCCACTGGTAACTATACCCATTGACATTTGTTTAAAGGACGTGTTAAATAAGGTTTTTATTAAATATAATTATAGTACAGGGTGTTTTTTACACATTACGATCATTTTCACACGCACACACACACACACACACACAAAAAAAAAAAAAAATAACAGAGGAAATATCCATTGACTTGTGTACAAAATTGTCATTTTAGGTGAATTATTCTTGGTGTTATGATCTGTAACAGTTTACCGAGTTTGTTTAGTATGCCAGTTGCAACAATCCCAACAAGTTTGTTTGGGTCAGAAATGGATCAGTAGGCTACTGCTACTGTTTGAAATGTGATGTTCTTTGTTTGTTTGTTTGTTTGTTTTTTAAACTGTGGTTTCTCTCTATGACTAGCAATAAGGAGCGCCCTCGTATGTCAAGCAAATTTCGTCGAGTGCGTAGTCTTTATTATATAGGCGTGAATATGTGCTATTACACATATATAATATGGGTACTCTTCCATTTTAATTAGCGCAAAACAAGATATAGCGTGTTGAACTAAGACTAATCAGACTTTAATAATTCTTTGCTGGCGCAATCTGTCACTGTGAGGGCGCTTCATAGTTAATCGCATCTTCGAGCTCTCTTGTATTCAGTCACATACACATGTACATGTACACGATTTCGCGGGAAACGGCTAATTTCTAATATGCTTATCTCGGCTACCGATTGCTCTGTTTATGCAACAAAAGTAGTTTTTGGAATTTACAGGCAAATATCTGTAATGTGAAATGACGTATTCAACGACATTTTAATTTTTCCCCCAAGTCCTATTAGTCACAGGATATCCCGGTACAGTTTCGAGCAGAGTCCCACCCACTCTACCCTTCAGCTACACTTCATTCCATCCCAGGACAGCTGAAAACAATACTCCCAGCATTTGCCGGCCCATCTTGATCTGGTGTAGTCCCAACTAAGATCAGCGAGCCTGATACAGCACGAGGGTACTGCAACTCGGGCATCATTCAGGATGAACATAAGTGATATGACGTCATAAAGGTGCGATGTAATTATGAAGAATGTACCAGTAGCCAATAGTGTGATACTGTGAAAGTGTAAGAAAGATTAATAGCCCATGCTCTGTTCTGGGAAGAATTGGTGCATATGGTTATCAGTTATCAAGGAAGGAAATCAAGTTCCTTTCGTTGCTTTCTCTCTCCCATCGTAATTGTAAACAAGTTTGCATTGTCAGAGAAATCCTTTGTTAGAATCTATACAAAAATTGTTCAATTCCAATATACTATTCGCATATCGCATAGCCTATGGGCAAAAGACGCCTTATACTAAATGTGAGTGATCTCGACCCTTCGTTTTCAACATGCATTTCAACTACAGAAATGGAAGAAACGTCTTCAGTTCTTTTCACAGAACGCACAATTATCGTTTATATAATTCTATACCAATCCTCGGGCAAAGATGCCTTATATTAGATTTTAGTAATCTCGACCCTTCCTTTTTAACATGCAATTTAACTACAGACGTGAAGAAACGTCTTCAGTTATTTCATAAAACGCACAATATATATCTAAAATAGGGTTATCATCGTACAAATGTCGCACTCGACTATCGAAGATACCTCGGATTCACATGGATCAATTAAATGAACATTCTCCCTTATTTGGCTTCTCGTCTGCGCCCTTGCTCTTTACTATAATAATGATGAAACGGCTCCTTCTCCACTGTCGATCGTGTGACATTCTTATTGCCAAATCTAGACGATGGGTTTGTGTGTTGTACAAGCTTTAGATACTGATACAAGGATTCATTTGGTCTATAGAAGTACGAAAGATGCATAAAACCTTGAATGAACGGGATTTGGTAAGTACACTGATTGACCTTAGTGATGGATGGATGAAATCTCGAGAATGGTTCTTTTATTGATAAATTATGGGAACTTTTACGTATAGACTGTTTTGCTAGTTTAATTAATACAAGATAATTGACTCTTGATTAGCCCTAACACTATTCAACCCTCCAGAATAAATAATGTTACATACACCCTGGGGAGTTATAGACACGTTTGCTAACTTCAGATTGTGACATAAGTCTTAAGGGGCTGCCTATTACGTTCCCTATTTTTTAGACATAGCGGGATGGCTCGGTTGAAAGAATGTCACTTCAATATTACCTGATCAAACCGGTTTATCCAATTTTCTCCCAGGTCCAAAACAGACACTTTTCCGGACGGCTGTAATCTGGTAATTTAAAAGCAATTTTAGCCCAAAAACAAATGACTACTGTCTAATTCAAATCCCAAAGAAAGTAGCCTATATAGAACGATGCGTTTTTAGACTTTCATTTTAAGCTCTTGTCATTTTATCCAAGCCAAAGGTGACATAAGCCTATTATGAGCTACATAATAGCTGTCGTGATTCGTTATTAGATAATAATAATAATGATTAGATTTGTATAACGCACATATCCACCCTGCAGGGTGCTCAAGGCGCTGTTACCATTATTACCGATGCCATCAGGGAATCACCAGAACCATTTCGCTTCAACTAGGTGGCTGCTGGTCAGACGCACAACCCTATCAGCAGTTAGATTGTGGCATTCCCCTTAACAGCTTCCCATATATCGCTTGGGTTGACGAGGCAACTGGGATTAAGTGCCCTGCCCAGGGACACAGACACGTTGGTCGAAGTGGGGCTCGAACACATTCCTGCTTAAATATATCAAAATCCCTTGCAAATACATTGAAAATTAATATTACGACTTGGAATTCATATCCTATATCTTTTATTTCTTTCAGAGACACTCGTGCAGTGACTGTATGCTCTGTGATTCTTCGATTGCTGTTTTCCTGGGAAATTGGGTAAACAAGTACAGAGGAATATGTATGTTAAAAAAGAGAAAACCATTGCTAGTTGGTCAGTATAATGAATTAGAGCCGGACAAAAAAAAAAAAAAAAATAAATAATAATAATAATAATAATAATAATAATAAATCCGAGGAGCCTGGAGGGCTACAGTTTTCAAAACTAGACTGGATTGAAACCGGACAGATAATCCGAAGAGCCTGGAGGGCTACAGGGTTTTATGTATGGTACTCTATCTTTAAGGTCCAACATATTTATGCAGAACATAGGTTTTATTGTTCTTATTCCTTTGTATTCTGATAATTATCAACAAATATTGGCCTTATTAGGCCTAATCCAAATAAACGTCTCCGTTTGTCCGTAATTTCCACAAATCTTAAGTTCCCTGAAGCTTGTTGTTTTTTTTTTACATTAGAGCTACAATTCCATTTAACGCTGTTTAAAGTCTAGATTAGTTCACTAAGGTTCATTTGCAGTGACATCAACATGTTGCAAATAAGTGATCGCCCTTTAAGACCACTCACCCGCTCTGTAATAATACCTGTGTACTTCAATAATAATTCTTTCAATCAATAAGCAAATTTGATTTCAATACGCATGATCTTATTTTACATTGAATATCTGTTTGTGTCTAGATATACTTCACTGTAGTTCCTTGCAAATATGCCAGTTGCAATAATTGCATTATGCTTTATAATACTTTATTGATGATTATTCTTTCAAACAATTTTAATCCCAATATGCATTCGCATAATTGTGCTAATACAATTGTCTCAATGTCCGAAGAGCCTGAAGGTTGTTTATACAGAAATTAATACATGTACATGAGTTCATACCACGTATAATTAACTATTATCAGAATAACTCATTCACTTTTTATAATTATATGACATGAATGTCTTGAGCTCACTCAGTTGAGGACTAACTGTTTGGTTTTAGAGGGAAGCGAGTAACCTTTACTTTGATTATACTTATTACAAGATGTATTTCTTTTTGTTTCATTTAAACTGAGATCTTCTCGCAAAGAAACCAATTCAGGCACCTTGGTAAACAATCCAGGTAATGGGACAATGAACAAGGGAGTGCACTCTCTTTTGGTATCCTAGGATGCACCCACGTTTCCTCCTCAATCAGAAAAAAGGGGGTTTTTCGTGGCCTCCGAGTGCCTGTAGCTTTGCTGCATGGACTGATACCGAAAGCCTTGCCACGTTCCTGGAGAGATTACCGTTCTAAATCTTCGAACGTGATTTTGCCTAATATCATATAATTATAGTTCATTGAAATCTTGCGATATGCGTTCTGATTATGGTGTAAATATAGTTAATTTTGTCATCAACAAAAAGTGTTGTAAGGGTAGTTGGCATCCGAACACAGACACCATCCCATGCTGTATTAATAAATTACTTAAAACCAAGTACTTATTGTTTTTGTCTTTATTGAGGTAGTTGGTTTAGAATGAAACTGCTTTTCGTTCGTATGAGCAAAGCGAAGGAGAACGAAACAAGTTTATAGTTCCCTCGAGTGAGCTGTTCCAGTACCGAGAATGGGCCACACCATTTTGGTGCGAACTTGGCGGTGAAGTGTTTCTGCGCGTCCGATCGTGGGTGGGTTCGCAGCATTACTAGATCTCCAGGATTTAGTGTGATCTCACGTCGGCGTTTGTCATAGTGTTTCTTTGAGTTTCGTTTCTGCTGCGTTTTCTGCATGGTTTGACGGACCGTTTCCTGCACCACATCTGGGTCATCTGTTTCCTCTGATGCAGGAAGATTCCATTGGTTGTGTGGGGGACTCCTTATCTGACGACCTAGCATCACTGTGCATGGTGATTTTCCTGTTGATGAGTGGGTCACCGTGTTTAGCGCGAACGCGAACTCAGAGACGTGGATATCCCACATGCGGTGATCTTCTTTGACGTAAGCTCGGATCATACCCTTTAAGTTGCGATTAACCCTCTCCACCCAATTTGACTGGGGTGGTAAGGGGTAATGAACACATGTTCGACTCCCCATTCGGCACACATTGTCTCCATTGCTCGGGATACGAATTGGGAACCGTTGTCGGACAAGAGTTTGCGCGGGGCACCAAAACGGCAAAATAGCTGTCGGATAATTACTGATATGACAGCCTTGCTAGTCGCTTTTCGTAGGGGAAAAACTTCTTCCATTTAGAGAAATGGTCTACCGCGACCAGTAGATTTTCATGTCCACCATAACTACGGGGAAATGGGCCCATCAAGTCGATTCCGACGACCTCCCATGGTTTCTCCAACGTTGTGGACAGCATCAGACCCGGGGGTTTGCGAAAGACCGGTTTCGTTTCGCGGCATTGTTTACACGCTCTGACGAAGTCGCGTACATCTTGGGAAATTCCACTCCACCATACGCTAAGACGGTCTAGTCGATCCAGAGTCTTAGCGCGACCAAGGTGGCCTGCTGTTGGCTGAGAATGGCTAGTTTCCAATACCATTCGACGTAGAGTTTTTGGCACCACTACAGTATCTTCCACTTGACTCCCGTGTAGTGGTACAACAGGTCATTTTGCAGACGGTATCCTGCTGGTTGGTGCGCTCGCAGATTGGTCAAAGTCGGATCATTGGCTTGTTCAAGTTTTAACTTTTGTAGATTAGGAAATAGCGGTGGACAGCCTTCTGACTGAGCATGTCCCGTTGCCAGCCATTGTAGCTCCATTAGGTCAAGCCATCGCCTTTTACGGCATTTCGGACACGTGTAAGTTGCCATACTTTCCGCTCGTCTTTGACTGACATTGGCGCACAGCTGGTGGAACCATCCCTCACACTCGTCACACTGTATCCAGTCAATGATTTCACTGTGAGGTTGTCTACAGGCGGTTGCTGCACAGACATTGTCATTAGACGCAAGGGGATCTTCATCCGGGGTATCGTGTTGAGTGGGGGTCATGTCAGTCTGAACTTCGTCCCACAAGGCCCCGATCGTGAGATCTTCATGAACGCGGGAGAGGGCGTCTGGAAGGACATGAAGTGGCCCTGGCCGGTAAGTGACGTCGAAGCAGAATTCCTGCATGCGAAGGACCCACCTCGCGAGCCTGCCTGTTTGACGGGCCTTGCGGAAAAGCCATGTTAACGCTTGGTGATCGGTGACAACGGTACACCTCTGTCCTTCAAGGTAGATGCGCCATTTCTCTAGTGCCCAAATGACGGCTAAACACTCTCGTTGTATTGTAATTCCGTTCAGGGCCATTAAGCGAACGACTAGCATACGCGATGGGGCATAACTCATCATCTTTCTCTTGGAGAAGGACGGCGCCCAGTCCAGTGTTGCTAGCGTCGGTATGTACCACAAAGGTACGGTTCAGGTCAGGGTAGATGAGTATGGGGTCAGAGGTTAAGGTAGTCTTCAGTTTCTTGAAGGCGGAGTCACACTCTTCAGACCACTCCCATTTCACATCTTTATGTCGGAGACGGTTTAGTGGCGAAGTTATGTCAGCCAGGTGAGGGACGAACTTGGCATACCAAGTACACATTCCTAGAAACCGCTCAAGTTGTTCTACGTTCTTCGGTGCTGGGTATTCACAGATGGCTCTGACTTTGTCTGGGTCCATCTGGAGACCATCCTTTCCGATGATGTGGCCCAGGTAGTGCATCTGGGAGCAACCAAAGAAGCATTTTCTTTTGGTTGACGGTCAAGCCTGCTTTCTGTAGCCGCGTCAGAATTTGACGGAGATCAACCAAATGCTGGCTGAATGAAGAAGAAAAGCAGACTATGTCATCTAAATAGACGTAACACGTCTTTCCAATGAGACCATGAAGTACCTTCTCCATTAATCTTTGGAAACTGGCGGGTCCGTTTACCAGACCGAAGGGAAGGACTTTAAACTGAAATAGACCTCCTTCGCAGATAAATGCACTTTTCTCCACATCTTCTGGGGCCAGTTCCATCTGGTGGTATCCACTTTTCAAGTCGAGTGATGAAAATATGGTGGCTCCGTGGAGAGACTCAAGAATCGTGTCAACAGTAGGCATGGGGTATGCGTCAATTTTGGTTTGTCGATTGAGTTTTCGGTAATCGATACAAAGTCGATATTCATCGCGCTTAGCTTTAGGCACCATAACTACGGATGATGCCCATGGCGAGTTTGATGGCTCGATTATACCATCTTGTAACATTTCATCGAGTTGCTCTCTCAAACACTGTCGGCGTTCTGGGGACAGACGATAAGGCGGGGTACGAACTGGTGGGGAATTACCAGTGTCGATCTTGTGCGTGCTTATGTCGGTTCGACCAGGTTTATCGTTGAAGACTCCTGGGAACTCTCCAAGCAAGTTCTCGAGTTGATGATTGTCTTCTGGGGTAAGAATTGCCTCAGCGACAGGGCGCACTTCACTTGGTGAAGGGTCCAGCTGCACAGGGTCACGTAGGGGGCGTTCGCTTTGTGCTTGTTGAGGGAGGTCAAGCAGAGGCCACTTAATGCAGGGCTCATTAGGGTCGGTGTCCACCCAGAAGGAGTTCTGGCTGAAGTCGATAGCCAACTTGGCTCGTATTGCAAAGTCTTTTCCAAGTAGGACTGGAGTAGGCAAGGTATCAGTTTGGTAGAATGTAAGGGGAACGAGAATTCCTGCCACTTCCACCATGGTCTCCACCAAGCCAGGCTTTGTGGAAAACTTGCTTCCGTTTATCATAGTTTGCGTTTATAAGTGTTTGCATCTCGGATGTTTGTGCGATCGTCGCTCCCATTTCCTCACACAAGCTGGGCTTGATGAGTGACACAGATGAACCTGTGTCCACCAGGGCCTTGACCTCGCTTCCGTTTAACTTTATCATAATGCATGACCTTTAATCGTAATTTCGGGTGGTTCCTCTGTAGGTTCAGTATCAACATAGTGGAACTTCGGTCCCTCTGTCTTACTGGTACTAGTAGGAGCAACTGAAGGAGATGTAGGTTTGGTCCCTATAGTGACAGTCTTGGGGCCAGCAGGGGTGTTAGGGCAATCTGCTGCCCTGTGACCAAGCTGTCGGCATTGATAGCAGATCGTTTGATACGTATTTTGACGCTTTGGGGGAAATCCGTTTCCCTTTTAGGTCAGTCGGAATTTCGTCGTCCGTGTAGGACTTTAATACTTAACCAGACCTAAACAAGTTGAGTCCTTATTTATTGTTGAAAGTAGAAATCGATGTTAAAAAGAAATTCTGAGGGTCTTTTTCGCGTTTTTGTCGGTTTTTGACGCTGGAACTACTTTGTTTTTCCCGGATTTACAACGAGTGCGTCGCCATTAAACAGAAAACCGATTGTTACTTTGCGACAGACCATACCATTATTTGTGGGGTGTCTGGTTTATGAAAATTGAAGCACATTGTCAATGTATACATTATGCAACCATCAGAATTGTAGCTCATAACATTTAAAATGTTTTTTAACATTATGCTGTAGTAGAATAAATTCTTCTAGTTTCAACATTTAAATCGTTGATGATTGGCCCTTAAGTCTGGGATCCAGGCCTGTGAAATCTAAATATACGGCATTTTAACATCATGTCAGAGAGCCAGACTGAAATGTCCTTTTCGTGTATGGCGCGGCGCCGGCCGGCCAGCAACAATCATGATTTTCATCGATGGATCGCGAAAGATTGCTGTGTATATGAGCAACAAATTACTCGTAAAAATAAGGTAAGTAATGAAGGTAAAAATAGTATAGTAAGCTTTATGTTGCTAGCTGTCCGTGTTTGCTAATTCGTGGTTTAAGTGGCATAAATTCACAACTGAAAAAACACACTCCAGGCAGTGTACACGGTACAGTGAACAAGTGACAGCGACAGTCGTCCCGTTTTAAGACATCTCGACCGGTCACGGTCGAAAATTTCGGACAGAATTTGGTGGTTGATCATGGAAAAACTTTCATGCACGTTCGCGAGTTGAAACTCCATGCACTAAGTCTATGGAGCATGACACAAAAATCCTAAGTGTTTCCAAAGAAAAACTTGATATTTTCTTATCGTGTTTCCTAACCAAATTTTACACTTTCTGGGGCATTTATGATCATGACATTATTACTTTTATTCGGAAGAATTAGTGGCGAACGTGTACGGTATTTATACCGTTCATCATGTCTTACGACCTTTTGCACAAAACATATGAGACTAAGTGTTTCCTCACAAAAAAATATGTTTTTCTCACTCAAAAATGTGGGTATCTCCATCAAATTTGCACTTTAGTTACCGATGCTTGATGAGTCATTTCAAAAAAAGAAAAACATTCTGATCAACTTTTCAACCCTCAGTGCCATTTATTATTAATGTTAACTTGTTATTCATTTTTCAGTTCAACAGTGATGGGGACAATTAGGCACCAACCACCAGGTGCATTAGGGGTCAGGAAGTGAAGATTTCACTTACCTGAACAGTGATTGGATCAAAACTGTCAAGGAGCGAAGACCTCAGATGCAGCACATAATATTGTCCCAACCTGTACCTACATTTGAGGCTTGAGGATAAACAGGATGACATCGCCGGTGAACCCAAACGTATGAGCAAGCGTAAAATGCCAACCAGGTACAGGGGCGGATCCAGGAATTTTTCCAGGAGGGGGTTTTGCCACCAGAGAGGGGTTTTGCCTATCAGATTTTTATGTCTGCTTGTTTCGGACAGGCGGACACGCAAAAAATGCATTACATTATATTTTTTGGTGTCGGAGCAGGGGGGGTTTTGACCCCCAAAACCCCCCTCTGGATCCGCGCCTGAGGTATTCATCAAGTGATCTACATTTGTATTACACTTGTTTTAACGTCTAAAATTGTTTTAGGCCTAACGTCTGTATTCTAAGCATCGATTTTGAAGAATGTAGATATGGATATTAAATAATGACAACGATTTTTTTTAAATTAGTTAATTGTTTTTTCCCCCTAGATCATTCTCCCGAAGAGGTGTATTTGGCATTTGGAAGAGAGCAGCCAACCCATGTCCACTCATTCCCAATAGGAGATGGACCCGCGAAGGTGAAAGTCGTTCCCAAATGGCATGAAGGTGATACCCACCAGCAGCAACTTCAAGACATTACGCGACCGGAAAACGTTTAAAATTAGGAACAGCAGCATTACATAAGTGTTACAGTACAAGTAATTAATTGTATTTCCCTGTTATCTATACACTACTTGACTCGCATTCTTGTCATTCCATTCCCTCATTGTGTGTATTATGCAATTAGTTCATTTCTCCATTGTATGTGTTGTGCAATCACCTACATGTACAATACATTCTAAAGAAATCACTGAATTGTCATAACAATGCTTTGCGGGTTGAAGCTGTTTAATAAAGTGTTAAATAATTTGGAACATGTTTTATTTCCCCATAATTACAGTCGTAGTAATATGTTGATAAAGAGCCTTGTAGAAATTTAAGCCACATGCATGAAAGGTAAAAAAATGTCTTCCAAACTTAAAACACCTTCAGTTAGCAGTTTTCTTCCACAAAGAAACCATATCATGCGATTGTTACCTTGCTATCAACACTTAGTTTTCTTTTTCTTGTCTGCTCGTGAAGTAAAATTTTGGGGCTTTAAAGACAATGAAGACTTTGATGACGACTGACATTGCAAAAGATGAGGACAACAGTGATGGTGCAATATTGAAGTATTGAAAAAAGGGAAAAACTTTCTGAACTCCAGGGGCCGAATTCATGGCGCTATTGGCACGAAACATTACTTAGCACATAATTTATCTGCTTTATATTGCAAAAGTTGGTTGCCTGACAAAATATTGTGATATGTATTTACATGTGCACTAAAATGTTGATACTGTTTTAAAGCATAATTTGAAAATACAAATTTAGCTGGTTCCTCATCTTACAAAGTAATTCATTAATAAAATATGTGCTCAGCAAATTTGTGCTAAACAGCGCCAGGTACAACGTTCATGGAGCTGTCCAGTATAGAAATGTGCTCAACACAAAGTTTATTGGCTTTTTCGTTTAGGACGAAAAAGCCTTTGTTTTCGTTTTGATTTTTGGCTTTTTCGCTTTGCGGCGAAAAAGCCTTTGTTTTCGTTTTGATTTTTTTTCCCCCGTTTATTGGCTTTTTCGCTTTGCAGCGAAAAAGCCTTTGTTTTCGTTTTGATTTTTGGCTTTATCGCTTTGCGGCGAAAAAGCCTTTGTTTTCGTTTAGATTTTTTTTTTCCCGTTTATTGGCTTTTTCGCTTTGCAGCGAAAAAGCCTTTGTTTTCGTTTTGATTTTTTGGCTTTTTCGCTTGCAGCGAAAAACCCTTTTTTTTTTTTTTTTTTTTTGGCTGTTCCGACACGGTCAGGAACAGCCTTTGTTTTCGTTACGATTTTTTTGGGCTGTTCCAACACGGTTGGGAACAGCCTTTGTTTTCGTTACGATTTTTTTTTTTTTACTTTTTCTTCTTCCACTTTTTTCAGACGCTTTTTTGGGCACTTGCACATTAATGATTGACTTCAAACTTCACATGGACATTGGTCACTATGTGAATTTGTGCACAGTACTAATGACGTCATGATGACGTCATCACGTGTCAGATTAAAGGGGCATGAAGTTTAATAAATTAAATATTCAAAAATCAATAAAAAATCAACCGTTTGACCTACGATCTTGATTCCTTCGCCATATACGATGACTAACAAAGGTCTTTGAGATGCGCACACAGCTTGACCTTTCACCTCGTTTCCTATTGGTCTAACAGTTTTTCACTTGCCATTTGAAAGTGGTACAAGATATCTGCATGTGGTCAACTGTATTACACTTGGACCTAGGGTGGTGTATCCAAAAAATATGGTCGTGACCTTTGACCTCGTTTCCTATTGGTCTAACAGATTTTGCCTTGCCATTTGAAAGTGGTACAAGATATCTGCATGTGGTCAACTGCATTACACTTCGACTAGGGTGGGGTATCCAAAAAATATGGTGATGACCTTTGACCTTGCTCACTTACGGTCAAAACCGGAAGTGACCTTTAGTGTGAAAATGGTAGAGGGTATAAATATGGGGTCAAGGGTGTTAATGTCAGAGGCCCTCGAGCTTTCCAAAATATGAGTGATGACGTCATCTTATAAAATAGTGCCCTCTAGGCACAAGATGATTAAATAGTTAAATATAACAATATATAGGTGATAATAGGTCGTCTCGAACACCAGACATGTTCATAAAAAGGAGGGGAACAGCCATGTGTTCGTTGTCAAGAACGAACACAGGTCTATTTTTTTTATTTTTTATTTTTTATTTTTTTTATTTTCCTTCTTCCACTTTTTTCGGACGCTATTTCGGGCACTTGCACATTCATGATTGACTTCAAACTTCACATGGACATTGGTCACTATGTGAAGTTGTGCACAGTACTAATGACGTCATGATGACGTCATCACGTGTCAGATTAAAGGGGCATGAAGTTTAATAAATTAAATATTCAAAAATCATTAAAAAATCAACCGTTTGACCTACGATCTTGATTCCTTCGCCATATACGATGACTAACAAGGGTCTTTGAGATGCGCACACCCCTTGACCTTGGAGCTCGTTTCCTATTGGTCAAACAGATTTTGCCTTGCATGTGGTCAACTGTATTACACTTGGACCTAGGGTGGTGTATCCAAAAAATATGGTCGTGACCTTTGACCTTGCTCACTTCCGGTCGAAACCGGAAGTGGCCCTTAGTTTGAAAGTAAAACAAGGTATTGAGATGGGGTCAATGGTGTTATTACCAGAGGCCCTTAAGCTTTCCAAAAATATAAGTGATGACGTCATCGTACGAAATAGCGCCCTCTAGCGACAAGATGATTACGTAATTAAATATTCAAAAATCAATAACAAATCTACCGTTTGACCTACGAATTTGATTTCTTCTGCATGTACGATCACTAACAAATGTCTTTAAGATGCGCACATGGCTTGACCTTTGACCTCGTTTCCTATTGGTCTAACAGATTTTGCCTTGCCATTTGAAAGTGGTACAAGATATCTGGATGTGGTCAACTGTATTACACTTGGACCTAGGGTGGTGTATCCAAAAAATATGGCCGTGACCTTTTACCTTGCTCACTTCCGGTCGAAACCGGAAGTGGCCCTTAGTTTGAAAGTGAAAGGAGGTATTGAGATAGGGTCATTGGTGTTATTACCAGAGGCCCTTAAGCTTTCCAAAAATATAAGTGATGACGTCATCGTACGAAATAGCGCCCTCTAGCGACAAGATGATTACGTAATTAAATATTCAAAAATCAATAAAAAATCTACCGTTTGACCTACAAATTTGATTCCTTCTGCATGTACGATCACTAACAAATGTCTTTAAGATGCGCACATGGCTTGACCTTTGACCTCGTTTCCTATTGGTCAAACATATTTTGCCTTGCCATTTGAAAGGGGTACAATATATCACGATGGGGTCAACTGTGTTACACTTCGACTAGGGTGGGGTATCCAAACATATAGCAACACCTTTGACCTTCCCTACATGTCAGATTAAAGGGGCATGTAATAATATTCAATATTTAAAAATCGATAAAAACTCAACCGTTTGACATACGATCGTGATTTCTTCATATACAATCACTAACAAAGGTCATCCCGAACACCACATATGTTTATAAAAAGGAGGGGAACAGCCATGTGTTCGTTGTCAAGAACGAACACAGGTCTAGTTTTTTTTTTTTTTTATTCTTTTACTTCTTCCACTTTTTTCAGACGCTATTTCGGACACTTGCACATTGATGATTGACTTCAAACTTCACATGGACATTGGTCACTATGTGAAGTTGTGCACAGTACTAATGACGTCATGATGACGTCATCACGTGTCAGATTAAAGGGGTATGAAGTTTAATAAATTAAATATTCAAAAATCAATAAAAAATCAACCGTTTGACCTACGATCTTGATTCCTTCGCCATATACGATGACTAACAAAGGTCTTTGAGATGCGCACACAGCTTGACCTTTCACCTCGTTTCCTATTGGTCAAACAGATTTTGCCTTTCCATTTGAAAGTGGTACAAGATATCTGCATGTGGTCAACTGTATTACACTTGGACCTAGGGTGGTGTATCCAAAAAATATGGTCGTGACCTTTGACCTCGTTTCCTATTGGTCTAACAGATTTTGCCCTGCCATTTGAAAGTGGTACAAGATATCTGCATGTGGTCAACTGCATTACACTTCGACTAGGGTGGGGTATCCAAAAAATATGGTGATGACCTTTGACCTTGCTCACTTACGGTCAAAACCGGAAGTGACCTTTAGTGTGAAAATGGTAGAGGGTATAAATATGGGGTCAAGGGTGTTAATGTCAGAGGCCCTCGAGCTTTCCAAAATATGAGTGATGACGTCATCTTATAAAATAGTGCCCTCTAGGCACAAGATGATTAAATAGTTAAATATAACAATATATAGGTGATAATAGGTCGTCTCGAACACCAGACATGTTCATAAAAAGGAGGGGAACAGCCATGTGTTCGTTGTCAAGAACGAACACAGGTCTATTTTTTTTTTTTTTTTTTTTTATTTTTTTTTCTTTTCCTTCTTCCACTTTTTTCGGACGCTATTTCGGGCACTTGCACATTCATGATTGACTTCAAACTTCACATGGACATTGGTCACTATGTGAAGTTGTGCACAGTACTAATGACGTCATGATGACGTCATCACGTGTCAGATTAAAGGGGCATGAAGTTTAATAAATTAAATATTCAAAAATCATTAAAAAATCAACCGTTTGACCTACGATCTTGATTCCTTCGCCATATACGATGACTATCAAGGGTCTTTGAGATGCGCACACCCCTTGACCTTGGAGCTCGTTTCCTATTGGTCAAACAGATTTTGCCTTGCATGTGGTCAACTGTATTACACTTGGACCTAGGGTGGTGTATCCAAAAAATACGTTGGTGACCTTTGACCTTGCTCACTTCCGGTCGAAACCGGAAGTGGCCCTTAGTTTGAAAGTGAAAGGAGGTATTGAGATGGGGTCAATGGTGTTATTACCAGAGGCCCTTAAGCTTTCCAAAAATATAAGTGATGACGTCATCGTACGAAATAGCGCCCTCTACCGACAAGATGATTACGTAATTAAATATTCAAAAATCAATAAAAAATCAACTGTTTGACCTACGATCTTGATTCCTGTGGCATATACGATCACTAACAAATGTCTTTAAGATGCGCACAGGGCTTGACCTTTGACCTCGTTTCCTATTGGTCTAACAGATTTTGCCTTGCCATTTGAAAGTGGTACAAGATATCTGGATGTGGTCAACTGTATTACACTTGGACCTAGGGTGGTGTATCCAAAAAATATGGCCGTGACCTTTTACCTTGCTCACTTCCGGTCGAAACCGGAAGTGGCCCTTAGTTTGAAAGTGAAAGGAGGTATTGAGATAGGGTCATTGGTGTTATTACCAGAGGCCCTTAAGCTTTCCAAAAATATAAGTGATGACGTCATCGTACGAAATAGCGCCCTCTAGCGACAAGATGATTACGTAATTAAATATTCAAAAATCAATAAAAAATCTACCGTTTGACCTACAAATTTGATTCCTTCTGCATGTACGATCACTAACAAATGTCTTTAAGATGCGCACATGGCTTGACCTTTGACCTCGTTTCCTATTGGTCAAACATATTTTGCCTTGCCATTTGAAAGGGGTACAATATATCACGATGGGGTCAACTGTGTTACACTTCGACTAGGGTGGGGTATCCAAACATATAGCAACACCTTTGACCTTCCCTACATGTCAGATTAAAGGGGCATGTAATAATATTCAATATTTAAAAATCGATAAAAACTCAACCGTTTGACATACGATCGTGATTTCTTCATATACAATCACTAACAAAGGTCATCCCGAACACCACATATGTTTATAAAAAGGAGGGGAACAGCCATGTGTTCGTTGTCAAGAACGAACACAGGTCTAGTTTTTTTTTTTTTTTATTCTTTTACTTCTTCCACTTTTTTCAGACGCTATTTCGGACACTTGCACATTGATGATTGACTTCAAACTTCACATGGACATTGGTCACTATGTGAAGTTGTGCACAGTACTAATGACGTCATGATGACGTCATCACGTGTCAGATTAAAGGGGTATGAAGTTTAATAAATTAAATATTCAAAAATCAATAAAAAATCAACCGTTTGACCTACGATCTTGATTCCTTCGCCATATACGATGACTAACAAAGGTCTTTGAGATGCGCACACAGCTTGACCTTTCACCTCGTTTCCTATTGGTCAAACAGATTTTGCCTTTCCATTTGAAAGTGGTACAAGATATCTGCATGTGGTCAACTGTATTACACTTGGACCTAGGGTGGTGTATCCAAAAAATATGGTCGTGACCTTTGACCTCGTTTCCTATTGGTCTAACAGATTTTGCCCTGCCATTTGAAAGTGGTACAAGATATCTGCATGTGGTCAACTGCATTACACTTCGACTAGGGTGGGGTATCCAAAAAATATGGTGATGACCTTTGACCTTGCTCACTTACGGTCAAAACCGGAAGTGACCTTTAGTGTGAAAATGGTAGAGGGTATAAATATGGGGTCAAGGGTGTTAATGTCAGAGGCCCTCGAGCTTTCCAAAATATGAGTGATGACGTCATCTTATAAAATAGTGCCCTCTAGGCACAAGATGATTAAATAGTTAAATATAACAATATATAGGTGATAATAGGTCGTCTCGAACACCAGACATGTTCATAAAAAGGAGGGGAACAGCCATGTGTTCGTTGTCAAGAACGAACACAGGTCTATTTTTTTTTTTTTTTATTTTTTTTTTTTTTTCTTTTCCTTCTTCCACTTTTTTCGGACGCTATTTCGGGCACTTGCACATTCATGATTGACTTCAAACTTCACATGGACATTGGTCACTATGTGAAGTTGTGCACAGTACTAATGACGTCATGATGACGTCATCACGTGTCAGATTAAAGGGGCATGAAGTTTAATAAATTAAATATTCAAAAATCATTAAAAAATCAACCGTTTGACCTACGATCTTGATTCCTTCGCCATATACGATGACTAACAAGGGTCTTTGAGATGCGCACACCCCTTGACCTTGGAGCTCGTTTCCTATTGGTCAAACAGATTTTGCCTTGCATGTGGTCAACTGTATTACACTTGGACCTAGGGTGGTGTATCCAAAAAATACGTTGGTGACCTTTGACCTTGCTCACTTCCGGTCGAAACCGGAAGTGGCCCTTAGTTTGAAAGTGAAAGGAGGTATTGAGATGGGGTCAATGGTGTTATTACCAGAGGCCCTTAAGCTTTCCAAAAATATAAGTGATGACGTCATCGTACGAAATAGCGCCCTCTACCGACAAGATGATTACGTAATTAAATATTCAAAAATCAATAAAAAATCAACTGTTTGACCTACGATCTTGATTCCTGTGGCATATACGATCACTAACAAATGTCTTTAAGATGCGCACAGGGCTTGACCTTTGACCTCGTTTCCTATTGGTCTAACAGATTTTGCCTTGCCATTTGAAAGTGGTACAAGATATCTGGATGTGGTCAACTGTATTACACTTGGACCTAGGGTGGTGTATCCAAAAAATATGGCCGTGACCTTTTACCTTGCTCACTTCCGGTCGAAACCGGAAGTGGCCCTTAGTTTGAAAGTGAAAGGAGGTATTGAGATAGGGTCATTGGTGTTATTACCAGAGGCCCTTAAGCTTTCCAAAAATATAAGTGATGACGTCATCGTACGAAATAGCGCCCTCTAGCGACAAGATGATTACGTAATTAAATATTCAAAAATCAATAAAAAATCTACCGTTTGACCTACAAATTTGATTCCTTCTGCATGTACGATCACTAACAAATGTCTTTAAGATGCGCACATGGCTTGACCTTTGACCTCGTTTCCTATTGGTCAAACATATTTTGCCTTGCCATTTGAAAGGGGTACAATATATCACGATGGGGTCAACTGTGTTACACTTCGACTAGGGTGGGGTATCCAAACATATAGCAACACCTTTGACCTTCCCTACATGTCAGATTAAAGGGGCATGTAATAATATTCAATATTTAAAAATCGATAAAAACTCAACCGTTTGACATACGATCGTGATTTCTTCATATACAATCACTAACAAAGGTCATCCCGAACACCACATATGTTTATAAAAAGGAGGGGAACAGCCATGTGTTCGTTGTCAAGAACGAACACAGGTCTAGTTTTTTTTTTTTTTTATTCTTTTACTTCTTCCACTTTTTTCAGACGCTATTTCGGACACTTGCACATTGATGATTGACTTCAAACTTCACATGGACATTGGTCACTATGTGAAGTTGTGCACAGTACTAATGACGTCATGATGACGTCATCACGTGTCAGATTAAAGGGGTATGAAGTTTAATAAATTAAATATTCAAAAATCAATAAAAAATCAACCGTTTGACCTACGATCTTGATTCCTTCGCCATATACGATGACTAACAAAGGTCTTTGAGATGCGCACACAGCTTGACCTTTCACCTCGTTTCCTATTGGTCAAACAGATTTTGCCTTTCCATTTGAAAGTGGTACAAGATATCTGCATGTGGTCAACTGTATTACACTTGGACCTAGGGTGGTGTATCCAAAAAATATGGTCGTGACCTTTGACCTCGTTTCCTATTGGTCTAACAGATTTTGCCCTGCCATTTGAAAGTGGTACAAGATATCTGCATGTGGTCAACTGCATTACACTTCGACTAGGGTGGGGTATCCAAAAAATATGGTGATGACCTTTGACCTTGCTCACTTACGGTCAAAACCGGAAGTGACCTTTAGTGTGAAAATGGTAGAGGGTATAAATATGGGGTCAAGGGTGTTAATGTCAGAGGCCCTCGAGCTTTCCAAAATATGAGTGATGACGTCATCTTATAAAATAGTGCCCTCTAGGCACAAGATGATTAAATAGTTAAATATAACAATATATAGGTGATAATAGGTCGTCTCGAACACCAGACATGTTCATAAAAAGGAGGGGAACAGCCATGTGTTCGTTGTCAAGAACGAACACAGGTCTATTTTTTTTTTTTTTTATTTTTTTTTTTTTTTCTTTTCCTTCTTCCACTTTTTTCGGACGCTATTTCGGGCACTTGCACATTCATGATTGACTTCAAACTTCACATGGACATTGGTCACTATGTGAAGTTGTGCACAGTACTAATGACGTCATGATGACGTCATCACGTGTCAGATTAAAGGGGCATGAAGTTTAATAAATTAAATATTCAAAAATCATTAAAAAATCAACCGTTTGACCTACGATCTTGATTCCTTCGCCATATACGATGACTAACAAGGGTCTTTGAGATGCGCACACCCCTTGACCTTGGAGCTCGTTTCCTATTGGTCAAACAGATTTTGCCTTGCATGTGGTCAACTGTATTACACTTGGACCTAGGGTGGTGTATCCAAAAAATACGTTGGTGACCTTTGACCTTGCTCACTTCCGGTCGAAACCGGAAGTGGCCCTTAGTTTGAAAGTGAAAGGAGGTATTGAGATGGGGTCAATGGTGTTATTACCAGAGGCCCTTAAGCTTTCCAAAAATATAAGTGATGACGTCATCGTACGAAATAGCGCCCTCTACCGACAAGATGATTACGTAATTAAATATTCAAAAATCAATAAAAAATCAACTGTTTGACCTACGATCTTGATTCCTGTGGCATATACGATCACTAACAAATGTCTTTAAGATGCGCACAGGGCTTGACCTTTGACCTCGTTTCCTATTGGTCTAACAGATTTTGCCTTGCCATTTGAAAGTGGTACAAGATATCTGGATGTGGTCAACTGTATTACACTTGGACCTAGGGTGGTGTATCCAAAAAATATGGCCGTGACCTTTTACCTTGCTCACTTCCGGTCGAAACCGGAAGTGGCCCTTAGTTTGAAAGTGAAAGGAGGTATTGAGATAGGGTCATTGGTGTTATTACCAGAGGCCCTTAAGCTTTCCAAAAATATAAGTGATGACGTCATCGTACGAAATAGCGCCCTCTAGCGACAAGATGATTACGTAATTAAATATTCAAAAATCAATAAAAAATCTACCGTTTGACCTACAAATTTGATTCCTTCTGCATGTACGATCACTAACAAATGTCTTTAAGATGCGCACATGGCTTGACCTTTGACCTCGTTTCCTATTGGTCAAACATATTTTGCCTTGCCATTTGAAAGGGGTACAATATATCACGATGGGGTCAACTGTGTTACACTTCGACTAGGGTGGGGTATCCAAACATATAGCAACACCTTTGACCTTCCCTACATGTCAGATTAAAGGGGCATGTAATAATATTCAATATTTAAAAATCGATAAAAACTCAACCGTTTGACATACGATCGTGATTTCTTCATATACAATCACTAACAAAGGTCATCCCGAACACCACATATGTTTATAAAAAGGAGGGGAACAGCCATGTGTTCGTTGTCAAGAACGAACACAGGTCTAGTTTTTTTTTTTTTTTATTCTTTTACTTCTTCCACTTTTTTCAGACGCTATTTCGGACACTTGCACATTGATGATTGACTTCAAACTTCACATGGACATTGGTCACTATGTGAAGTTGTGCACAGTACTAATGACGTCATGATGACGTCATCACGTGTCAGATTAAAGGGGTATGAAGTTTAATAAATTAAATATTCAAAAATCAATAAAAAATCAACCGTTTGACCTACGATCTTGATTCCTTCGCCATATACGATGACTAACAAAGGTCTTTGAGATGCGCACACAGCTTGACCTTTCACCTCGTTTCCTATTGGTCAAACAGATTTTGCCTTTCCATTTGAAAGTGGTACAAGATATCTGCATGTGGTCAACTGTATTACACTTGGACCTAGGGTGGTGTATCCAAAAAATATGGTCGTGACCTTTGACCTCGTTTCCTATTGGTCTAACAGATTTTGCCCTGCCATTTGAAAGTGGTACAAGATATCTGCATGTGGTCAACTGCATTACACTTCGACTAGGGTGGGGTATCCAAAAAATATGGTGATGACCTTTGACCTTGCTCACTTACGGTCAAAACCGGAAGTGACCTTTAGTGTGAAAATGGTAGAGGGTATAAATATGGGGTCAAGGGTGTTAATGTCAGAGGCCCTCGAGCTTTCCAAAATATGAGTGATGACGTCATCTTATAAAATAGTGCCCTCTAGGCACAAGATGATTAAATAGTTAAATATAACAATATATAGGTGATAATAGGTCGTCTCGAACACCAGACATGTTCATAAAAAGGAGGGGAACAGCCATGTGTTCGTTGTCAAGAACGAACACAGGTCTATTTTTTTTTTTTTTTATTTTTTTTTTTTTTTCTTTTCCTTCTTCCACTTTTTTCGGACGCTATTTCGGGCACTTGCACATTCATGATTGACTTCAAACTTCACATGGACATTGGTCACTATGTGAAGTTGTGCACAGTACTAATGACGTCATGATGACGTCATCACGTGTCAGATTAAAGGGGCATGAAGTTTAATAAATTAAATATTCAAAAATCATTAAAAAATCAACCGTTTGACCTACGATCTTGATTCCTTCGCCATATACGATGACTAACAAGGGTCTTTGAGATGCGCACACCCCTTGACCTTGGAGCTCGTTTCCTATTGGTCAAACAGATTTTGCCTTGCATGTGGTCAACTGTATTACACTTGGACCTAGGGTGGTGTATCCAAAAAATACGTTGGTGACCTTTGACCTTGCTCACTTCCGGTCGAAACCGGAAGTGGCCCTTAGTTTGAAAGTGAAAGGAGGTATTGAGATGGGGTCAATGGTGTTATTACCAGAGGCCCTTAAGCTTTCCAAAAATATAAGTGATGACGTCATCGTACGAAATAGCGCCCTCTACCGACAAGATGATTACGTAATTAAATATTCAAAAATCAATAAAAAATCAACTGTTTGACCTACGATCTTGATTCCTGTGGCATATACGATCACTAACAAATGTCTTTAAGATGCGCACAGGGCTTGACCTTTGACCTCGTTTCCTATTGGTCTAACAGATTTTGCCTTGCCATTTGAAAGTGGTACAAGATATCTGGATGTGGTCAACTGTATTACACTTGGACCTAGGGTGGTGTATCCAAAAAATATGGCCGTGACCTTTTACCTTGCTCACTTCCGGTCGAAACCGGAAGTGGCCCTTAGTTTGAAAGTGAAAGGAGGTATTGAGATAGGGTCATTGGTGTTATTACCAGAGGCCCTTAAGCTTTCCAAAAATATAAGTGATGACGTCATCGTACGAAATAGCGCCCTCTAGCGACAAGATGATTACGTAATTAAATATTCAAAAATCAATAAAAAATCTACCGTTTGACCTACAAATTTGATTCCTTCTGCATGTACGATCACTAACAAATGTCTTTAAGATGCGCACATGGCTTGACCTTTGACCTCGTTTCCTATTGGTCAAACATATTTTGCCTTGCCATTTGAAAGGGGTACAATATATCACGATGGGGTCAACTGTGTTACACTTCGACTAGGGTGGGGTATCCAAACATATAGCAACACCTTTGACCTTCCCTACATGTCAGATTAAAGGGGCATGTAATAATATTCAATATTTAAAAATCGATAAAAACTCAACCGTTTGACATACGATCGTGATTTCTTCATATACAATCACTAACAAAGGTCATCCCGAACACCACATATGTTTATAAAAAGGAGGGGAACAGCCATGTGTTCGTTGTCAAGAACGAACACAGGTCTAGTTTTTTTTTTTTTTTATTCTTTTACTTCTTCCACTTTTTTCAGACGCTATTTCGGACACTTGCACATTGATGATTGACTTCAAACTTCACATGGACATTGGTCACTATGTGAAGTTGTGCACAGTACTAATGACGTCATGATGACGTCATCACGTGTCAGATTAAAGGGGTATGAAGTTTAATAAATTAAATATTCAAAAATCAATAAAAAATCAACCGTTTGACCTACGATCTTGATTCCTTCGCCATATACGATGACTAACAAAGGTCTTTGAGATGCGCACACAGCTTGACCTTTCACCTCGTTTCCTATTGGTCAAACAGATTTTGCCTTTCCATTTGAAAGTGGTACAAGATATCTGGATGTGGTCAACTGTATTACACTTCGACCTAGGGTGGTGTATCAAAAAAATATGGTCGTGACCTTTGACCTCGTTTCCTATTGGTCTAACAGTTTTTTACTTGCCATTTGAAAGTGGTACAAGATATCTGCATGTGGTCAACTGTATTACACTTGGACCTAGGGTGGTGTATCCAAAAAATATGGTCGTGACCTTTGACCTCGTTTCCTATTGGTCTAACAGATTTTGCCTTGCCATTTGAAAGTGGTACAAGATATCTGCATGTGGTCAACTGCATTACACTTCGACTAGGGTGGGGTATCCACAAAATATGGTGATGACCTTTGACCTTGCTCACTTACGGTCAAAACCGGAAGTGACCTTTAGTGTGAAAATGGTAGAGGGTATAAATATGGGGTCAAGGGTGTTAATGTCAGAGGCCCTCGAGCTTTCCAAAATATGAGTGATGACGTCATCTTATAAAATAGTGCCCTCTAGGCACAAGATGATTAAATAGTTAAATATAACAATATATAGGTGATAATAGGTCGTCTCGAACACCAGACATGTTCATAAAAAGGAGGGGAACAGCCATGTGTTCGTTGTCAAGAACGAACACAGGTCTATTTTTTTTTTTTTTTATTTTTTATTTTTCTTCTTTTCCTTCTTCCACTTTTTTCGGACGCTATTTCGGGCACTTGCACATTCATGATTGACTTCAAACTTCACATGGACATTGGTCACTATGTGAAGTTGTGCACAGTACTAATGACGTCATGATGACGTCATCACGTGTCAGATTAAAGGGGCATGAAGTTTAATAAATTAAATATTCAAAAATCATTAAAAAATCAACCGTTTGACCTACGATCTTGATTCCTTCGCCATATACGATGACTAACAAGGGTCTTTGAGATGCGCACACCCCTTGACCTTGGAGCTCGTTTCCTATTGGTCAAACAGATTTTGCCTTGCATGTGGTCAACTGTATTACACTTGGACCTAGGGTGGTGTATCCAAAAAATATGGTCGTGACCTTTGACCTTGCTCACTTCCGGTCGAAACCGGAAGTGGCCCTTAGTTTGAAAGTAAAACAAGGTATTGAGATGGGGTCAATGGTGTTATTACCAGAGGCCCTTAAGCTTTCCAAAAATATAAGTGATGACGTCATCGTACGAAATAGCGCCCTCTAGCGACAAGATGATTACGTAATTAAATATTCAAAAATCAATAACAAATCTACCGTTTGACCTACGAATTTGATTTCTTCTGCATATACGCTCACTAACAACCTTTGACCTCGTTTCCTATTGGTCAAACAGATTTTGCCTTGCCATTTGAAAAGGGGTACAATATATCACGATGGGGTCAACTGTGTTACACTTCGACTATGGTGGGGTATCCAAACATTATAGCAACACCTTTGACCTTCCCTACATGTCAGATTAAAGGGGTATGTAATAATATTCAAAATTTAAAAATCGATAAAAACTCAACCGTTTGACCTACGATCGTGATTTCTTCATATACGATCACTAACAAAGGTCATCCCGAACACCATATATGTTTATAAAAAGGAGGGGAACAGCCATGTGTTCGTTGTCAAGAACGAACACAGGTCTAGTTTTTTGGCTGTTCCGATTCGGGTCGGAACAGCCTTTGTTTTCGTTACGATTTTTATTCCTTTTTTTAATTTGTTTTTTAATTTTTGTTTTTTGGCTGTTCCGACTCGAGTTGGAACAGCCTTTGTTTTCGTTACGATTTTTATTTTTATTTTTTTTTGGCTGTTCCGATTCGGGTCGGAACAGCCTTTGTTTTCGTTACGATTTTTTTGGCTGTTCCGATACGGTCGGAACAGCCTTTGTTTTCGTTAAGATTTTTTTGGCTGTTCCAACACGGTTGGGAACAGCCTTTGTTTTCGTTAAGATTTTTTTTTTTTTTTTTTTTTTGGCTGTTCCGATTCGGGTCGG
Source organism: Henricia sp. BOLD:AAB3569 (assembly GCA_037783545.1). Taxonomy (NCBI): domain Eukaryota; kingdom Metazoa; phylum Echinodermata; class Asteroidea; order Spinulosida; family Echinasteridae; genus Henricia; species Henricia sp. BOLD:AAB3569. Next base: position 75,755 of record JBBELK010000806.1, on the reverse strand, counting down.
AACAGCCTTTGTTTTCGTTACGATTTTTATTCCTTTTTTTTTTTTTTTTTTTTTTTTTTTTTTTTATTCTTTTACTTCTTCCACTTTTTTCAGACGCTATTTCGGACACTTGCACATTGATGATTGACTTCAAACTTCACATGGACATTGGTCACTATGTGAAGTTGTGCACAGTACTAATGACGTCATGATGACGTCATCACGTGTCAGATTAAAGGGGCATGAAGTTTAATAAATTAAATATTCAAAAATCAATAACAAATCAACCGTTTGACCTACGATCTTGATTCCTTCGGCATATACGATGACTAACAAAGGTCTTTGAGATGCGCACACCCCTTGACCTTTGACCTCGTTTCCTATTGGTCAAACAGATTTTGCCTTGCCATTTCAAAGTGGTGCAAGATATTTGGACAAAGTCACTTGTGTTACACTTCGACTAGGGTGGGGTATGTAAAAAATATGTTGGTGACCTTTGACCTTGCTCACTTCCGGTCGAAACCGGAAGTGGCCCTTAGTTTGAAAGTGGTAGGAGGTATTGAGATGGGGTCAATGGTGTTATTACCAGAGGCCCTTAAGTTTTCCAAAAATATAAGTGATGACGTCATCGTACGAAATAGCGCCCTCTAGCGACAAGATGATTACGTAATGAAATATTGGAAAATCAATACAAAATCAACCGTTTGACCTACGATCTTGATTCCTGCGCCATATACGATGATTAACAAGGGTCTTTGAGATGCGCACACTCCTTGACCTTGGACCTCGTTTCCTATTGGTCAAACAGATTTTGCCTTGCCATTTGAAAGTGGTACAAGATATCTGGATGTGGTCAACTGTATTACACTTAGACCTAGGGTGGTGTATCCAAAAAATATGGTCGTGACCTTTGACCTTGCTCATTTCCGGTCGAAACCGGAAGTGGCCCTTAGTTTGAAAGTGGTAGGAGGTATTGAGATAGGGTCAATGGTGTTATTATCAGAGGCCCTTAAGCTTTCCAAAAATATAAGAGATGACGTCATCGTACGAAATAGCGCCCTCTAGCGACAAGATGATTACGTAACTAAATATTTAAAAATCAATACAAAATCTACCGTTTGACCTACGAAATTGATTCCTTCTGCATATACGATCACTAACAAATGTCTTTAAGATGCGCACATGGCTTGACCTTTGACCTCGTTTCCTATTGGTCAAACAGATTTTGCCTTTCCATTTGAAAGGGGTACAATATATCACGATGGGGTCAACTGTGTTACACTTCGACTAGGGTGGGGTATCCAAACATATATCAACACCTTTGACCTTCCCTACATGTCAGATTAAAGGGGCATGTCATAAAATTCGATATTTAAAAATCGATAAAAACTCGACCGTTTGACATACGATCGTGATTTCTTCATATACGATCACTAACAAAGGTCATCCCGAACACCATATATGTTTATAAAAAGGAGGGGAACAGCCATGTGTTCGTTGTCAAGAACGAACACAGGTCTAGTTTATTCTTTTTCTTCTTCCACTTTTTTCAGACGCTTTTTCGGGCACTTGCACATTCATGATTGACTTCAAACTTCACATGGACATTGGTCACTATGTGAAGTTGTGCACAGTACTAATGACGTCATGATGACGTCATCACGTGTCAGATTAAAGGGGTATGAAGTTTAATAAATTAAATATTCAAAAATCAATAAAAAATCAACCGTTTGACCTACGATCTTGATTCCTTCGGCATATACGATGACTAACAAAGGTCTTTGAGATGCGCACACCCCTTGACCTTTGACCTCGTTTCCTATTGGTCAAACAGATTTTGCCTTGCCATTTGAAAGTGGTGCAAGATATTTGGACAAAGTCACTTGTGTTACACTTCGACTAGGGCGGGGTATCTAAAAAATATTTTTGTGACCTTTGACCTTGCTCACTTCCGGTCGAAACCGGAAGTGGCCCTTAGTATGAAAGTGAAAGGAGGTATTGAGATGGGGTCAATGGTGTTATTACCAGAGGCCCCTAAGCTTTCCAAAAATATAAGTGATGACGTCATCGTACGAAATAGCGCCCTCTAGCGACAAGATGATTACGTAATGAAATATTGGAAAATCAATAAAAAATCAACCGTTTGACCTACGATCTTGATTCCTTCGGCATATACGATGACTAACAAAGGTCTTTGAGATGCGCACACCCCTTGACCTTTGACCTCGTTTCCTATTGGTCTAACAGATTTTGCCTTGCCATTTGAAAGTGGTACAAGATATCTGCATGTGGTCAACTGTATTACACTTCGACCTTGGGTGGTGTATCCAAAAAATATGGCCGTGACCTTTGACCTTGCTCACTTCCGGTCGAAACCGGAAGTGGCCCTTAGTTTGAAAGTGGTAGGAGGTATTGAGATGGGGTCAATGGTGTTATTATCAGAGGCCTATAAGCTTTCCAAAAATATAAGTGATGACGTCATCGTACGAAATAGCGCCCTCTAGCGACAAGATGATTACGTAATTAAATATTCAAAAATCAATAAAAAAATCTACCGTTTGACCTACGAATTTGATTCCTTCTGCATATACGATCACTAACAAATGTCTTTAAGATGCCCACATGGCTTGACCTTTGACCTCGTTTCCTATTGGTCAAACAGATTTTGCCTTTCCATTTGAAAGGGGTGCAATATATCACGATGGGGTTAACTGTGTTACACTTCGACTAGGGTGGGGTATCCAAACATATAGCAACACCTTTGACCTTCCCTACATGTCAGATTAAAGGGGCATGTAATAATATTCAATATTTAAAAATCGATAAAAACTCAACCGTTTGACGTACGATCGTGATTTCTTCATATACGATCACTAACAAAGGTCATCCCGAACACCATATATGTTTATAAAAAGGAGGGGAACAGCCATGTGTTCGTTTACAACGAACACATTTCTAGTTTCTTTTTCTTTTTTTTCTTTTTTTTCTTCCACTTTTTTCAGACGCTTTTTCGGGCACTTGCACATTCATGATTGACTTCAAACTTCACATGGACATTGGTCACTATGTGAAGTTGTGCACAGTACTAATGACGTCATGATGACGTCATCACGTGTCAGATTAAAGGGGTATGAAGTTTAATAAATTAAATATTCAAAAATCAATAAAAATTCAACCGTTTGACCTACGATCTTGATTCCTTCGCCATATACAATGACTAACAAAAGTCTTTAAGATGCGCACACGCCTTGACCTTTGACCTCGTTTCCTATTGGTCAAACAGATTTTGCCTTTCCATTTGAAAGTGGTGCAAGATATTTGGACAAAGTCACTTGTGTTACACTTCGACTAGGGTGGGGTATCTAAAAAATACGTTGGTGACCTTTGACCTTGCTCACTTCCGGTCGAAACCGGAAGTGGCCCTTAGTTTGAAAGTGAAAGGAGGTATTGAGATGGGGTCAATGGTGTTATTACCAGAGGCCCTTAAGCTTTCCAAAAATATAAGTGATGACGTCATCGTACGAAATAGCGCCCTCTACCGACAAGATGATTACGTAATTAAATATTCAAAAATCAATAAAAAATCAACTGTTTGACCTACGATCTTGATTCCTGTGGCATATACGATCACTAACAAATGTCTTTAAGATGCGCACAGGGCTTGACCTTTGACCTCGTTTCCTATTGGTCTAACAGATTTTGCCTTGCATTTGAAAGTGGTACAAGATATCTGGATGTGGTCAACTGTATTACACTTGGACCTAGGGTGGTGTATCCAAAAAATATGGCCGTGACCTTTTACCTTGCTCACTTCCGGTCGAAACCGGAAGTGGCCCTTAGTTTGAAAGTGAAAGGAGGTATTGAGATAGGGTCATTGGTGTTATTACCAGAGGCCCTTAAGCTTTCCAAAAATATAAGTGATGACGTCATCGTACGAAATAGCGCCCTCTAGCGACAAGATGATTACGTAATTAAATATTCAAAAATCAATAAAAAATCTACCGTTTGACCTACAAATTTGATTCCTTCTGCATGTACGATCACTAACAAATGTCTTTAAGATGCGCACATGGCTTGACCTTTGACCTCGTTTCCTATTGGTCAAACATATTTTGCCTTGCCATTTGAAAGGGGTACAATATATCACGATGGGGTCAACTGTGTTACACTTCGACTAGGGTGGGGTATCCAAACATATAGCAACACCTTTGACCTTCCCTACATGTCAGATTAAAGGGGCATGTAATAATATTCAATATTTAAAAATCGATAAAAACTCAACCGTTTGACATACGATCGTGATTTCTTCATATACAATCACTAACAAAGGTCATCCCGAACACCACATATGTTTATAAAAAGGAGGGGAACAGCCATGTGTTCGTTTACAACGAACACATTTCTAGTTTTTCTTTTTTTTCTTCCACTTTTTTCAGACGCTTTTTCGGGCACTTGCACATTCATGATTGACTTCAAACTTCACATGGACATTGGTCACTATGTGAAGTTGTGCACAGTACTAATGACGTCATGATGACGTCATCACGTGTCAGATTAAAGGGGTATGAAGTTTAATAAATTAAATATTCAAAAATCAATAAAAATTCAACCGTTTGACCTACGATCTTGATTCCTTCGCCATATACGATGATTAACAAGGGTCTTTGAGATGCGCACACCCCTTGACCTTGGACCTCGTTTCCTATTGGTCAAACAGATTTTGCCTTGCCATTTAAAAGTGGTACAAGATATCTGGATGTGGTCAACTGTATTACACTTTGACCTAGGGTGGTGTATCCAAAAAATATGGCCGTGACCTTTGACCTTGCTCATTTCCGGTCGAAACCGGAAGTGGCCCTTAGTTTGAAAGTGGTAGGAGGTATTGAGATAGGGTCAATGGTGTTATTATCAGAGGCCCTTAAGCTTTCCAAAAATATAAGAGATGACGTCATCGTACGAAATAGCGCCCTCTAGCGACAAGATGATTACGTAATTAAATATTTAAAAATCAATAAAAAATCTACCGTTTGACCTACGAAATTGATTCCTTCTGCATATACGATCACTAACAAATGTCTTTAAGATGCGCACATGGCTTGACCTTTGACCTCGTTTCCTATTGGTCAAACAGATTTTGCCTTGCCATTTGAAAGTGGTACAATATATCACGATGGGGTCAACTGTGTTACACTTCGACTAGGGTGGGGTATCCAAACATATAGCAACACCTTTGACCTTCCCTATATGTCAGATTAAAGGGGCATGTAATAATATTCGATATTTAAAAATCGATAAAAACTCAACCGTTTGACATACGATCGTGATTTCTTCATATGCGATCACTAACAAAGGTCATCCCGAATACCATATATGTTTATAAAAAGGAGGGGAACAGCCATGTGTTCGTTGTCAAGAACGAACACAGGTCTAGTTTTTTTTTTTTTTTTTTATTCTTTTACTTCTTCCACTTTTTTCAGACGCTATTTCGGACACTTGCACATTGATGATTGACTTCAAACTTCACATGGACATTGGTCACTATGTGAAGTTGTGCACAGTACTAATGACGTAATGATGACGTCATCACGTGTCAGATTAAAGGCGCATGAAGTTTAATAAATTAAATATTCAAAAATCAATAACAAATCAACCGTTTGACCTACGATCTTGATTCCTTCGCCATATACGATGACTAACAAAAGTCTTTAAGATGCGCACACGCCTTGACATTTGACCTCGTTTCCTATTGGTCAAATAGATTTTGCCTTGCCATTTGAAAGTGGTGCAAGATATTTGGACAAAGTCACTTGTGTTACACTTCGACGAGGGTGGGGTATCTAAAAAATATGTTGGTGACCTTTGACCTTGCTCACGTCCGGTTGAAACCGGAATGGGCTATATAGACTGTGCACTACTAATAGGGAAACGCGAAATTGAGTATTTCACTTGTACACAAGCAATGGCCTATTGACTGTGCACTTCGAGGAAACATGAAAATACGTATTTTGGTTGTACACAGGCAATGCCCATTGACTGTGTACTTCGAGGAAACGGGAAAATACGTAATTTGTTTGTACACAGGCAATGGCCTATTGACTGTGCACTGCGAGGAAACGGGAAACTAAGTATTTTGCTTGTACACAGGCAATGGCATATTGACTGTGCACTTCGAGGAAACATGCAAATACGTATTTTGCTTGTACACGGGCAATGCCCATTGACTGTGTACTTCGAGGAAACGGGAAAATACGTATTTTGTTTGTACACAGGCAAAATGCCTATTGACTGTGCACTGCGAGGAAACGGGAAAATACGTATTTTGCTTGTTGGCTGTGCATCTCTTTTTCTTCTTCCACTTTTTTCAGACGCTATTTCGGGCACTTGCACTTTCATGATTGACTTCAAACTTCACATGGACATTGGTCACTATGTGAAGTTGTGCACAGTACTAATGACGTCATGATGACATCATCACGTGTCAGATTAAAGAGGCATGAAGTTTAATAAATTAAATATTCAAAAATCATTAAAAAATCAACCGGTTGACCTACGATCTTGATTCCTTCGCCATATACGATGACTAACAAGGGTCTTTGAGATGCGCACACCCCTTGACCTTGGACCTCGTTTCCTATTGGTCAAACAGATTTTGCCTTGCCATTTAAAAGTGGTACAAGATATCTGGATGTGGTCAACTGTATTACACTTTGACCTAGGGTGGTGTATCCAAAAAATATGGTCGTGACCTTTGACCTCGTTTCCTATTGGTCTAACAGATTTTGCCTTGCCATTTGAAAGTGGTACAAGATATCTGGATGTGGTCAACTGTATTACACTTCGACCTAGGGTAAGGTATCCAAACATATAGCAACACATTTAACCTTCCCTACATGTCAGATTAAAGGGGCATGTAATAATATTCAATATTTAAAAATCGATAAAAACTCAACCGTTTGACCTACGATCGTGATTTATTCATATACGATCACTAACAAAGGTCATCCCGAACACCACATATGTTTATAAAAAGGAGGGGAACAGCCATGTGTTCGTTGTCAAGAACGAACACAGGTCTAGTTTTTTTTTTTTGCTGTTCCGATTCGGGTCGGAACAGCCTTTGTTTTCGTTACGATTTTTATTTTTATTTTTATTTTTGGCTGTTCCGATACGGTCGGAACAGCCTTTGTTTTCGTTAAGATTTTTTTTTTTTTCTTTTTCTTCTTCCACTTTTTTCAGACGCTATTTCGGGCACTTGCACATTCATGATTGACTTCAAACTTCACATGGACATTGGTCACTATGTGAAGTTGTGCACAGTACTAATGACGTCATGATGACGTCATCACGTGTCAGATTAAAGGGGCATGAAGTTTAATAAATTAAAGATTCAAAAATCATTAAAAAATCAACCGTTTGACCTACGATCTTGATTCCTTCGGCATATACGATGACTAACAAGGGTCTTTGAGATGCGCACACCCCTTGACCTTTGACCTCGTTTCCTATTGGTCTAACAGATTTTGCCTTGCCATTTGAAAGTGGTGCAAGATATTTGGACAAAGTCACTTGTGTTACACTTCGACTAGGGTGGGGTATCTAAAAAATATTTTTGTGACCTTTGACCTTGCTCACTTCCGGTCGAAACCGGAAGTGGCCCTTAGTTTGAAAGTGAAAGGAGGTATTGAGATGGGGTCAATGGTGTTATTACCAGAGGCCCTTAAGCTTTCCAAAAATATAAGTGATGACGTCATCGTACGAAATAGCGCCCTCTACCGACAAGATGATTACGTAATTAAATATTCAAAAATCAATAAAAAATCAACTGTTTGACCTACGATCTTGATTCCTGTGGCATATACGATCACTAACAAATGTCTTTAAGATGCGCACAGGGCTTGACCTTTGACCTCGTTTCCTATTGGTCTAACAGATTTTGCCTTGCCATTTGAAAGTGGTACAAGATATCTGGATGTGGTCAACTGTATTACACTTGGACCTAGGGTGGTGTATCCAAAAAATATGGCCGTGACCTTTGACCTTGCTCACTTCCGGTCGAAACAGGAAGTGGCCCTTAGTTTGAAAGTGAAAGGAGGTATTGAGATAGGGTCAATGGTGTTATTACCAGAGGCCCTTAAGCTTTCCAAAAATATAAGTGATGACGTCATCGTAGGAAATAGCGCCCTCTAGCGACAAGATGATTACGTAATTAAATATTCAAAAATCAATAAAAAATCTACCGTTTGACCTACAAATTTGATTCCTTCTGCATATACGATCACTAACAAATGTCTTTAAGATGCGCACATGGCTTGACCTTTGACCTCGTTTCCTATTGGTCAAACAGATTTTGCCTTGCCATTTGAAAGGGGTACAATATATCACGATGGGGTCAACTGTGTTACACTTCGACTAGGGTGGGGTATCCAAACATATAGCAACACCTTTGACCTTCCCTACATGTCAGATTAAAGTGGCATGTAATAATATTCAATATTTAAAAATCGATAAAAACTCAACCGTTTGACATACGATCGTGATTTCTTCATATACAATCACTAACAAAGGTCATCCCGAACACCACATATGTTTATAAAAAGGAGGGGAACAGCCATGTGTTCGTTTTCAACGAACACATTTCTAGTTTTTTGGCTGTTCCAACACGGTTGGGAACAGCCTTTGTTTTCGTTAAGATTTTTTTTTTTTTTTTTTTGGCTGTTCCAACACGGTTGGGAACAGCCTTTGTTTTCGTTAAGATTTTTTTTTTTTTTTTTTTATTGGCTGTTCCGATTCGGGTCGGAACAGCCTTTGTTTTCGTTACGATTTTTATTCCTTTTTTTTTTTTTTTTTTTTTATTCTTTTACTTCTTCCACTTTTTTCAGACGCTATTTCGGACACTTGCACATTGATGATTGACTTCAAACTTCACATGGACATTGGTCACTATGTGAAGTTGTGCACAGTACTAATGACGTAATGATGACGTCATCACGTGTCAGATTAAAGGCGCATGAAGTTTAATAAATTAAATATTCAAAAATCAATAACAAATCAACCGTTTGACCTACGATCTTGATTCCTTCGCCATATACGATGACTAACAAAAGTCTTTAAGATGCGCACACGCCTTGACCTTTGACCTCGTTTCCTATTGGTCAAACAGATTTTGCCTTGCCATTTGAAAGTGGTGCAAGATATTTGGACAAAGTCACTTGTGTTACACTTCGACGAGGGTGGGGTATCTAAAAAATATGTTGGTGACCTTTGACCTTGCTCACTTCCGGTCGAAACCGGAAGTGGCCCTTAGTTTGAAAGTGAAAGGAGGTATTGAGATGGGGTCAATGGTGTTATTACCAGAGGCCCTTAAGCTTTCCAAAAATATAAGTGATGACGTCATCGTACGAAATAGCGCCCTCTACCGACAAGATGATTACGTAATTAAATATTCAAAAATCAATAAAAAATCAACTGTTTGACCTACGATATTGATTCCTGTGGCATATACGATCACTAACAAATGTCTTTAAGATGCGCACAGGGCTTGACCTTTGACCTCGTTTCCTATTGGTCTAACAGATTTTGCCTTGCCATTTGAAAGTGGTACAAGATATCTGCATGTGGTCAACTGTATTACACTTCGACTAGGGTGGGGTATCCAAAAAATATGGCGGTGACCTTTGACCTTGCTCACGTCCGGTTGAAACCGGAATGGGCTATATAGACTGTGCACTACTAATAGGGAAACGCGAAATTGAGTATTTCACTTGTACACAAGCAATGGCCTATTGACTGTGCACTTCGAGGAAACATGAAAATACGTATTTTGGTTGTACACAGGCAATGGCCTATTGACTGTGTACTGCGAGGAAACGGGAAACTAAGTATTTTGCTTGTACACAGGCAATGGCCTATTGACTGTGCACATCGAGGAAACATGAAAATACGTATTTTGGTTGTACACAGGCAATGCCCATTGACTGTGTACTTCGAGGAAACGGGAAAATACGTAATTTGTTTGTACACAGGCAATGGCCTATTGACTGTGCACTGCGAGGAAACGGGAAACTAAGTATTTTGCTTGTACACAGGCAATGGCATATTGACTGTGCACTTCGAGGAAACATGCAAATACGTATTTTGCTTGTACACGGGCAATGCCCATTGACTGTGTACTTCGAGGAAACGGGAAAATACGTATTTTGTTTGTACACAGGCAAAATGCCTATTGACTGTGCACTGCGAGGAAACGGGAAAATACGTATTTTGCTTGTTGGCTGTGCATCTCTTTTTCTTCTTCCACTTTTTTCAGACGCTATTTCAGGCACTTGCACTTTCATGATTGACTTCAAACTTCACATGGACATTGGTCACTATGTGAAGTTGTGCACAGTACTAATGACGTCATGATGACATCATCACGTGTCAGATTAAAGAGGCATGAAGTTTAATAAATTAAATATTCAAAAATCATTAAAAAATCAACCGGTTGACCTACGATCTTGATTCCTTCGCCATATACGATGACTAACAAGGGTCTTTGAGATGCGCACACCCCTTGACCTTGGACCTCGTTTCCTATTGGTCAAACAGATTTTGCCTTTCCATTTGAAAGTGGTACAAGATATCTGGATGTGGTCAACTGTATTACACTTAGACCTAGGGTGGTGTATCCAAAAAATATGGTCGTGACCTTTGACCTTGCTCACTTCCGGTCGAAACCGGAAGTGGCCCTTAGTTTGAAAGTGGTAGGAGGTATTGAGATAGGGTCAATGGTGTTATTATCAGAGGCCCTTAAGCTTTCCAAAAATATAAGAGATGACGTCATCGTACGAAATAGCGCCCTCTAGCGACAAGATGATTACGTAATTAAATATTTAAAAATCAATACAAAATCTACCGTTTGACCTACGAAATTGATTCCTTCTGCATATACGATCACTAACAAATGTCTTTAAGATACGCACATGGCTTGACCTTTGACCTCGTTTCCTATTGGTCAAACAGATTTTGCCTTGCCATTTGAAAGGGGTACAATATATCACGATGGGGTCAACTGTGTTACACTTCGACTAGGGTGGGGTATCCAAACATATATCAACACATTTGACCTTCCCTACATGTCAGATTAAAGGGGCATGTAATAAAATTCGATATTTAAAAATCGATAAAAACTCGACCGTTTGACATACGATCGTGATTTCTTCATATACGATCACTAACAAAGGTCATCCCGAACACCATATATGTTTATAAAAAGGAGGGGAACAGCCATGTGTTCGTTGTCAAGAACGAACACAGGTCTAGTTTTTCTTTTTCTTCTTCCACTTTTTTTCAGACGCTATTTCGGGCACTTGCACATTGATGATTGACTTCAAACTTCACATGGACATTGGTCACTATGTGAAGTAGTGCATAGTACTAATGACGTAATCATGACGTCATCACGTGTCAGATTAAAGGGGTATGAAGTTTAATAAATTAAATATTCAAAAATCAATAAAAAATCAACCGTTTGACCTACGATCTTGATTCCTTCGGCATATACGATGACTAACAAAGGTCTTTGAGATGCGCACACCCCTTGACCTTTGACCTCGTTTCCTATTGGTCTAACCGATTTTGCCTTGCCATTTGAAAGTGGTACAAGATATCTGGATGTGGTCAACTGTATTACACTTCGACCTAGAGTGGTGTATCCAAAAAATATGGTCGTGACCTTTGACCTTGCTCACTTCCGGTCGAAACCGGAAGTGGCCCTTAGTTTGAAAGTGGTAGGAGGTATTGAGATGGGGTCAATGGTATTATTATCAGAGGACCTTAAGCTTTCCTAAAATATAAGTGATGACGTCATCGTACGAAATAGCGCCCTCTAGCGACAAGATGATTACGTAATGAAATATTGGAAAATCAATAAAAAATCAACCGTTTGACCTACGATCTTGATTCCTTCGCCATATACGATGACTAACAAGGGTCTTTGAGATGCGCACACCCCTTGACCTTGGACCTCGTTTCCTATTGGTCAAACAGATTTTGCCTTGCCATTTGAAAGTGGTACAAGATATCTGGATGTGGTCAACTGTATTACACTTCGATCTAGGGTGGTGTATCCAAAAAATATGGTCGTGACCTTTGACCTTGCTCACTTCCGGTCGAAACCGGAAGTGGCCCTTAGTTTGAAAGTGGTAGGAGGTATTGAGATGGGGTCAATGGTATTATTATCAGAGGACCTTAAGCTTTCCTAAAATATAAGTGATGACGTCATCGTACGAAATAGCGCCCTCTAGCGACAAGATGATTACGTAATGAAATATTGGAAAATCAATAAAAATCAACCGTTTGACCTACGATCTTGATTCCTTCGCCATATACGATGACTAACAAGGGTCTTTGAGATGCGCACACCCCTTGACCTTGGACCTTGTTTCCTATTGGTCAAACAGATTTTGCCTTGCCATTTGAAAGTGGTACAAGATATCACGATGGGGTCAACTGTGTTACACTTCGACTAGGGTGGCGTATCCAAACAAATAGCAACACCTTTGACCTTCCCTACATGTCAGATTAAAGGGGCATGTAATAATATTCAATATTTAAAAATCGATAAAAACTCAACCGTTTGACCTACGATCGTGATTTCTTCATATACGATCACTAACAAAGGTCATCCCGAACACCATAAATGTTTATAAAAAGGAGGGGAACAGCCATGTGTTCGTTGTCAAGAACGAACACAGGTCTAGTTTTTATTTTTGGCTGTTCCGATTCGGGTCGGAACAGCCTTTGTTTTCGTTACGATTTTTATTCCTTTTTTTTTTTTTATTTTTTTTTTTTAATTCTTTTACTTCTTCCACTTTTTTCAGACGCTATTTCGGACACTTGCACATTGATGATTGACTTCAAACTTCACATGGACATTGGTCACTATGTGAAGTTGTGCACAGTACTAATGACGTCATGATGACGTCATCACGTGTCAGATTAAAGGGGTATGAAGTTTAATAAATTAAATATTCAAAAATCAATAAAAATTCAACCGTTTGACCTACGATCTTGATTCCTTCGCCATATACGATGACTAACAAAAGTCTTTAAGATGCGCACACGCCTTGACCTTTGACCTCGTTTCCTATTGGTCAAACAGATTTTGCCTTGCCATTTGAAAGTGGTGCAAGATATTTGGACAAAGTCACTTGTGTTACACTTCGACTAGGGTGGGGTATGTAAAAAATATGTTGGTGACCTTTGACCTTGCTCACTTCCGGTCGAAACCGGAAGTGGCCCTTAGTTTGAAAGTGGTAGGAGGTATTGAGATGGGGTCAATGGTGTTATTACCAGAGGCCCTTAAGCTTTCCAAAAATATAAGTGATGACGTCATCGTACGAAATAGCGCCCTCTAGCGACAAGATGATTACGTAATGAAATATTGGAAAATCAATACAAAATCAACCGTTTGACCTACGATCTTGATTCCTGCGCCATATACGATGATTAACAAGGGTCTTTGAGATGCGCACACCCCTTGACCTTGGACCTCGTTTCCTATTGGTCAAACAGATTTTGCCTTTCCATTTGAAAGTGGTACAAGATATCTGGATGTGGTCAACTGTATTACACTTAGACCTAGGGTGGTGTATCCAAAAAATATGGCCGTGACCTTTGACCTTGCTCATTTCCGGTCGAAACCGGAAGTGGCCCTTAGTTTGAAAGTGGTAGGAGGTATTGAGATAGGGTCAATGGTGTTATTATCAGAGGCCCTTAAGCTTTCCAAAAATATAAGAGATGACGTCATCGTACGAAATAGCGCCCTCTAGCGACAAGATGATTACGTAATTAAATATTTAAAAATCAATGAAAAATCTACCGTTTGACCTACGAAATTGATTCCTTCTGCATATACGATCACTAACAAATGTCTTTAAGATGCGCACATGGCTTGACCTTTGACCTCGTTTCCTATTGGTCAAACAGATTTTGCCTTGCCATTTGAAAGGGGTACAATATATCACGATGGGGTCAACTGTGTTACACTTCGACTAGGGTGGGGTATCCAAACATATATCAACACCTTTGACCTTCCCTACATGTCAGATTAAAGGGGCATGTAATAAAATTCGATATTTAAAAATCGATAAAAACTCGATCGTTTGACATACGATCGTGATTTCTTCATATACGATCACTAACAAAGGTCATCCCGAACACCATATATGTTTATAAAAAGGAGGGGAACAGCCATGTGTTCGTTGTCAAGAACGAACACAGGTCTAGTTTTTTTTATTTTCCTTCTTCCATTTTTTTCAGACGCTATTTCGGGCACTTGCACATTGATGATTGACTTCAAACTTCACATGGACATTGGTCACTATGTGAAGTTGTGCACAGTACTAATGACGTCATGATGACGTCATCACGTGTCAGATTAAAGGGGTATGAAGTTTAATAAATTAAATATTCAAAAATCAATAAAAAATCAACCGTTTGACCTACGATCTTGATTCCTTCGGCATATACGATGACTAACAAAGGTCTTTGAGATGCGCACACCCCTTGACCTTTGACCTCGTTTCCTATTGGTCAAACAGATTTTGCCTTTCCATTTGAAAGTGGTGCAAGATATTTGGACAAAGTCACTTGTGTTACACTTCGACTAGGGTGGGGTATCTAAAAAATATTGTTGTGACCTTTGACCTTGCTCACTTCCGGTCGAAACCGGAAGTGGCCCTTAGTTTGAAAGTGGTAGGAGGTATTGAGATGGGGTCAATGGTGTTATTATCAGAGGCCCTTAAGCTTTCCAAAAATATAAGTAATGACGTCATCGTACGAAATAGCGCCCTCTAGCGACAAGATGATTACGTAATTAAATATTCAAAAATCAATATAAAATATACCGTTTGACCTACGAATTTGATTCCTTCTGCATATACGATCATTAACAAATGTCTTTAAGATGCGCACATGGCTTGACCTTTGACCTCGTTTCCTATTGGTCAAACAGATTTTGCCTTGCCATTTGAAAGGGGTACAATATACCACGATGGGGTCAACTGTGTTACACTTCGACTAGGGTGGGGTATCCAAACATATAGCAACACCTTTGACTTTCCCTACATGTCAGATTAAAGGGGCATGTAATAATATTCAATATTTAAAAATAGATAAAAACTCAACCGTTTGACCTACGATCGTGATTTATTCATATACGATCACTAACAAAGGTCATCCCGAACACCATATATGTTTATAAAAAGGAGGGGAACAGCCATGTGTTCGTTTTCAACGAACACATTTCTAGTTTTTGGCTGTTCCGATTCGGGTCGGAACAGCCTTTGTTTTCGTTACGATTTTTGGCTGTTCCGATTCGGGTCGGAACAGCCTTTGTTTTCGTTACGATTTTTATTCCTTTTTTTTTTTTTTTTTTTTTTTTTTTATTCTTTTACTTCTTCCACTTTTTTCAGACGCTATTTCGGACACTTGCACATTGATGATTGACTTCAAACTTCACATGGACATTGGTCACTATGTGAAGTTGTGCACAGTACTAATGACGTCATGATGACGTCATCACGTGTCAGATTAAAGGGGTATGAAGTTTAATAAATTAAATATTCAAAAATCAATAAAAATTCAACCGTTTGACCTACGATCTTAATTCCTTCGCCATATACGATGACTAACAAAAGTCTTTAAGATGCGCACACGCCTTGACCTTTGACCTCGTTTCCTATTGGTCAAACAGATTTTGCCTTGCCATTTGAAAGTGGTGCAAGATATTTGGACAAAGTCACTTGTGTTACACTTCGACTAGGGTGGGGTATGTAAAAAATATGTTGGTGACCTTTGACCTTGCTCACTTCCGGTCGAAACCGGAAGTGGCCCTTAGTTTGAAAGTGGTAGGAGGTATTGAGATGGGGTCAATGGTGTTATTACCAGAGGCCCCTAAGCTTTCCAAAAATATAAGTGATGACGTCATCGTACGAAATAGCGCCCTCTAGCGACAAGATGATTACGTAATGAAATATTGGAAAATCAATAAAAAATCAACCGTTTGACCTACGATCTTGATTCCTTCGGCATATACGATGACTAACAAAGGTCTTTGAGATGCGCACACCCCTTGACCTTTGACCTCGTTTCCTATTGGTCTAACAGATTTTGCCTTTCCATTTGAAAGTGGTACAAGATATCTGCATGTGGTCAACTGTATTACACTTCGACCTTGGGTGGTGTATCCAAAAAATATGGCCGTGACCTTTGACCTTGCTCACTTCCGGTCGAAACCGGAAGTGGCCCTTAGTTTGAAAGTGGTAGGAGGTATTGAGATGGGGTCAATGGTGTTATTATCAGAGGCCTATAAGCTTTCCAAAAATATAAGTGATGACGTCATCGTACGAAATAGCGCCCTCTAGCGACAAGATGATTACGTAATGAAATATTGGAAAATCAATAAAAAATCAACCGTTTGACCTACGATCTTGATTCCTTCGGCATATACGATGACTAACAAAGGTCTTTGAGATGCGCACACCCCTTGACCTTTGACCTCGTTTCCTATTGGTCTAACAGATTTTGCCTTTCTATTTGAAAGTGGTACAAGATATCTGCATGTGGTCAACTGTATTACACTTCGACCTTGGGTGGTGTATCCAAAAAATATGGCCGTGACCTTTGACCTTGCTCACTTCCGGTCGAAACCGGAAGTGGCCCTTAGTTTGAAAGTGGTAGGAGGTATTGAGATGGGGTCAATGGTGTTATTATCAGAGGCCTATAAGCTTTCCAAAAATATAAGTGATGACGTCATCGTACGAAATAGCGCCCTCTAGCGACAAGATGATTACGTAATTAAATATTCAAAAATCAATAAAAAAATCTACCGTTTGACCTACGAATTTGATTCCTTCTGCATATACGATCACTAACAAATGTCTTTAAGATGCCCACATGGCTTGACCTTTGACCTCGTTTCCTATTGGTCAAACAGATTTTGCCTTTCCATTTGAAAGGGGTGCAATATATCACGATGGGGTTAACTGTGTTACACTTCGACTAGGGTGGGGTATCCAAACATATAGCAACACCTTTGACCTTCCCTACATGTCAGATTAAAGGGGCATGTAATAATATTCAATATTTAAAAATCGATAAAAACTCAACCGTTTGACGTACGATCGTGATTTCTTCATATACGATCACTAACAAAGGTCATCCCGAACACCATATATGTTTATAAAAAGGAGGGGAACAGCCATGTGTTCGTTTACAACGAACACATTTGTAGTTATTCCTTTTTTTTTTTTTTTTTTTTTTTTTTTATTCTTTTACTTCTTCCACTTTTTTCAGACGCTATTTCGGACACTTGCACATTGATGATTGACTTCAAACTTCACATGGACATTGGTCACTATGTGAAGTTGTGCACAGTACTAATGACGTCATGATGACGTCATCACGTGTCCGATTAAAGGGGTATGAAGTTTAATAAATTAAATATTCAAAAATCAATAAAAATTCAACCGTTTGACCTACGATCTTGATTCCTTCGCCATATACGATGACTAACAAAAGTCTTTAAGATGCGCACACGCCTTGACCTTTGACCTCGTTTCCTATTGGTCAAACAGATATTGCCTTGCCATTTGAAAGTGGTGCAAGATATTTGGACAAAGTCACTTGTGTTACACTTCGACTAGGGTGGGGTATGTAAAAAATATGTTGGTGACCTTTGACCTTGCTCACTTCCGGTCGAAACCGGAAGTGGCCCTTAGTTTGAAAGTGGTAGGAGGTATTGAGATGGGGTCAATGGTGTTATTATCAGAGGCCCTTAAGCTTTCCAAAAATATAAGTGATGACGTCATCGTACGAAATAGCGCCCTCTAGCGACAAGATGATTACGTAATGAAATATTGGAAAATCAATAACAAATCAACCGTTTGACCTACGATCTTGATTCCTTCGCCATATACGATGATTAACAAGGGTCTTTGAGATGCGCACACCCCTTGACCTTTGACCTCGTTTCCTATTGGTCAAACAGATTTTGCCTTGCCATTTGAAAGTGGTACAAGATATCTGCATGTGGTCAACTGTATTACACTTCGACCTAGGGTGGTGTATCCAAAAAATATGGCCGTGACCTTTGACCTTGCTCACTTCCGGTCGAAACCGGAAGTGGCCCTTAGTTTGAAAGTGAAAGGAGGTATTGAGATGGGGTCAATGGTGTTATTACCAGAGGCCCTAAAGCTTTCCAAAAATATAAGTGATGACGTCATCGTACGAAATAGCGCCCTCTAGCGACAAGATGATTACGTAATTAAATATTCAAAAATCAATAAAAAATCTACCGTTTGACCTACGAATTTGATTCCTTCTGCATATACGATCACTAACAAATGTCTTTAAGATGCGCACATGGCTTGACCTTTGACCTCGTTTCCTATTGGTCAAACAGATTTTGCCTTTCCATTTGAAAGGGGTACAATATATCACGATGGGGTCAACTGTGTTACACTTCGACTAGGGTGGGGTATCCAAACATATAGCAACACATTTGACCTTCCCTACATGTCAGATTAAAGGGGCATGTAATAATATTCAATATTTAAAAATCAATAAAAACTCAACCGTTTGACCTACGATCGTGATTTCTTCATATACTAACAAAGGTCATCCCGAACACCATATATGTTTATAAAAAGGAGGGGAACAGCCATGTGTTCGTTGTCAAGAACGAACACAGGTCTAGTTTTTATTCTTTTCCTTCTTCCACTTTTTTCAGACGCTTTTTCGGGCACTTGCACATTCATGATTGACTTCAAACTTCACATGGACATTGGTCACTATGTGAAGTTGTGCACAGTACTAATGACGTCATGATGACGTCATCACGTGTCAGATTAAAGGGGTATGAAGTTTAATAAATTAAATATTCAAAATTCAATAAAAAATCAACCGTTTGACCTACGATCTTGATTCCTTCGGCATATACGATGACTAACAAAGGTCTTTGAGATGCGCACACCCCTTGACCTTTGACCTCGTTTCCTATTGGTCAAACAGATTTTGCCTTGCCATTTGAAAGTGGTGCAAGATATTTGGACAAAGTCACTTGTGTTACACTTCGACTAGGGTGGGGTATGTAAAAAATATGTTGGTGACCTTTGACCTTGCTCACTTCCGGTCGAAACCGGAAGTGGCCCTTAGTTTGAAAGTGGTAGGAGGTATTGAGATGGGGTCAATGGTGTTATTACCAGAGGCCCCTAAGCTTTCCAAAAATATAAGTGATGACGTCATCGTACGAAATAGCGCCCTCTAGCGACAAGATGATTACGTAATGAAATATTGGAAAATCAATAAAAAATCAACCGTTTGACCTACGATCTTGATTCCTTCGGCATATACGATGACTAACAAAGGTCTTTGAGATGCGCACACCCCTTGACCTTTGACCTCGTTTCCTATTGGTCTAACAGATTTTGCCTTTCCATTTGAAAGTGGTACAAGATATCTGCATGTGGTCAACTGTATTACACTTCGACCTTGGGTGGTGTATCCAAAAAATATGGCCGTGACCTTTGACCTTGCTCACTTCCGGTCGAAACCGGAAGTGGCCCTTAGTTTGAAAGTGAAAGGAGGTATTGAGATGGGGTCAATGGTGTTATTACCAGAGGCCCTAAAGCTTTCCAAAAATATAAGTGATGACGTCATCGTACGAAATAGCGCCCTCTAGCGACAAGATGATTACGTAATTAAATATTCAAAAATCAATAAAAAATCTACCGTTTGACCTACGAATTTGATTCCTTCTGCATATACGATCACTAACAAATGTCTTTAAGATGCGCACATGGCTTGACCTTTGACCTCGTTTCCTATTGGTCAAACAGATTTTGCCTTTCCATTTGAAAGGGGTACAATATATCACGATGGGGTCAACTGTGTTACACTTCGACTAGGGTGGGGTATCCAAACATATAGCAACACATTTGACCTTCCCTACATGTCAGATTAAAGGGGCATGTAATAATATTCAATATTTAAAAATCAATAAAAACTCAACCGTTTGACCTACGATCGTGATTTCTTCATATACTAACAAAGGTCATCCCGAACACCATATATGTTTATAAAAAGGAGGGGAACAGCCATGTGTTCGTTGTCAAGAACGAACACAGGTCTAGTTTTTATTCTTTTCCTTCTTCCACTTTTTTCAGACGCTTTTTCGGGCACTTGCACATTCATGATTGACTTCAAACTTCACATGGACATTGGTCACTATGTGAAGTTGTGCACAGTACTAATGACGTCATGATGACGTCATCACGTGTCAGATTAAAGGGGTATGAAGTTTAATAAATTAAATATTCAAAATTCAATAAAAAATCAACCGTTTGACCTACGATCTTGATTCCTTCGGCATATACGATGACTAACAAAGGTCTTTGAGATGCGCACACCCCTTGACCTTTGACCTCGTTTCCTATTGGTCAAACAGATTTTGCCTTGCCATTTGAAAGTGGTGCAAGATATTTGGACAAAGTCACTTGTGTTACACTTCGACTAGGGTGGGGTATGTAAAAAATATGTTGGTGACCTTTGACCTTGCTCACTTCCGGTCGAAACCGGAAGTGGCCCTTAGTTTGAAAGTGGTAGGAGGTATTGAGATGGGGTCAATGGTGTTATTACCAGAGGCCCCTAAGCTTTCCAAAAATATAAGTGATGACGTCATCGTACGAAATAGCGCCCTCTAGCGACAAGATGATTACGTAATGAAATATTGGAAAATCAATAAAAAATCAACCGTTTGACCTACGATCTTGATTCCTTCGGCATATACGATGACTAACAAAGGTCTTTGAGATGCGCACACCCCTTGACCTTTGACCTCGTTTCCTATTGGTCTAACAGATTTTGCCTTTCCATTTGAAAGTGGTACAAGATATCTGCATGTGGTCAACTGTATTACACTTCGACCTTGGGTGGTGTATCCAAAAAATATGGCCGTGACCTTTGACCTTGCTCACTTCCGGTCGAAACCGGAAGTGGCCCTTAGTTTGAAAGTGGTAGGAGGTATTGAGATGGGGTCAATGGTGTTATTATCAGAGGCCTATAAGCTTTCCAAAAATATAAGTGATGACGTCATCGTACGAAATAGCGCCCTCTAGCGACAAGATGATTACGTAATGAAATATTGGAAAATCAATAAAAAATCAACCGTTTGACCTACGATCTTGATTCCTTCGGCATATACGATGACTAACAAAGGTCTTTGAGATGCGCACACCCCTTGACCTTTGACCTCGTTTCCTATTGGTCTAACAGATTTTGCCTTTCTATTTGAAAGTGGTACAAGATATCTGCATGTGGTCAACTGTATTACACTTCGACCTTGGGTGGTGTATCCAAAAAATATGGCCGTGACCTTTGACCTTGCTCACTTCCGGTCGAAACCGGAAGTGGCCCTTAGTTTGAAAGTGGTAGGAGGTATTGAGATGGGGTCAATGGTGTTATTATCAGAGGCCTATAAGCTTTCCAAAAATATAAGTGATGACGTCATCGTACGAAATAGCGCCCTCTAGCGACAAGATGATTACGTAATTAAATATTCAAAAATCAATAAAAAAATCTACCGTTTGACCTACGAATTTGATTCCTTCTGCATATACGATCACTAACAAATGTCTTTAAGATGCCCACATGGCTTGACCTTTGACCTCGTTTCCTATTGGTCAAACAGATTTTGCCTTTCCATTTGAAAGGGGTGCAATATATCACGATGGGGTTAACTGTGTTACACTTCGACTAGGGTGGGGTATCCAAACATATAGCAACACCTTTGACCTTCCCTACATGTCAGATTAAAGGGGCATGTAATAATATTCAATATTTAAAAATCGATAAAAACTCAACCGTTTGACGTACGATCGTGATTTCTTCATATACGATCACTAACAAAGGTCATCCCGAACACCATATATGTTTATAAAAAGGAGGGGAACAGCCATGTGTTCGTTTACAACGAACACATTTGTAGTTATTCCTTTTTTTTTTTTTTTTTTTTTTTTTTTATTCTTTTACTTCTTCCACTTTTTTCAGACGCTATTTCGGACACTTGCACATTGATGATTGACTTCAAACTTCACATGGACATTGGTCACTATGTGAAGTTGTGCACAGTACTAATGACGTCATGATGACGTCATCACGTGTCCGATTAAAGGGGTATGAAGTTTAATAAATTAAATATTCAAAAATCAATAAAAATTCAACCGTTTGACCTACGATCTTGATTCCTTCGCCATATACGATGACTAACAAAAGTCTTTAAGATGCGCACACGCCTTGACCTTTGACCTCGTTTCCTATTGGTCAAACAGATATTGCCTTGCCATTTGAAAGTGGTGCAAGATATTTGGACAAAGTCACTTGTGTTACACTTCGACTAGGGTGGGGTATGTAAAAAATATGTTGGTGACCTTTGACCTTGCTCACTTCCGGTCGAAACCGGAAGTGGCCCTTAGTTTGAAAGTGGTAGGAGGTATTGAGATGGGGTCAATGGTGTTATTATCAGAGGCCCTTAAGCTTTCCAAAAATATAAGTGATGACGTCATCGTACGAAATAGCGCCCTCTAGCGACAAGATGATTACGTAATGAAATATTGGAAAATCAATAACAAATCAACCGTTTGACCTACGATCTTGATTCCTTCGCCATATACGATGATTAACAAGGGTCTTTGAGATGCGCACACCCCTTGACCTTTGACCTCGTTTCCTATTGGTCAAACAGATTTTGCCTTGCCATTTGAAAGTGGTACAAGATATCTGCATGTGGTCAACTGTATTACACTTCGACCTAGGGTGGTGTATCCAAAAAATATGGCCGTGACCTTTGACCTTGCTCACTTCCGGTCGAAACCGGAAGTGGCCCTTAGTTTGAAAGTGAAAGGAGGTATTGAGATGGGGTCAATGGTGTTATTACCAGAGGCCCTAAAGCTTTCCAAAAATATAAGTGATGACGTCATCGTACGAAATAGCGCCCTCTAGCGACAAGATGATTACGTAATTAAATATTCAAAAATCAATAAAAAATCTACCGTTTGACCTACGAATTTGATTCCTTCTGCATATACGATCACTAACAAATGTCTTTAAGATGCGCACATGGCTTGACCTTTGACCTCGTTTCCTATTGGTCAAACAGATTTTGCCTTTCCATTTGAAAGGGGTACAATATATCACGATGGGGTCAACTGTGTTACACTTCGACTAGGGTGGGGTATCCAAACATATAGCAACACATTTGACCTTCCCTACATGTCAGATTAAAGGGGCATGTAATAATATTCAATATTTAAAAATCAATAAAAACTCAACCGTTTGACCTACGATCGTGATTTCTTCATATACTAACAAAGGTCATCCCGAACACCATATATGTTTATAAAAAGGAGGGGAACAGCCATGTGTTCGTTGTCAAGAACGAACACAGGTCTAGTTTTTATTCTTTTCCTTCTTCCACTTTTTTCAGACGCTTTTTCGGGCACTTGCACATTCATGATTGACTTCAAACTTCACATGGACATTGGTCACTATGTGAAGTTGTGCACAGTACTAATGACGTCATGATGACGTCATCACGTGTCAGATTAAAGGGGTATGAAGTTTAATAAATTAAATATTCAAAATTCAATAAAAAATCAACCGTTTGACCTACGATCTTGATTCCTTCGGCATATACGATGACTAACAAAGGTCTTTGAGATGCGCACACCCCTTGACCTTTGACCTCGTTTCCTATTGGTCAAACAGATTTTGCCTTGCCATTTGAAAGTGGTGCAAGATATTTGGACAAAGTCACTTGTGTTACACTTCGACTAGGGTGGGGTATCTAAAAAATATTTTTGTGACCTTTGACCTTGCTCACTTCCGGTCGAAACCGGAAGTGGCCCTTAGTTTGAAAGTGAAAGGAGGTATTGAGATGGGGTCAATGGTGTTATTACCAGAGGCCCTTAAGCTTTCCAAAAATATAAGTGATGACGTCATCGTACGAAATAGCGCCCTCTACCGACAAGATGATTACGTAATTAAATATTCAAAAATCAATAAAAAATCAACTGTTTGACCTACGATCTTGATTCCTGTGGCATATACGATCACTAACAAATGTCTTTAAGAGGCGCACAGGGCTTGACCTTTGACCTCGTTTCCTATTGGTCTAACAGATTTTGCCTTGCCATTTGAAAGTGGTACAAGATATCTGGATGTGGTCAACTGTATTACACTTGGACCTAGGGTGGTGTATCCAAAAAATATGTTGGTGACCTTTGACCTTGCTCACTTCCGGTCGAAACCGGAAGTGGCCCTTAGTTTGAAAGTGAAAGGAGGTATTGAGATGGGGTCAATGGTGTTATTACCAGAGACCCTTAAGCTTTCAAAAAATATAAGTGATGACGTCATCGTACGAAATAGCGCCCTCTACCGACAAGATGATTACGTAATTAAATATTCAAAAATCAATAAAAAATCAACTGTTTGACCTACGATCTTGATTCCTGTGGCATATACGATCACTAACAAATGTCTTTAAGATGCGCACAGGGCTTGACCTTTGACCTCGTTTCTTATTGGTCTAACAGATTAATTTTGCCTTTCCATTTGAAAGTGGTACAAGATATCTGGATGTGGTCAACTGTATTACACTTGGACCTAGGGTGGTGTATCCAACAAATATGTTGGTGACCTTTGACCTTGCTCACTTCCGGAAGTGGCCCTTAGTTTGAAAGTGAAAGGAGGTATTGAGATAGGGTCAATGGTGTTATTACCAGAGGCCCTTAAGCTTTCCAAAAATATAAGTGATGACGTCATCGTAGGAAATAGCGCCCTCTAGCGACAAGATGATTACGTAATTAAATATTCAAAAATCAATAAAAAATCTACCGTTTGACCTACAAATTTGATTCCTTCTGCATATACGATCACTAACAAATGTCTTTAAGATGCGCACATGGCTTGACCTTTGACCTCGTTTCCTATTGGTCAAACAGATTTTGCCTTGCCATTTGAAAGGGGTACAATATATCACGATGGGGTCAACTGTGTTACACTTCGACTAGGGTGGGGTATCCAAACATATAGCAACACCTTTGACCTTCCCTACATGTCAGATTAAAGTGGCATGTAATAATATTCAATATTTAAAAATCGATAAAAACTCAACCGTTTGACATACGATCGTGATTTCTTCATATACAATCACAAACAAAGGTCATCCCGAACACCACATATGTTTATAAAAAGGAGGGGAACAGCCATGTGTTCGTTTTCAACGAACACATTTCTAGTTTTTTGGCTGTTCCAACACGGTTGGGAACAGCCTTTGTTTTCGTTAAGATTTTTTTTTTTTTTTTTTGGCTGTTCCAACACGGTTGGGAACAGACTTTGTTTTCGTTAAGATTTTTTTTTTTTTTATTTTTTTTTTTTTTATTTTCCTTCTTCCATTTTTTTCAGACGCTATTTCGGGCACTTGCACATTGATGATTGACTTCAAACTTCACATGGACATTGGTCACTATGTGAAGTTGTGCACAGTACTAATGACGTCATGATGACGTCATCACGTGTCAGATTAAAGGGGTATGAAGTTTAATAAATTAAATATTCAAAAATCAATAAAAAATCAACCGTTTGACCTACGATCTTGATTCCTTCGGCATATACGATGACTAACAAAGGTCTTTGAGATGCGCACACCCCTTGACCTTTGACCTCGTTTCCTATTGGTCAAACAGATTTTGCCTTTCCATTTGAAAGTGGTGCAAGATATTTGGACAAAGTCACTTGTGTTACACTTCGACTAGGGTGGGGTATCTAAAAAATATTTTTGTGACCTTTGACCTTGCTCACTTCCGGTCGAAACCGGAAGTGGCCCTTAGTTTGAAAGTGGTAGGAGGTATTGAGATGGGGTCAATGGTGTTATTATCAGAGGCCCTTAAGCTTTCCAAAAATATAAGTAATGACGTCATCGTACGAAATAGCGCCCTCTAGCGACAAGATGATTACGTAATTAAATATTCAAAAATCAATATAAAATCTACCGTTTGACCTACGAATTTGATTCCTTCTGCATATACGATCATTAACAAATGTCTTTAAGATGCGCACATGGCTTGACCTTTGACCTCGTTTCCTATTGGTCAAACAGATTTTGCCTTGCCATTTGAAAGGGGTACAATATACCACGATGGGGTCAACTGTGTTACACTTCGACTAGGGTGGGGTATCCAAACATATAGCAACACCTTTGACTTTCCCTACATGTCAGATTAAAGGGGCATGTAATAATATTCAATATTTAAAAATAGATAAAAACTCAACCGTTTGACCTACGATCGTGATTTATTCATATACGATCACTAACAAAGGTCATCCCGAACACCATATATGTTTATAAAAAGGAGGGGAACAGCCATGTGTTCGTTTTCAACGAACACATTTCTAGTTTTTTTTATTATTTTCCTTCTTCCACTTTTTTCAGACGCTTTTTCGGGCACTTGCACATTCATGATTGACTTCAAACTTCACATGGACATTGGTCACTATGTGAAGTTGTGCACAGTACTAATGACGTCATGATGACGTCATCACGTGTCAGATTAAAGGGGTATGAAGTTTAATAAATTAAATATTCAAAATTCAATAAAAAATCAACCGTTTGACCTACGATCTTGATTCCTTCGGCATATACGATGACTAACAAAGGTCTTTGAGATGCGCACACCCCTTGACCTTTGACCTCGTTTCCTATTGGTCAAACAGATTTTGCCTTGCCATTTGAAAGTGGTGCAAGATATTTGGACAAAGTCACTTGTGTTACACTTCGACTAGGGTGGGGTATCTAAAAAATATTTTTGTGACCTTTGACCTTGCTCACTTCCGGTCGAAACCGGAAGTGGCCCTTAGTTTGAAAGTGAAAGGAGGTATTGAGATGGGGTCAATGGTGTTATTACCAGAGGCCCTTAAGCTTTCCAAAAATATAAGTGATGACGTCATCGTACGAAATAGCGCCCTCTACCGACAAGATGATTACGTAATTAAATATTCAAAAATCAATAAAAAATCAACTGTTTGACCTACGATCTTGATTCCTGTGGCATATACGATCACTAACAAATGTCTTTAAGAGGCGCACAGGGCTTGACCTTTGACCTCGTTTCCTATTGGTCTAACAGATTTTGCCTTGCCATTTGAAAGTGGTACAAGATATCTGGATGTGGTCAACTGTATTACACTTGGACCTAGGGTGGTGTATCCAAAAAATATGTTGGTGACCTTTGACCTTGCTCACTTCCGGTCGAAACCGGAAGTGGCCCTTAGTTTGAAAGTGAAAGGAGGTATTGAGATGGGGTCAATGGTGTTATTACCAGAGACCCTTAAGCTTTCAAAAAATATAAGTGATGACGTCATCGTACGAAATAGCGCCCTCTACCGACAAGATGATTACGTAATTAAATATTCAAAAATCAATAAAAAATCAACTGTTTGACCTACGATCTTGATTCCTGTGGCATATACGATCACTAACAAATGTCTTTAAGATGCGCACAGGGCTTGACCTTTGACCTCGTTTCTTATTGGTCTAACAGATTAATTTTGCCTTTCCATTTGAAAGTGGTACAAGATATCTGGATGTGGTCAACTGTATTACACTTGGACCTAGGGTGGTGTATCCAAAAAATATGTTGGTGACCTTTGACCTTGCTCACTTCCGGAAGTGGCCCTTAGTTTGAAAGTGAAAGGAGGTATTGAGATAGGGTCAATGGTGTTATTACCAGAGGCCCTTAAGCTTTCCAAAAATATAAGTGATGACGTCATCGTACGAAATAGCGCCCTCTAGCGACAAGATGATTACGTAATTAAATATTCAAAAATCAATACAAAAATCTACCGTTTGACCTACAAATTTGATTCCTTCTGCATATACGATCACTAACAAATGTCTTTAAGATGCGCACATGGCTTGACCTTTGACCTCGTTTCCTATTGGTCAAACAGATTTTGCCTTTCCATTTGAAAGGGGTACAATATATCACGATGGGGTCAACTGTTTTACACTTCGACTAGGGTGGGGTATCCAAACATATAGCAACACCTTTGACCTTCCCTACATGTCAGATTAAAGTGGCATGTAATAATATTCAATATTTAAAAATCGATAAAAACTCAACCGTTTGACATACGATCGTGATTTCTTCATATACAATCACTAACAAAGGTCATCCCGAACACCACATATGTTTATAAAAAGGAGGGGAACAGCCATGTGTTCGTTGTCAAGAACGAACACAGGTCTAGTTTTTTATTCTTTTCCTTCTTCCACTTTTTTTCAGACGCTATTTCGGACACTTGCACATTGATGATTGACTTCAAACTTCACATGGACATTGGTCACTATGTGAAGTAGTGCATAGTACTAATGACGTCATGATGACGTCATCACGTGTCAGATTAAAGGGGCATGAAGTTTAATAAATTAAATATTCAAAAATCAATATAAAATCAACCGTTTGACATACGAACTTGATTCCTTCGCCATATATGATGACTAACAAATGTCTTTAAGATGCGCACACGCCTTGACCTTTGACCTTGTTTCCTATTGGTCAAACAGATTTTGCCTTGTCATTTGAAAGTGGTACAAGATATTTGGACGGGGTCAATTGTGTTACACTTCGACTAGGGTGGGGTATCCAAAAAATATGGTGGCGACCTTTTACCTTGCTCAATGTGTTAGATTAAAGGGGTATTTGATACAATGAAATGTTCAAAAATCCATAACAAATCAACCGTTTGAGCTATGATCTTCATTCCTGCGCCATATACTATCACTAATAAATGTCTTTAAATGATGACGTCAGGACGACGTCATCACATGTCAGATTAAAGGGGCATGAAAACAGATAAATGAAATATAAAAAATCAACCGTTTGAGCTACGATCTTGATTCCTGCGCCAAATATGATCACTAACAAAGGTCTTTAACTGATTACGTTATGATGACGTCATCACGTGTCAGATTAAAGGGGCATGATGTTTAATAAATTAGACATTAAAAAATCAATACAAAATCTACCGTTTGACCTACGATCTTGATTCCTTCGCCATATACGATGACTAACAAAGGTCTTTAAAATGTGCACACGCCTTGACCCTTGACCTCGTTTCCTATTGGTCAAACAGATCTTGCCTTGCCATTTGAAAGTGGTGCAAGATATTTGGACGAGGTCAGTTGTGTTACACTTCAACTAGGGTGGGGTATCTAAAAAAATAGGTTGGTGACCTTTGACCTTGCTCACTTTCGGTCGAAACGGGAAGTGGCCTTTAGTGTGAAAATGGTAGAGGGTATAAATACGGGGTCAAGGGTGTTAATGTCAAAGGGCCTCAAGCTTTCCCAAATGTGAGTGATGACGTCATCGTATCAAATAGCGCTCTCTTGGGACAAGATGATTAAATAGTTAAATATAACAACATAGGTGATAATAGGTCGTCTCGAACACCACACATGTTCATAAAAAGGAAGGGAACAGCCATGTGTTCGTTTTCAAGAACGAACACATTTCTAGTTTTTTTTCTTTTTTCTTTTCCTTCTTCCATTTTTTTGAGACGCTATTTCGGACACTTGCACATTGATGATTGACTTCAAACTTCACATGGACATTGGTCACTATGTGAAGTTGTGCACAGTACTAATGACGTCATGATGACGTCATCACGTGTCAGATTAAAGGGGTATGAAGTTTAATAAATTAAATATTCAAAAATCAATAAAAAATCAACCGTTTGACCTACGATCTTGATTCCTTCGGCATATACGATGACTAACAAAGGTCTTTGAGATGCGCACACCCCTTGACCTTTGACCTCGTTTCCTATTGGTCAAACAGATTTTGCCTTGCCATTTGAAAGTGGTGCAAGATATTTGGACAAAGTCACTTGTGTTACACTTCGACTAGGGTGGGGTATCTAAACAATATTTTTGTGACCTTTGACCTTGCTCACTTCCGGTCGAAACCGGAAGTGGCCCCTAGTTTGAAAGTGGTAGGAGGTATTGAGATGGGGTCAATGGTGTTATTATCAGAGGCCCTTAAGCTTTCCAAAAATATAAGTGATGACGTCATCGTACGAAATAGCGCCCTCTAGCGACAAGATGATTACGTAATTAAATATTGGAAAATCAATAACAAATCAACCGTTTGACCTACGATCTTGATTCATTTGCCATATACGATGATTAACAAGGGTCTTTGAGATGCGCACACCCCTTGACCTTTGACCTCGTTTCCTATTGGTCAAACAGATTTTGCCTTGCCATTTGAAAGTGGTACAAGATATCTGGATGTGGTCAACTGTATTACACTTGGACCTAGGGTGGTGTATCCAAAAATATGTTGGTGACCTTTGACCTTGCTCACTTCCGGTCGAAACCGGAAGTGGCCCTTAGTTTGAAAGTGGTAGGAGGTATTGAGATGGGCTCAATGGTGTTATTATCAGAGGCCCTTAAGCTTTCCAAAAATATAAGTGATGACGTCATCGTACGAAATAGCGCCCTCTAGCGACAAGATGATTACGTAATTAAATATTCAAAAATCAATAAACAATCTACCGTTTAACCTACGAAATTGATTCCTTCTGCATATACGATCACCAACAAATGTCTTTAAGATGCGCACATGGCTTGACCTTTGACCTCGTTTCCTATTGGTCAAACAGATTTTGCCTTGCCATTTGAAAGGGGTACAATATATCACGATGGGGTCAACTGTGTTACACTTCGACTAGGGTGGGGTATCCAAACATATAGCAACACCTTTGACCTTCCCTACATGTCAGATTAAAGGGGCATGTAATAATATTCAATATTTAAAATTCAATAAAAACTCAACCGTT
Source organism: Henricia sp. BOLD:AAB3569 (assembly GCA_037783545.1). Taxonomy (NCBI): domain Eukaryota; kingdom Metazoa; phylum Echinodermata; class Asteroidea; order Spinulosida; family Echinasteridae; genus Henricia; species Henricia sp. BOLD:AAB3569. Next base: position 44,837 of record JBBELK010000806.1, on the reverse strand, counting down.
TGACCTACGATCGTGATTTCTTCATATACGATCACTAACAAAGGTCATCCCGAACACCATATATGTTTATAAAAAGGAGGGGAACAGCCATGTGTTCGTTGTCAAGAACGAACACAGGTCTAGTTTTCTTTTTATTGGCTGTTCCAACACGGTTGGGAACAGCCTTTGTTTTCGTTAAGATTTATTTTTTATTTTTTATTTTTTTTATTCTTTTCCTTCTTCCACTTTTTTCAGACGCTTTTTCGGGCACTTGCACATTCATGATTGACTTCAAACTTCACATGGACATTGGTCACTATGTGAATTAGTGCACAGTACTAATGACGTCATGATGACGTCATCACGTGTCAGATTAAAGGGGCATGAAGTTTAATAAATTAAATATTCAAAAATCAATAAAAAATCAACCGTTTGACCTACGATCTTGATTCCTTCGGCATATACGATGACTAACAAAGGTCTTTGAGATGCGCACACCCCTTGACCTTTGACCTCGTTTCCTATTGGTCTAACAGATTTTGCCTTGCCATTTGAAAGTGGTGCAAGATATTTGGACAAAGTCACTTGTGTTACACTTCGACTAGGGTGGGGTATCTAAAAAATATTTTTGTGACCTTTGACCTTGCTCACTTCCGGTCGAAACCGGAAGTGGCCCTTAGTTTGAAAGTGAAAGGAGGTATTGAGATGGGGTCAATGGTGTTATTACCAGAGGCCCTTAAGCTTTCCAAAAATATAAGTGATGACGTCATCGTACGAAATAGCGCCCTCTACCGACAAGATGATTACTTAATTAAATATTCAAAAATCAATAAAAAATCAACTGTTTGACCTACGATCTTGATTCCTGTGGCATATACGATCACTAACAAATGTCTTTAAGATGCGCACAGGGCTTGACCTTTGACCTCGTTTCCTATTGGTCTAACAGATTTTGCCTTGCCATTTGAAAGTGGTACAAGATATCTGGATGTGGTCAACTGTATTACACTTGGACCTAGGGTGGTGTATCCAAAAAATATGGCCGTGACCTTTGACCTTGCTCACTTCCGGTCGAAACCGGAAGTGGCCTTTAGTTTGAAAGTGAAAGGAGGTATTGAGATAGGGTCAATGGTGTTATTACCAGAGGCCCTTAAGCTTTCCAAAAATATAAGTGATGACGTCATCGTAGGAAATAGCGCCCTCTAGCGACAAGATGATTACGTAATTAAATATTCAAAAATCAATAAAAAATCTACCGTTTGACCTACAAATTTGATTCCTTCTGCATATACGATCACTAACAAATGTCTTTAAGATGCGCACATGGCTTGACCTTTGACCTCGTTTCCTATTGGTCAAACAGATTTTGCCTTGCCATTTGAAAGGGGTACAATATATCACGATGGGGTCAACTGTGTTACACTTCGACTAGGGTGGGGTATCCAAACATATAGCAACACCTTTGACCTTCCCTACATGTCAGATTAAAGTGGCATGTAATAATATTCAATATTTAAAAATCGATAAAAACTCAACCGTTTGACATACGATCGTGATTTCTTCATATACAATCACTAACAAAGGTCATCCCGAACACCACATATGTTTATAAAAAGGAGGGGAACAGCCATGTGTTCGTTTTCAACGAACACATTTCTAGTTGGCTGTTCCGATACGGTCGGAACAGCCTTTGTTTTCGTTAAGATTTTTTTTTTTTTTTTTTTTTTTTTTATTCTTTTACTTCTTCCACTTTTTTCAGACGCTATTTCGGACACTTGCACATTGATGATTGACTTCAAACTTTACATGGACATTGGTCACTATGTGAATTAGTGCATAGTACTAATGACGTAATCATGACGTCATCACGTGTCAGATTAAAGGGGTATGAAGTTTAATAAATTAAATATTCAAAAATCAATAAAAATTCAACCGTTTGACCTACGATCTTGATTCCTTCGCCATATACGATGACTATCAAGGGTCTTTGAGATGCGCACACGCCTTGACCTTTGACCTCGTTTCCTATTGGTCAAACAGATTTTGCCTTGCCATTTGAAAGTGGTGCAAGATATTTGGACAAAGTCACTTGTGTTACACTTCGACTAGGGTGGGGTATCTAAAAAATATTTTTGTGACCTTTGACCTTGCTCACTTCCGGTCGAAACCGGAAGTGGCCCTTAGTTTAAAAGTGAAAGGAGGTATTGAGATGGGGTCAATGGTGTTATTACCAGAGGCCCTTAAGCTTTCCAAAAATATAAGTGATGACGTCATCGTACGAAATAGCGCCCTCTACCGACAAGATGATTACGTAATTAAATATTCAAAAATCAATAACAAATCAACTGTTTGACCTACGATCTTGATTCCTGTGGCATATACGATCACTAACAAATGTCTTTAAGATGCGCACAGGGCTTGACCTTTGACCTCGTTTCCTATTGGTCTAACAGATTTTGCCTTGCCATTTGAAAGTGGTACAAGATATCTGGATGTGGTCAACTGTATTACACTTGGACCTAGGGTGGTGTATCCAAAAAATATGGCCGTGACCTTTGACCTTGCTCACTTCCGGTCGAAACCGGAAGTGGCCCTTAGTTTGAAAGTGAAAGGAGGTATTGAGATAGGGTCAATGGTGTTATTACCAGAGGCCCTTAAGCTTTCCAAAAATATAAGTGATGACGTCATCGTAGGAAATAGCGCCCTCTAGCGACAAGATGATTACGTAATTAAATATTCAAAAATCAATAAAAAATCTACCGTTTGACCTACAAATTTGATTCCTTCTGCATATACGATCACTAACAAATGTCTTTAAGATGCGCACATGGCTTGACCTTTGACCTCGTTTCCTATTGGTCAAACAGATTTTGCCTTGCCATTTGAAAGGGGTACAATATATCACGATGGGGTCAACTGTGTTACACTTCGACTAGGGTGGGGTATCCAAACATATAGCAACACCTTTGACCTTCCCCACATGTCAGATTAAAGTGGCATGTAATAATATTCAATATTTAAAAATCGATAAAAACTCAACCGTTTGACATACGATCGTGATTTATTCATATACAATCACTAACAAAGGTCATCCCGAACACCACATATGTTTATAAAAAGGAGGGGAACAGCCATGTGTTCGTTTTCAACGAACACATTTCTAGTTTTTTTTATTTTCCTTCTTCCATTTTTTTCAGACGCTATTTCGGGCACTTGCACATTGATGATTGACTTCAAACTTCACATGGACATTGGTCACTATGTGAAGTAGTGCATAGTACTAATGACGTAATCATGACGTCATCACGTGTCAGATTAAAGGGGTATGAAGTTTAATAAATTAAATATTCAAAAATCAATAAAAAATCAACCGTTTGACCTACGATCTTGATTCCCTCGGCATATACGATGACTAACAAAGGTCTTTGAGATGCGCACACCCCTTGACCTTTGACCTCGTTTCCTATTGGTCTAACAGATTTTGCCTTGCCATTTGAAAGTGGTACAAGATATCTGCATGTGGTCAACTGTATTACACTTCGACCTAGGGTGGTGTATCCCAAAAATATGGCGATGACCTTTGACCTTGCTCACTTCCGGTCGAAACCGGAAGTGGCCCCTAGTTTGAAAGTGGTAGGAGGTATTGAGATTGGGTCAATGGTGTTATTATCAGAGGGCCTCAAGGTTTTCAAAAATATAGGTGATGACGTCATCGTACAAAATAGCGCCCTCTAGCGACAAGATGATTACGTAATTAAATACTCAAAAATCAATAAAAAATCAACCGTTTGACCTACGATATTGATTCCTTCGCCATATACGATCGCTAACAAAGGTGTTTAAGATGCGCACACACCTTGACCTTTGACCTCATTTCCTATTGGTCAAACAGATTTTGCCTTTCCATTTGAAAGTGGTACAAGATATCAGGATGGGGTCAACTGTGTTACACTTCGACTAGGGTCGGGTATCCGAAAAATATGGTGGCGACCTTTGACCTTGCTCCATGTGTCAGATTAAAGGGGCATTTGATAAAATTAAATATTCAAAAATAAATAACAAATCAACCGTTTGAGCTACGATCTTGATTCCTGCGCCATATACGATCACTAACAAAGGTCTTTAACTGATGACGTCATGATGACGTTATATCACGTGTCAGATTAAAGGTGCGGGAAATAAAATAAATGAAATAATAAAAATCAATACAAAATCAACCGTTTCAGCTACGATCTTGACTCCCTGCGCCATACGATCACTATCAAAGGTCTTTACGACGCGCACATTGCTTGACCTTTGACCTTGTTTCCTATTAGTCAAAAAACGTTTGCCTTTCCATTTGAAAGTGGTACGAGACATATGTATGGGGTCAATTGTATTACACTTCGACTAGGGTGGGGTATCCAAAAATATGGCGACAGCTTTGACCTTGGCAGATTAAAGGGGATGTAATAAAATTAAATATTTCAAAATCGATAGACTCAACCGTGTGACCTACGATCGTGATTCCTTCATCAGATACGATCACTAACAAATGACTTGATCTTTGACCTCATTTCCTATTGGTAAAACATTTTACTTTCCCAATTGAAAGTGGTGCAAGCTATTTGGACGGAGTCAACTCTGTTACACATCGACTGGGGTGGTTATCCAAAAATACGGTGACGACCTTTGACCTATTAAATAAATTAAATAGTCACAAATTAATAACAATTACTTTGCATTTGTCATGATTTGTTGCAAAATATAAGCAACCTGGTTCAAAATATTAAGAGGGTCTCTTACCCGTTTCCGTGTAAGCTTGTGTCGTTTCCATAGCTGTATGTCTGTTGATTACTTTTCCACAGGTGTTTAACTCCAGATGCACGACAAGAATGTTGAGTAACTTAGTGCAAGAGGGCGAGATTTTGAAGCCATAGGAAAAAGCTCAATTTCTTAATCACCCACTTTCTACTGGCGTACTCCAATGTCGAAGAAATTGTATGATGTAGGTTGGTAATAATCGACGACTTGCGCAAAAACGAAAATTTAAGGTGGTGTGTATAACATGTGATCTTGCATTCCTTCAGAAGCTTTCTGCTGCACACGCGCTTTCCATGACCATCTTTAGGGCTGTATCGATATTGGACGAGGCCAAGTCGGAAGTGGCAGATTTCAAAACAATAAAATCAAAGTTGATGCAAATAAATAAAAATTGTCAGGTTTTTACTTAATTTAGTATTTTGGTTTAAATCCGTTGCCAAATTACTGTATGTTTAGTCAATTTACTTGATTTCGTCCCCGTGTTAAAAAACCACAGACCTTAACTCGGATCGGGTGTAAAGTTTTGCACAATGATGATGGAAGAAAATTACCTTTTTTATTTTGTACGTGTTCTATTCGGGGCATCTTTTTATAAATGACCATCGTGTGCGTTCATATGTACAACGGTCAGAGAGCGTATTATTACTGTGATGTGTATTGCATAACATAATGATCAGCCACCACAAATGGCTGTGAAGTTTGTCACAACTTAAAGATTTTGTGAAATGAAAAATATCAACCAGCTGTTTTTATACATGTACACAAATCAACGGATTAAACTGCTGCAGATAAAGGGACAAACTCAATTTTTGTTTTATTTCAGAAAGTGACTTTTTATTTACTTTCTCGACAGGCAAAGGCGTTGTTTATTGCTAGTCATAGAGGAAACTCACATTTGAAAAACAAAGAAAGAACATTACATTAACTCAAACTTGTTAAGATTGTTGCAAATGACATACAAAACAAACTGTACATATGTGACTGGCTCCAACAAAACCCAACACTTCAAAATTTAAGTTTTGGTATCAGCTTAGTGTGCATACAAAAAAGGTATCTTTTACAACATTTTAAAACAATTGTTGAATTTCCATCACAAGTGTTGTGTTTTGCTGGAGCCGGTCACATATGTGATCAAAGGGGATATGTACCCTCTTACAAGTTAAAGGCCACTTTATCATTTGCAATGACCCAATTTTTCATGTAGGAGTTGGACAAGAAAAACCTTACTGAAAGTGTTTATAGCAATGGTAACAAACACCACATGAATTTATTTCTGCGCAAAATAGTATTTTGTGCAGGAAATTGCCAACTGTCTACTATTCACTTGTACACAAAGGCCATGCATGGATTTTAAAGTTTTTCTGAAGCATTGATGGATCTATGTAGCTAAAAAGAAAATCAGGCTAGTCACCATATTTCTTCTTTAGATATGTTACACTCTTAATTCACGAATTTGTAAAGAGCTTGGTCCTGCAAATGATATAGGGTCTTTAAATGATCGAATCCAATCAGCGGTTTGAAAGCACTTTTGTATTAAGCAGAATGGAGCTTTTACACCGGCAGCCATGACAGGGAGTAGGCTTTCATATTTAAATGATGTGACAATAGATCCACAAAGTACTAACTACTCATGGTTGACATACTGTGACAGTGTTACTGCGTACCGATTGGGGATAACAAAACAAATTTGTAATCACAAGTACTGTGATTTGATTTATTTTTTAATTGTTGCAGTTCAACTTTAAAGGCATAGCCTCAACAACAATGCGCGCCCACCAAATTTGTGCCTCGCAATACGCAGCTCCATATCACAGGCATGAAGCTGCGTATTTCGTGCTTGAATTTGGCGGGGGCGCATTGCTGACGAGCCTGTGCCTTTAATTAATGAAAGTACAAAATGCCGACTGGAAGCAAAAGAGACGTCACCACGTCTTGCAAATGGGTGTCCACAACATGGAAGAAACTAAAGATTGTGCAACTGCATCAAATCACTGTCCTGAGTAAGCCAGATATTTGTGCAGGTCAAACTAGTGTTCGGAAATGATCTTTTGTTAGTCACCCAATGTGTCAGTATTAAAGATTGGTAATGGCAGCTTGGATTTGTACGACACTGAAAAAAAATTACTTTTCAGTATTGATACTAAATACGTAACAAAATGTTGTCGCTGCATTGAATCCTCAAAGAATATTGTCAAACTCTGATGAGATTTGAAAGTATGGTCGTATGTTTATATACAATCAATTATTGATCAAAGTTACAAAGCACATTGGTGTAACAGCAAGGCTTACAGGGTCAGTTTATTAAAGAGTGAACAGCAAAAGAAACATTGCTTAAATCTGGATAATAAATGGTTCATTTTGAAAATACACGCAGCGAGTACACAAATCATATAGTCGCATTGGCAGAAGCCCAGTCTTTGCAAGTATACTTGTCACAATCTACAAAACGATTTGGAAGAGCTTTCTTGTGGGTCGGATTAGAAAATGTGCAGTGTTCAGGGTCATGCAAATCAATACCATGTCTGGCCACCACGGACATTGATACACTGTCGGTACATGGAGCGCACTAGACAGTCGATTTTTAATATATTTTGTATGCAAGTCACCCATTACAAGGCCAACATACAGGCCGGTCGAGGTAAGGGCTACCGAAGTCGATTACGGAGAAACTAGCCCTTCACACCGAAACAAGAACAGAATTGTCAGTCTCTTTACGATACGAATGGGGCTTGGAGGGGTACGTAACTCGTTCGAATCGAGACAACCAATTATGAACAAACATGGTAAAGTGCCACAACCTGTCGGGCCAGGATTCGAACCCACATTCTAGTACTATTTACTAGCACAGTAACTTGAGTTCGATCCACCAGACTGCTAGGCCATAACACCCCATTAAAATCTGGGTCTACATCCTCAAAAACGCTCCACTCAGTTGTGCTGCAGTTCTCGGATTTCGCTGTACTTGGTTAAGCCTCCTTTGGATTTCGTCCTACAAGTGTTCGACCGGGTTTATATCTTGACTTGAGGCAAGCCAAGGCATGGTTGCAATGTTATGATGGAGCAGAAAGTCTTTGGTGGTTCTGTCCATGTGGGCACAGGCATTGTCCTATTGCACAAAATTGGAGACATGTGTTCTCAAAACCTGATAAATGTAGCGAGCAGCTGTGACTCCTTGACCTCTGCCTGGACTGATGTTTTGGAGTATGGTGGGCCCAAATTTAACTTTCAGGCAGATCCCACACCAAACCATGATGTGTGGTCCTTCCCATGGGTCTCGTTCCATAACGCATGCGTCTGCATAATGCTGCATAAGGCTCTTGTGGCTTTTATCTGAGAAGATGACTGTCCGGTGCTGACGATGCATGGCCCACTGTAGACATTCCTGATGGTGACCAGCTGTGAGTATTGGATCCCTGGCAGGACAAAGACGTGACATGTTGGCAGCCAGACGGCAATGGATTGCCTCAGTACTAATGTGTCTTTGGCGGGTACCAATTGTTTAGCGAGCTGTTTCAGTGACACTGGCAAATCTGTACTCGCAGTGTTGACGCATTATGTAGCGAACCTGTCGAGACATGACCCTCGGACGACCACCGATGAACTGTCAATGGCGTTGGTGGCATTGTATCCGTCTCAAACACTGTATACATTGCAGTTGAGATATTTTCTGTCATCTCGGGACTACTCGGCTTGCAAACGTCCAATGCCTTGTTCATGTTGGTTGGCACTAAGTCGTGGCATGGCTGCTGTATCCACGTAACAACAAACCACTTTTATATTTTGGATGGTTTTTATACCCCTGGATGTCGTGAGTTGCAGGTGCATTTCATTTTTGTCATGACGCATCCATTTGCGACAGTGCTTTTAAAGCCATTTTAAGAAGTATTTGGGTAAACTTTCAGTATAATGGTAAAACATGTGCAATTAAGCACGCTCAAAATGACAAAGAAAGGAAATTTCTGTTTAGGCTTCATCAACATTGGAAAAAGCGACGTTTCTTTTGCTGTTCACTATAGAAAAAGAGAGTGAATGTTAAGGTATACATGTATGGGTCATTCTATAAATTTGGGGTCCAATTTTTCTGTGTAAAATGTGAATTCAGGACATATTCTTTAAATGCCTTCTATTTCAAGGAGTGATTACATAAAGTACAATTCATAAAAATATGTTTTGAAGGAATTTTTAATAATACTTGTATGGCAAATGGCAGTATGTCAGGTGTAACAGGGACAGGAAAATGTCACACGTTGGACCCCAAATTTATAGAATGACCCATATATTTATAGGGCTTGGGAATCGACGTCACGACACCATTGTTGACGTCATTCTCGGCCGCCATACTTCAAGGTAGTGAGTAGTTGCTATGCGAACTGGCGTGCAGCATCATCAAGTTTGGATGTGCGTGCGGCGCCCGCACGATTCCATATTACGCAAACAACGACCTAGTAATTGAATTCCACATGTCGCGGCGCGGTGCGCGCGTCCTGCACGCGTGGAAATAAAACGAGCTGAACGTATCGTTAACTGTAGTGCAAAGTGCAAAAAAATAAAACTAGTGCTCAACTTATGAGGCTGGACCAAATGTTTGGCCTACTAGGCCTTCGTCGGGGTGGTTGTGGGTCTTTGCACTACAATTTAACATTTTAACAGCGCTACGCAGCTGCCATTGCTTATATCTGAACATACATCGCGCATGTTACTGCCAACAAACATGGCAGAAACCAATGCATTGTGACGTTGCATGACATCACATTCCCAAGCCATATAGTCCACTAGAATGGTAACATTCATAGCAACAATCTAATTATGAACAGAAAGTCCAGTGATTTGTTCGTCACATGCAGTTATTGACATATAACATAATCTGCATGATGCTATATTGTATCGTCAAGAAGTTTTAATTAAAAGTAGAAAATATGTGACCTGCCATAGCAAAACAGGGAATGTCCTACAAATTTGACTTTTTGAAAATTGTACACGAGAAGAAAGACCAATTCTTCAGCTTCCCAATTACAATTTGTTTTTTCTTTTGTGCATTTGGAAACAATTTCAGGCACCAATTACGTGGTTTTGATATATGGCAGGTCACGTATGTCAAATGATGAAGTATTGACATATCTAATTCTTACATGTAGTGTGTGGAGACTGATCACATATTCAAAGCTGGTTTACAGTTCCTCGCTTCTCATTTGAATCAAGCTAGATTGCGGAAGTGTCAGGCTGGTTTTTTGTCCGATCCAAGAAGAGGGTAGGTACTCATCAAGGATGACGGTGGCTTGTGGTCCACTCCAGAATCAAAGTGGTTTCTGGTGTACTCCGGGCTCAGGGTGGTTTGTGATACACTCCAAGATCACGGTGGTTTCTCATCCACTCCAGGATCATGGTGACTTCTGGTCCACTCCAGGATCAGGGTGGTTTCTGGTCCATGCCAAGATCAAGGTGGTTTCTGGTCCACCTGGCCTCTGGAACCTGGGTGGTTTCTGGTCTACTTCAGGGACCAGGTAGGTTTTGGTCCATCTCACGACCAGCCGGGTTCTGATCCTTTATCTATTGCAGCTATTTTGATGGTTTCTGGTTGATGTCTCAATCAATGTCTGATGATGTATAGAAACAAATCCAACAAAGATATTGTGTAACAGTATTATCAGGATAAAAATGTCTTCATGGGGGAATTTTTGAGCACTGAAATTAATGTTTATCTAACTTTACTGATCACCGGTCTCTGACATTTATCACTGGTCTCTGGATTTTATCAGTGGTCTGTGGCATTTATTACTGTTCCCTTACATTCATCACTGTTCTCTGGTATGTATCACTGATCTCTTGCATTTATCATCTTGCTTTTATTATTGGTCTCTTGCATTTATCACTGGTCTCTGGATTTTATTAGTGGTCTCTGGCATTTATTACTGTTCCCTTGCATTTATCACTGTTCTCTGGCATGTATCATCAGTGGTCTCTTGCATTCATCACGGTTTTCTGGTATGTATCACTGGTCTCTTGCATTTATTATCTTGCTTTTATCATTGTACACTTGGTCTATTTTTAATATTAAAACCTAGTTATTACTGCTTCATGATAACTATAATATGTTGGACTCACTTTTACGTGAATGTCTTCTATACTACGGACATACACATGATCAATGAGTGTTCCCATTTCAGTAGTAGCTTCATTGACACATTGTTTATAGCCATGATCATTCATTAACTTCTGAATGCGACAAGGAGGTTTCAGTATATCTTCATTCAAATCACCCATAACAATACATCTGTTTGATACCTTATGGAGTTCATTGAGTAGTTCACTCAAAGATAATAAAAATTCCTTCATTGGGTACGACGCAGGTCTGTAAATGATTGCAACTACAACTGACACATGTGAAATCATCTGAAATGCAATACATTCCAAATTGTCGACACCAACTAACAATCTACTGAAACTCTTTGTGTTCTTCCCATACACAGCAACACCACCATGACTTTGTTCTGCAAGTTTATGAGTGACCTCGCTTGCATTATTGTATGATGCTCTCCTTGACTGATGGTAGCATTTAAAATTATTAAGTGCTGTGTCATAAACTTGTTCATCAGTCCATGTCTCCGTTAGGCAAATGAAATCAGATGACATCATCACTGTATTGCTTTTTAAGTCACCGTAATGTGCTATAAGTCCCTGAATGTTATGCATTACAATAGTTGTGCTGTTATTATTCATGTTTATCTCGTCACCCAATTCAGAACCATCTTGGTCTTCTTCAGTATACATTGGCAGTTTATTTAAAGCATCTGAAATTTTTTCATTACAATAAATCAGTTGTTCTTGAAATCCCTCTATTACAAGACCGCTCAATGATGTTACTCTACTTAAACTAACATATGATTGTCCTGCAGAAAAGGTTTTATCAAGAGACACAATTGCTTTCTTTACTGTTAGACCTTGAACCTTGTGAACTGTACATGCCCAGGCTAATTTCAAAGGGAACTGATGTCGGACAGATTGATTGTTTAAATTTTCCTCAACAATGTGAATAGGTACAACATCATGAAATTGTCCTGAAAGAGATGTTTGTTTCAACTGAGCTCCAACATTACTATCATCAAAACGAATGAAGATACATTTTGGGGTGGATTTGTTAACGTCCTTGATTATTTCTCTCACAGTTCCAAACACTCCATTGCAAAGTCCCTGAGACACATCCAAATTTCTGGACAACATTACTCTGGCACCAATACCGAGCCATAAGCACTGTGGTAAACTGCAAGACATGTTTTTATTTGACTTTTTCACTTCAGTCATCTTACCAGTTTTTCGATCTTTTTCAAAATCTTTAGCTGTAATACATACACAGTCTGAACATTTAGCATGTAGCATTTTTATGTTGTACTCATTGACTTGTTTATTGCAAGGATAAATATGCAGAGCATCATCCCAATCTTCCCCGGTTTCACGTGATTGCAGCAAAGCAATGTCATCTTTAAGCATATTGTCACATTTCCGTCGTACACGTAGTCTGTTTAGCAACTCTGCAAATTTCGCATCATCCTTTTGTCTCATTATTTCAGTCAATACTACTTTTGCAAAATTATCATTCCATAGGTCATTTACAAGTGCTTCTTGACACAACGATTTCCCTTTTACAGGTGGTAACTGATAGAAATCACCAACTGCCAAAATACTGACATTTCCAAAAGCAGCATGACTCTGTGTTTGTTTTATCTGACGTAATCGGCCATGAATATAACATAAAATTTTATGATCAACCATTGACACTTCATCTATGATAAGAATCTGCAACTGATTCAACTTATTACGTAAAGTACTAATCTTTTCCTCACCCAATGGTTGATAAGGTAATCTTGCATTTATTGTAATTGAAAAAGCACTATGAATTGTACTACCGTTGACATTGAAAGCTGCAACGCCTGTAGGAGCTGTAATCAAGACTGACTGATCATTGGGAGTCTCAATAATTCTTGATAACAATCGGTCTGCTTCATAATACAGCGACTTGATTAAATGACTTTTGCCTGTTCCTGCTCCACCTGTGACAAATACGTGGAAAGGCTTTGGATTTTTTCCATTTACTTTATCTAAACACCACTGTCTGATTTTGTAGAAAACTTGCCTTTGCTTTAAATTTAACGATCTCAGTAAATTTAACGCTTCTTGTTTTCCTATTGGTGATGAATGAGGTTCAATACTACATTTCAAAGCATCTGCATTTCTTGGCTTTAAATCAGGAATATCCAAATCATTGTCACTGTCTTCACTCACTGGTTGCTGTTCTCTTTGACATTCAAGTCTCTCTCAGTTTCAGGTGAAATCAATGCCCATGCATCTTGTTGTGGACCAAACTTCTCAAGATATTCTTCCGCTTGATCTAATGCCTCAACATTAGCTTCATATACAGATCTGTTTTTCTCTACAATATGTATCACAGATTCCAATGTACTTTGCAATTTGACTGCACCATCTTTGTAGAATTGTTCATATGATTCAAATGTTGGTGGCTTCAATTGTGTCTCAATCCGATGTGGCAAGAATAGCTGCAGTATACTATGATAGTACTTTTCAGGACAATTTGTTTCTGAAAATCTAGGATATCTGATCACTGCTGCATCAGTACGAGTTCGTTTTTGAATGAAGCCTAGACCATTTTTCAATTCATAAATTGGAGACTTTCTTTGTGCATTGTTAGAAGCTGACCTACAATTGTAAATTACTCTGTATTCAGAACAAAATGTTGCATAACACATACTTTCAAATTGATCAGTTTGTGGCCTACCAAGGTAACGATCCAGTCTACTAGTCATCCAGATATTATCATCATCATCATCAAGGCATTTCTTCTGTATTACACTGAGAGGTAAGCTCATTCTGACAGGATTTTCACCCACAGGTACAAATTCTACCTTTCTAGAACCTTCTTTTAGTCTCAAATTGCACACACGGTAAACTGCTTCCTGTGCAGACACTTCACGATTATGAAGATACACACAACCCAGTTCCTTCATACTTTGTTTGGCATCCAAGTTACCACGTTGTGCTTCACTTTGTGTATGTGATAACAACATTCCCATCTCACGTTCTGATTTGGTCATATAGGACACAACATACATTACGCAGGCATAGGCATCGATAACAAACTGAATGTCCATATTTGCATTCCAACATCTAATTAAATCAGGATTATAAAGATTGACCAACACGTCTTGTGGTTGCCTCTGAAGCACAATGCTACGTTTACTACTTAAAATGGTATTTGCCTTCTCAAACCTTTCCTGAGTTATTCCAATCGATTTGAATAATTTACTTGTTGTCTCAAACCTGTTTTCTTCACTTTGTATTGCATTCCATACTGATTTCAATAAGTCTTTTGCACCCATTTCATCAGTGGTCTGTTTATCTTTTTCTTTGTCATCACACCTTACATCTGGTTCTGTAATAAAAGTTCTTTGAGATGGAGGCCTAGGGAAGTTGAACCTGCAATCAGTACCCTTCTTCTTACATGATTTAAAATGCTTTCGACTATGTTGCTGTACACTGGAAACAATTTCATGCAATTCTGCATTCTCTTCCTTTGCAGGCAAGTTACAACTAATATATGTATCAATGAATTTGACAACATCTTCATCACTATCGTTTCCTAGTTTTGGTGCATCTTCAATCCAAAACAAACAATGTGTATGAGGAGACCCTCTCTGTTGGAATTCCACTCGATAAAAGTAGTCTTTTACCTTTCCAATAGGTTGGGCTTTTGAAAGTATGACGTTCTTCAAAAACATATGAAATCGTCGGTCAAACATTCTTGCAGCAGTGACAGGATTACTTCTCAATACTTTGCATTTTTCCTGCCAATCCAAATCTTCTAAATTTCTTGAATCCCCTTGTTGTCTTAATATTGTATTAATCACTTCAGGCCATCTCATGTCTGCTGCTGAAAATGAGCAAAACCATGTTGGAATACCTAGCTGTCTGATCATTGCCATAACGTCCTTTTGAGTTGCTTGCCAGTAAGGTGGTGTACCCCTGATTGCTTTCAAAAATTTATATCCAGAATCAGATTTCAAAATATCTCTCAGTTGATTTCTATCATTAATTGCTTTTGCACTTACACTCTTACCATTACAAAACTTGCCTGAACCCTTTCGCCATGCAATAGATACACTTGACATTACCTTTTGAATTTCGGACAAATACTGAGCATAAAATATGTACTGTGTATTCTTTGCAAATCTGTTATCAACATTCATAAGCCTGATATTGAAATATCGACACAATGTTAATTTCACTCCACGACTATCGCTAAATATACTATCACCAGTAGGAAATAATGTTGGAAAACATTTTGCTTCATTTCCTTTTTCCATTAAAACTCTCACTGGGTTATTTCCTTCACATGGTGCAGTACAAAATATGTCATCAAAGTACTGGTCAAGAATTTCCTGTCCAATGTCCATGGGCTGTAAGCAAGTGTCGAGTGCAGTTCCTCGTAACCGTGCATCATCTGTTTCCTCTTCACTGTCACTATCATCACTACATTGTTCTTTATCAACTGGTTTGTCCTTCACATGTTCAACAATTTCTGCAAATGGATTCTCCCATTCATTATTAATTTTGATTTCACGGTACCATTTGTTACTGTGTTTCAAAAAAACTAATGCATCATCAATCCGTTTTGGACTTACAAACTGAAATTGATAATAGCCCTTGTAACTTATTTTCCGCTTTAACTTCACACGGATCGTTTGGTTATCATTACCAGATCTTGGCAAAGAGGTAACAGTTTCTGTAATATTAGATGGTACACACACAACTGGCCCTTTCACTCCATGTTGCCCTCCTTTTGGTAATGCCACCATTTTCATGAATGTAATATTGATTGCAATCAGATGTTCTTCTAATGAGTTCAAACACTTTAATTCATCTGGAATACTTCCTGGCATCAAATTGTTACAGCTAGCTTCAGCTGGAGTTTTATTTGTCAATAATTTCCTATGGCATGTGTAACATATCCACAAGGAAGCTCTACTGGAATTAGACACAGGACATTTGGATGGACAGTTTCTACTACATCTATGAAAATACTTTTCAGATATTAAATTCTTCTTCTTATATTTGTCTTTGTTACATTTCACAACTTGCTTCCTAAAGAGGAGTCTATGGCAAACACAACACACATACTCGGGTCCTTCTGAAATATCCTCCCTGAAAGACTTTCTTACGCTCACCATATGTTTGGACTGATTCTTCTTCACTGCAGCTCGTTTACGATTTCTCACTGCTATTTGATCTCGAACTTCTTGACAAGACTGATATTTTAATTTTCCATAACTAATTAATTTTTTTCTGTACAACTTATTTCTTTTGTATTTCTGTTTCACTTTTTCAACAAGTAATTTTCTGTATTGACCATTGTCTCTATACTTCTGTTTACCCCTTGCAATTAAACTCTCTCTGTACTGTACATTATCTTTGTATTTCGATTTACCACTTTCAATTAAAGTCTCTCTAAACTGTACATTTTCCTTGTATTTCGCTTTACTAGTTTTCATCAAACTCTCTCTGTACTGTACATTGTCTTTGTATTTCGCTTTACCACTTTCAATTAAAGTCTCTCTAAACTGTACATTTTCCTTGTATTTCGCTTTACTAGTTTTCATTAAACTCTCTCTGTACTGTACATTGTCTTTGTATTTCACTTTACCACTTTCAATTAAAGTCTCTCTGTACTGTACATTGTCTTTGTATTTCGCTTTACCACTTTTAATTAAACTCTGCTGGTACTTCCGATTGTTTTTGTATTTGTTTTTGTTTTTTTCCATTAAATAACTTCGTAATTCGGCATCATTTTGATACTTCATTGTACTTCTGTCCTTTAATCTTTGCCGAAACTTATCATTTTCATAGTACCTAGTTCTCTTATTGGTTAATAATTTCAGCCGATTTTCTCGTATTTGATATTTTAGTTTTTCAGATTTACATTTAGCTTCCCTGTACACACCATCTCTGTCATACTTCTCTTTCATTTTATCCCTTTTTGAGTTACATTCATTTTCCTTTATGTTTTCATGCAATTCTTGTTTTGCCTTCTCCTCTCTATATTTCTCCCTTTGTGTCTTATTTTGTAATCTCAAATTTACACGTTTGCGTCTCTTTCTACATGTCTTTTTTGTTTCTCTTACCTTTGATACTATATTAACCTCATTAATGTCCTTTTTACACAAATCTATATTGATATTACTTTCCTCAGTCGTACACTTTGGAGTAGGTGTACTTTGCTGTTTGTCTGCTCTTTCAGTATCAATCTCTGAAGGGTAAACTGACAACACAACATCATAGTGCATTCTTTCCTTGTGAAACAAATAAATTGCCATATTGGATTGGACACTATCCTTTTCCAGAAAGCTAGCAGAAACCAAATACCACCTGTTGCCATCAAAAGTAAATATGTCTGTACTGAGCATGTTTGCCATTGCCATAATTTCTACTTCTGTTGCCCATGTTCCACTTTCAAACATTCTTCGTCGAGTTACATAATTTTCAATACTGTCATACCTTTCTCGCAAAATACCTTGAAATTTTCTTTCATATTTGAGCATGTGATTTACAGTTGCCATACGAAGCTGCATATGATTACTTTCAGTACCCGATATAGCATATGATGTAGCTCTAAAAAAACAATTACCATCTCCAACAATTTTTCTGACAGATTTTGGTAATCCCATTTTGTCCATTTCCACATACTCATCACTAGATACATGTAAATTTACTTCTTCTAGTCTATGTTCATTACACAACCTCTCTTTCTCTTCTAATGTCAAAGCAGTGAATTTAAAATTTGCTGTTCTTGTTATTCCTACTATCTTGATTTCATGATCAGACCCATTATCTTTATCGCCAGAGACCTCTCCAGAACAATCACCAACCACATCACTTGTATGTTTAACTTCATAAATTAAATTCATATTGTGTTCCTTACAAACATATTCTTCATCTGCAATTTGTTCCGGTTTTTGTTCCTGCAAATTAATTTCATTAGTACATGTTGACGTATTGCATATCATGTGTTTATTGTCCAATACATTCAGACCAGTAATTTCAAATTGTTCATGATCATTGACATTCATAGATCTTGCCAAATCAGTACAATACCTGATTACATCTTGTTTCATCTTAACAGACATCAGTAGACTTCTTCCTTCACTGACTTGCTGACCGTGATTATTTCTAGAGTGAGAATCACAAATATGATACATTCCATTGTCAGCTATTACAACAAATGTATTTCCATTAAAAGAAATAAAGCAGGCTGTGTACTTGTCAATTGACTGTTCAAGAGCATCATTCAGTGACATTATACAAAATTCATCCATATCACTGTTATCAGCAAAAACACCATAAACAGATGTACCAGTTCGTATACTAAAGTGTTGATCAAAAGCATCCAATTCATTTGGCATTTCATGCACCAGTAAATATTCATTGTGAATAGTAGAGCTACCAGATAAATGACCATACAGTTCATTGCCATATGTTAGCACAGTGTCTAGGTCATCACAAGACCAGTTTTGGGGATTTTTTATTCTGCTGTATAACACTGCGCACAAGCCATTTGCTACACACTGCTTGCCACTATTGTTTCCAAATCTCTGATCACCCTGATGAAAACTACCAAGTAAGCATTTCGGCTTTGAAACTGTGAGTTGGGCACTGTCAGATTTCATATCTCCAGTTGGTGTTAATGTATTTGTTGTATTGCTGTGCTGTAGGTCATTCTCTTCAATACTGTCTTCTACCAATTTGCTTGCTTTTTCTTTAACCTCATCATGTTCATTGTTTACTGACATTTGCCTTTTCCTGCTACGAAGCCCATATCGCTCGCACTTCAATACTTTAGATGTATTCGAACTTTGACTCTCTGTTTTAGTACTACATGTACTTCTGTTCTTTCTCAAATTGTATTTTTTATCTTCTTTTTCCGTAGCTTGCTTAGTATTAGCATTGTTACTTTCATTTGATTTATCTGCTTGTTTTTTCCTCGTCCTTAATGAATATCCTCCACCAGTTTGCCTCATTTCGTCTATTGCACTAAATTGCACATCCTTCTCATGATTTATCATCTCCACTACTTTCTTTGCATTGCTTTTCATAGTACCTTGATCATCCTTGGACTTCTGATGACTTTCAAACTCAGAACATTCTTCCACTGTGTCTTCATCTTCCCCATCTTCAACCATGCCATATATGTTCATGTCTGTAGGAATACCAATATCTGAATACAAAGAATGACAGTAATTACTTTTGCCACATTTACAACATATCCATACAACTGGTCTGTTTGTGACTGATTCATCAACCTGTACAAATCCCATACAATGAACATGACACCATACACCACAATGGCAGTCAACCTTTGTTTCAGTTTGACACATTATTTCATCACAAAGCCAACATTGTTTTAGCTTTTGACTTTCAGTACAGTTTTCTGTTATCTGTTTTTGCATACTAGGTCTGTTCGATTGCTGGTGAACTTTCTTCGGTCTGGAAGGAGACACATTGCTAGCACAATGTTTCTTGTTCATTGTCTTTCCACGTACATGTACCCTAGTCATTTTTTTCATGAGGATATCCAAAGTTCTCTTTGTATGAGAGTAAATGTTTTTCCTGACATTTTCTTGAACCTTTTTCTGGTCCTTGCTTAGACGTTGGTCAATCACTTTACCACCTTTCTGAATATTATGAGTCTGTCTAAATAATTCCCTTCTAATCTTGTTTCTTCGCTTTCTTCCCATCTTCCTTTTCCCTTTTCTAACCAGTACCTCCTCAACACATTCAAGAACTTTGCCACGTCCACAGTACGGTTTCCATTTCCTTTGGTTAACCCACATTTCACCTTTGGTATAGCATGTCTTTACCTTCTTTTGCTTCATTTGTGCAATTCTCTGTCTCCTGACTTGAGCTACCCGCCAGTTCTTCTTTAGCTTCATTGTTCTGATCTGTTCTTTATCTTTCTGCTTCTTCTGATCCTTCTGTGGCTTAAGAATCTGCTCAAAAAATGTCAACATTACATTTGCATATACAAATTCATTTACTTGAACATGGTTTTGGGTGTTAAACACATGCCACTTACCAATTCTCACACTGTTGTTTTTCACATACTTCCCACTGTCAAATCCACAGTTCTTGTTTTCCAGTAGATCCTTTTCAATGTTTAGCACTTGCTTTGCAGATTCCAACAAATACTTGTCAACTCCTACATCATGGTTATCACTGGACTGAGCATAGCTGTCACTCGACTGAGCTTGATTGTCGCTGGACTGAGCATGGTTGTCATGTGCACTGGACTGAGCATGGCTGTCACTCGACCGAGCTTGATTGTCGCTGGACTGAGCATGGTTGTCACTGGACTGAGCATGGTTGTCACTCAACAGAGCATGGTTATCGCTAGTCTCAACATAATTGTCACTGGATTTAGCATGGTTGTCACTGGACTGTACATGGCTATCAGTGGATTCAGCATGATTGTCAATGGACTGTGCATGGACGTCCTTGCATTGAACATGAATGTCTTTGTGCTGAGCATGTTTCTGATTGTGGTTCAGATTGTGGTTCAGATTGTGGTTCAGATTGTGGTTCAGATTGTGGTTCAGATTGCGGTTCTCATTGCGGTTCTCATTGCGGTTCAGATTGTGGTTCAGATTGCGGTTCTCATTGCGGTTCTCATTGCGGTTCTCATTGCGGTTCTCATTGGGGTTCTCATTGGGGTTCTCATTGGGGTTCTCATTGCGGTTCTCATTGGGGTTCTCATTGGGGTTCTCATTGCGGTTCTCATTGCGGTTCTCATTGGGGTTCTCATTGGGGTTCTCATTGCGGTTCTCATTGGGGTTCTCATTGGGGTTCTCATTGGGGTTCTCATTGTGGTTCTCATTGTGGTTCTCATTGTGGTTCTCATTATGGTTCTCATTATAGTTCTCATAGTTCTCATAGTTCTCATGTGCATTGTTTTGTTGGCACTTGGAACCAGTTACAGAGCAGACTGCCTGCACCGTTTCGTCAGTGTGAACGTCAACTGGTCCAAGTGGGTCCGTCTGTCGTGCAAAGTCACGCAGCCGTGTTTGTGACCAGGGTACAGTGACCATATCCAAGCATTTGGAATATGGTATAGTACACTCATCTGATGGCGAGTCAGATGAGTCACACCTCGCTGGGATACCCCAAGATGGGATAGACAGACTTCCTTGTAGGTATGCTAACCTCAAGGCATTTGGATTTACACCCAAAGGTGATGGTTCTCCCGAAGGAGCACCATGAAGCGACGAAGGTTCGTATCTAGCCATCACTCGAGCCTGGACCATTTCTGCAAAAATAGACAAAACACACATCATAAAGAGACACGCTACTTACACTGTTAGCATCTATACCCCTAAAATCACTGTAAAGTTACAACTTTTCTCTAAAATCGGGTGAAGATTTTTTTTTCTTTTTTACATGTACTCATCAAAGATAAATTTTTCACCCACTCTCATATATTTTATACATTACGTCATAACTGATGTATGACTTTAAAAGCTTAGGCTCATCAGTATTGCGCGCAAGCCAATTTCATACCACGAAATACGCAGCTCCATGCCTTTGCTACAGAGCTGCGTAATTCGTGGCACGAATTTGACGTGCGCGCATTGCTGACGAGCCTATGCCTTTAAATTCTTCCCCCTTGGACCCTATATACATGTACATGTATCATTTTTTTAACATAGGGACATGACTTTTAATAATAGACCTTCATCACAGCGCACCCATCTTTTCTTTTCCCCTATTAAAATGAACGTAAACACAACGAGGCTTGCAAAAATTAATACTAGTTTGGTCCTGTTTCAAAGTTCATTGTGTGCGTCACAATGGCACAGACGTTGTACGATCAGTGCATGCAGCGTGGGCAGTGATTACATCTGCTAGGCACAGACGCACAAACACACTGATCATACCAGACATGTACATTGGGGTACAAGACAAAGGTCCATATAGGATCTATTCTAACGAAGGGTAAATGTTTACATATTTCAATATATTTGAAGTACATGTACGATTACAACACTCTATTATTACTTTATGTACATGTAATTTCAACCATGCTCAGTTTAATTTTAGCGGGTCAAAGTCCTAACATTAGCTCTAAATATTCATTATTTCATCCATTTCCTACTTCGATCTACGTCAATTTTCCCAATACCATTTCGCCCAATCGCTATTTTTGCCCTTATAAGGGCCCCTTTAAGCACTTCAGCTACTGGAATACCCGTCATAGATTTCTAGCTACAATAAATCTCAAATCGAAATTGTCGAACCTAGTTACTTCATGTATCATCTCGCTTGATTCCTTACTTGTCCATCAAATCTCGATACACTAATCCAGTAATAAGCAGTCAAAACGTTTGTGACATGTACTATAACATTTCCTGATAGTAAATACATTGTAGTCGGTCCATAACTGTTAGTATTTATAGTGACAATGACCTGTCTCTATTTGCGTATACGGCTCGCAAAAAAACTGCTGGGTAAATAATATCACCATTATGATAGTGGTTATTTCTCTGAAACAACATAAGTAATGAGATTTTCAGGGTACAGGTCAACTCGGTCCCGGGTCAACTCGGTCCCGGGTCAACTCGGTCCCGGGTCAACTCGGTCCCGGGTCAACTCGGTCCCGGGTCAACTCGGTCCCGAGTCAACTCGGTCCCGAGTCAACTCGGTCCCGAGTCAACTCGGTCCCGAGTTAACTCAATCCAAGGTCAACTCGGTCCCAACAAACTAACCCCCAGGACAACTCGACTGTCATTGGCAAATAAATGTAGGGGTTACGTACAAAGAAAAAATTAAAAATCATAACGGTCGGCGTAGCCGCCAATAGAAGTAACGTCGCACGTTAAACAATTTGCGGTAAATGAACTTAAGCGAATTGTTAAATTCGCGTCAAATTCGTTTTCTCAAGCCCTCGCATTTGACGTATCGTGGCCGGTCATTGGTTCTTCTCGCACAAGCCGTAGTAAAACAATAGAGAAAGGAAACAAGGGTGACGCACCCAGCGAGCTTTTGCACAAGCTTTAAAGTAACTAGGTACACTTTGTTATTTTGTAAGGCAAAAGCCGCTTTGTAACGTGAAACTGCCATCTACAATCAGAGAGTGCAATTAATAAATAATCGGCATTTTGCATCGAATGAATCACAACAGATCGGCTGCTTGGAAACATTGTACATTTTCCAAGTACGGTCGAATTGACCTGGGCCTTAGTTCGTTGACCTGGGACCGAGTTGACCTGAAACCGATTATCACCTCAATATGCTCATGTACACTAGACAAGATGATTCTGTCACAAAGGTTATAGACACAAATTTACATCGAAATTGAAATCACACCCAACAATTTCCAGCTGGTTGTGTCCTGTGTCCGGTAGTGATTTGAGATGTCCATGATTAGAAAATTATTTTATAGAAATACTTACAATACCATTTTTTAAGAAAATATTTTTATCCCACATGAAAACCCACCGACAGTATTTCTGGTCAGTATTTTAATGATTTACACGCATTATGAGGGCGCTGTGTTGCCAGGAAAATAGCTGGGTAAAGTTTTTTCCCTCGAAAAGGCTCGATGCAGAGATTTTCACACGATCGGGAGAATAATATTCTTCAGAACCATTTGCCCACGTATCCACTCATTTGCGCACGCACAGAATTAGCTAAAACAGAATTAGGCAAGGCGAGGTAAATTTTGCCAAAAAAACAATGAAAATTTATGTAACTTGTGCTTTTTGCTGACAATTTTGCACCAAAGACTATCGTTTCTGGTGTAATTTGTGTTCTATGCCTAAAGCCCGCCGCACACCTTTAAGATTTACCAGCCCATCAGACACCGGACCATCGAATCCGGGAAAAATCAAACAAGTTTGATTTGCTCTGGTCTATAGTGTACGGTCAGACCGGCCCGAATTGTTTAATCGCAAAAGGTGTGCGGCGGGTTTAAGGATGGTGATACAACCACTCAATTTTTCTAAGCCGAATGAATTTCCCATACACATATCATTTAGGCAATGCGAAGCCAGAGCACAAACTACGTTCCCGGCATCAAGCGCCCTCACACATCCAAATTCATACAAATGGTAACGAAAAAGACTTGTTTGCTTTTTACATGCCATGGGAGAAATGTTTTGTTTGAAAATCGGTATTGATGAAGCAAAAGTTTTTCTTTAAATCATTTTATACGCAAACCGACACTACACGACACAATCAGCTGGACATTTTTGAGGCAAAATGACAACCAACCAAAAAGCAACCATATATGAACATGAAAGGGGTGTTCAAAGACTAGTGCACTAAACTGTAAAGTTAAAATTCTAGACCTACATGTAATTTTTGCAAGAGATTTTCTACAGAAAAGCTACATTTCAAATAAAATCATCCAAGCTATAAAGTCCATTTTCCTTAAATTCGAGTTGTTACGCCTACCTAAAGTAAAAAATACTGTTCACCAAATGGGCCAGGTATTGTATACACGGACAAAATAGCAAAGGGGCGAAGTGACGGGCGAGATGACCGCCATCGACACCCAACGTTTTTGGACTCCAATTTTCATAAAACTAAACCGAGTAGGCTTGAAATTACGTCAGGAAATAAATCACCACATACCATTGTAATCTTAGTTCAAATATATTATAACAATTACGCTTCAGTTTTAATAATTCAATAACAAAAACACCAGACATAACCCACACACCCTTACACACATACATGTACTTACACAATTAAAGCCAATGCAATTATATTACTAGTTTCTCGTCAACATTTATCAAATTTGGGTGAGGTATATTTTTCCATTATTCATTATTTAAAGGCAGAGACTCGTCACAAATGCGCACACACCAATTTCGTGCCACCAAATACGCAGCTCCAAACCTTAGCTATGGAGCTGCGTATTTCGTGGCACGAAATTAGCGCGCGCACATTGCTGGCGAGCTTGTGCCTTTAATCCAGGAAAAATACAAATTTAGGGGTACAGGGTCAAAATCACATGCGGGCGCTGACGAGAAACTAGTAATCTAATTTAATTGGCCTAAAAACATACTAAATACCGGAAAACACCGGAAAACAGTATTTTTATGGTGTTTTCTGTAGGTTGTGGGGGTGGTATTTTAAGTGTTTCCGGGTATTTTCCGGTATTTAGTGTGTTTTCCGGTATTTAGTGTTTTCCGGTATTTAGTATGTGAATTCCGGTGTTTTCCGGTGTGTTTTCCGGTATTTCCCGGTGTTTTCCGGTATATAGTATCACCCGTAAATAGCGCCTCCTAGCGACAGAAATGTACACGGTAGCGTTCGAGGTGTTTACAACGTATCATACCGGGTTTACACGGGGAGCATCCTCATGTATTTAAAACAAGCGACACGAAATTTTGCATTGAATTATCAAACAGCGCCCTCTATGGACAAGATGATTAAATAGTTCAATATAACGATACTAGTAGGTGATAATAGATCGTCTCAAACACCAGACATGTTCATAAAAAGGAGGGGAACAGCCATGTGTTCGTTGTCAAGAACGAACACAGGTCTAGTTATTTTTTTTGGCTGTTCCAACACGGTTGGGAACAGCCTTTGTTTTCGTTACGATTTTTTTTTTTTTTATTTTTGGCTGTTCCGACTCGAGTTGGAACAGCCTTTGTTTTCGTTACGATTTTTTTTTTTTTTATTTTTTTTTTTTTGGCTTTCCGCACTCCTGCGGAAAGCCTTTGAAACTGTTCTGATTTTTTTTTTTTTGGCTTTCCGCACTTCTGCGGAAAGCCTTTGAAACTGTTCTGATTTTTTTGGCATGGGTTATATGACCTTGAAACTTAGTAGGTTCCTAGACCTCGTCATTGACATATGACGTACCAAGTTGCATTAGTATGACATCATTTGTTTATTTGTTATGATTTTTTTTAATATTGCAACATATACACACATTGCAGTTATTTTGGTCATATCTGAACTTGACGAAATCCCATAGACAATGCACGTGTTTTTCTAAAAGGCAATTCACACACTTCTGCTCGTCCGATTCCAGTCAAACCTGGCAGATAGTTAGTACATCCCCTGAAAATGTGCCGCCATTGCGTGGATTCATGGTCACGTGACCAGGTGTCGGATTACAGGCAGTCGAATGTAGGTAATTTTAATATTCAAAAATCCGTAAAAAAATCAACCGTTTGAGATAAAGACACAATTTCTTCGGTTTTAACCTTAATTCCTTAAGCACTACATTTAGTTTCAATACATTGACCTTGGACCGTGCTTCGTTTTGGTCGAAAACGAGGCTGGCTCGCCATTTAAAAATGGTAGTAGGTATCGGAATGGAGTCTTCTTTGTTAGTCTCAGGACCCCTTGGGCTTTCGAAAAATACCAAAAGTTAAGCCGTCGCACAAAACAGCGCCCTCTAGCGACGAGTTGAAAAATGGCCAAAACGTATTTTGAACAGATGTCTGTGGCGAAGTATTTGCAAATTGGCCCAAAATTGGTGCATATGTTCACTTAGGGTCAGTGAACATGCTCATACCTTCAAAAGTTTGATGACGTCACCAGGTGTCAAATTACACTCGGTTGAACATGCATTCTTTTAACAGCTATATCTTGAGAACGAAAAGGCCGATGAAGGTCAAATTTTGTGTTTTAGGTTTGTTGTGACTTGGTCTAATGCATATTATCAGCAAAAGTGTGTGAGGTCACGATGACGTCATCAAATAAGCACGTTTGTGCAGTATACATAAGCCAAGGACGTTTACTTCCTCTATTGGTCGTATGACCTTGAAACCTAGCAGGGATGTAGACCTGGTCATTAACATATAACATACGAGGTTACAAGAGTGTGACGTCATTTGTTGATTTGTTATGATTTTTTTTAACCTTGCAACTTATACACACACTGCAGTTATTTTTGTCATCTTTGAACATGACGAAATCCCATAGACAATGCACATGTTTTTCTAAGAGGCAATTCACACACTTCAGGTGCTGGATGGACCCAGAACTCACGGATTGTAAATCTTTAAAAAACTTCCTTCATGTTTTATTCAAATAATGATTACAATAAAAAAATACTGGATGCTTTTGGAAGTTTTTAAACTAAATGTTGTGTGTGAAGCCATACAATTTGTGAAAAACAAAACACTGCTAAAACACTGCCTTGGTAGGGTACTTTTTGCAAGCTTGCTATACGTTCCGATTCTTTTTTCAATATACATAATTTGTAACGTTATTTTACTGCTTGGATTGCCACAAACAGTTGATAATTTATTTTCGCAAATCTAACATTGTGGTTAACATTAATTTCAGGAGTTGGCAAAAGATTCAACATGCAAATAAATGTGCACGTACGTGTGTGCGCTAGCTTGTGGTACCGTTCATGGTGAATTGCGCCCTCTATTTGCAGTAATCAATATTAGGACCGGAAACCAGTCTAATGTCGAATGTGCCAATACAGTGCATGCGCATAGCTAGCTTGTGGTACCGTTTATGGTGAATTGCGCCCTCTATTTGCAGTAATCATTATTATGACCGGAAACCAGTCTAATGTGCCAGTACAGTGCATGCGCATTAGTAGTCTTGATGCAAGACCGAGTTCGCGATCCCCACATTGTTCATTTTAGCCGCCAGAGGGCGTACCTACACTTACAACGTGAACTCGAAAACTCGGTCTTGATTACTCCGTAAGAAAAAAGTTCGATAACCTTAATGGAAGCACATGAATAATTAAACAGCAAGGTCAAAAATTATGGGCGCCTGCGTAGAAGAGAAAGCGATGCCTCCATAATTAGGTCATGTGGGATGGTAACTTGCCGTGTACATTTTGTACGTGTGCAGTGCTAGTGATTCACCGTGCCGCGCCAAAATGATATCGGGCCGTTTTCGTGCAGTGACCGTGGTGCATTGCCTGCCGAGAAGCGGCATTTCTCGGTACGAGTGCGCGCCCAGCCCAGCCCGGTGACTTCCTGTCCCCGGCCGGGGGTGCCTGTCCGTGTAGATTAAGACCCAATGCCATGGCCAAAACATTGAACAATGTTGGACAACAGTGGGAAAAAATCTAAAAATCATGAAAATTTCTCTCTCTTACAACTAAACTAAAATTTTACATGCATGGTTTTATAACAATGGAAATCCAGGCTGGGGGCCTAAAATCAGACATGTCATAATTTTATTTCTCATTTTTATCATCAAACTTGTTCTAACATACATTGTTTATTTTTCATTTAATACAAAATAAAGACGTGTATAGTGGTCGGATATGGAATTCAACCTACAAATTCAAATTATTTCTGCACTTGAAGTCAAATATTGAACTAATGAATCAGACAATGTTGACGAACATTTCCTTGGACAATGTTGGACAGCAGTGGGAACAAATCTAAAAATCATGAAAATTTCTCTCTCTTAGTTTTTACACCATGGTTTTTACAACTAAACTAAAATTTTACATGGTTTTATAACAATGGAAATCCAGGCTGGGGACCTAAAATCAGACATGTCATAATTTTATTTCTCATTTTTATCATCAAACTTGTTCTAACATACATTGTTTATTTTTCATTTAATACAAAATAAAGACGTTTTTAGTGGTCGGATATGGAATTCAACCTACAAATTCAAATTATTTCTGCACTTGAAGTCAAATATTGAACTAATGAATCAGACAATGTTGGACAGCAGTGGGAAAAAATCTAAAAATCATGAAAATTTCTCTCTCTTAGTTTTTACACCATGGTTTTTACAACTAAACTAAAATCTTACATGGTTTTATAACAATGGAAATCCAGGCTGTGGGCCTAAAATCAGACATGTCATAATTTTATTTCTCATTTTTATCATCAAACTTGTTCTAACATACATTGTTTATTTTTCATTTAATACAAAATAAAGACGTTTATAGTGGTCGGATATGGAATTCAACCTACAAATTCAAATTATTTCTGCACTTGAAGTCAAATATTGAACTAATGAATCAGACAATGTTGACGAACATTTCCTTGGACAATGTTGGACAGCAGTGGGAACAAATCTAAAAATCATGAAAATTTCTCTCTCTTAGTTTTTACACCATGGTTTTTACAACTAAACTAAAATTTTACATGGTTTTATCACAATGGAAATCCAGGCTGGGGGCCTAAAATCAGACATGTCATAATTTTATTTCTCATTTTTATCATCAAACTTGTTCTAACATACATTGTTTATTTTTCATTTAATACAAAATAAAGACGTTTTTAGTGGTCGGATATGGAATTCAACCTACAAATTCAAATTATTTCTGCACTTGAAGTCAAATATTGAACTAATGAATCAGACAATGTTGGACAGCAGTGGGAAAAAATCTAAAAATCATGAAAATTTCTCTCTCTTAGTTTTTACACCATGGTTTTTACAACTAAACTAAAATCTTACATGGTTTTATAACAATGGAAATCCAGGCTGTGGGCCTAAAATCAGACATGTCATAATTTTATTTCTCATTTTTATCATCAAACTTGTTCTAACATACATTGTTTATTTTTCATTTAATACAAAATAAAGACGTTTATAGTGGTCGGATATGGAATTCAACCTACAAATTCAAATTATTTCTGCACTTGAAGTCAAATATTGAACTAATGAATCAGACAATGTTGACGAACATTTCCTTGGACAATGTTGGACAGCAGTGGGAACAAATCTAAAAATCATGAAAATTTCTCTCTCTTAGTTTTTACACCATGGTTTTTACAACTAAACTAAAATTTTACATGGTTTTATCACAATGGAAATCCAGGCTGGGGGCCTAAAATCAGACATGTCATAATTTTATTTCTCATTTTTATCATCAAACTTGTTCTAACATACATTGTTTATTTTTCATTTAATACAAAATAAAGACGTTTTTAGTGGTCGGATATGGAATTCAACCTACAAATTCAAATTATTTCTGCACTTGAAGTCAAATATTGAACTAATGAATCAGACAATGTTGACAAACATTTCCTTGGACAATGTTGGACAGCAGTGGGAACAAATCTAAAAATCATGAAAATTTCTCTCTCTTAGTTTTTACACCATGGTTTTTACAACTAAACTAAAATTTTACATGGTTTTATAACAATGGAAATCCAGGCTGGGGACCTAAAATCAGACATGTCATAATTTTATTTCTCATTTTTATCATCAAACTTGTTCTAACATACATTGTTTATTTTTCATTTAATACAAAATAAAGACGTTTTTAGTGGTCGGATATGGAATTCAACCTACAAATTCAAATTATTTCTGCACTTGAAGTCAAATATTGAACTAATGAATCAGACAATGTTGGACAGCAGTGGGAAAAAATCTAAAAATCATGAAAATTTCTCTCTCTTAGTTTTTACACCATGGTTTTTACAACTAAACTAAAATCTTACATGGTTTTATAACAATGGAAATCCAGGCTGTGGGCCTAAAATCAGACATGTCATAATTTTATTTCTCATTTTTATCATCAAACTTGTTCTAACATACATTGTTTATTTTTCATTTAATACAAAATAAAGACGTTTATAGTGGTCGGATATGGAATTCAACCTACAAATTCAAATTATTTCTGCACTTGAAGTCAAATATTGAACTAATGAATCAGACAATGTTGACGAACATTTCCTTGGACAATGTTGGACAGCAGTGGGAACAAATCTAAAAATCATGAAAATTTCTCTCTCTTAGTTTTTACACCATGGTTTTTACAACTAAACTAAAATTTTACATGGTTTTATAACAATGGAAATCCAGGCTGGGGGCCTAAAATCAGACATGTCATAATTTTATTTCTCATTTTTATCATCAAACTTGTTCTAACATACATTGTTTATTTTTCATTTAATACAAAATAAAGACGTTTTTAGTGGTCGGATATGGAATTCAACCTACAAATTCAAATTATTTCTGCACTTGAAGTCAAATATTGAACTAATGAATCAGACAATGTTGACAAACATTTCCTTGGACAATGTTGGACAGCAGTGGGAAAAAATCTAAAAATCATGAAAATTTCTCTCTTAGTTTTTACACCATGGTTTTTACAACTAAACTAAAATTTTACATGGTTTTATAACAATGGAAATCCAGGCTGTGGGCCTAAAATCAGACATGTCATAATTTTATTTCTCATTTTTATCATCAAACTTGTTCTAACATACATTGTTTATTTTTCATTTAATACAAAATAAAGACGTTTATAGTGGTCGGATATGGAATTCAACCTACAAATTCAAATTATTTCTGCACTTGAAGTCAAATATTGAACTAATGAATCAGACAATGTTGACGAACATTTCCTTGGACAATGTTGGACAGCAGTGGGAAAAAATTAAAAAATCATGAAAATTCCTCTCTTAGTTTTTACACCATGGTTTTTACAACTAAACTAAAATTTTACATGGTTTTATAACAATGGAAATCCAGGTTGGGGGCCTAAAATCAGACATGTCATAATTTTATTTCTCATTTTTATCATCAAACTTGTTCTAACATGCATTGTTTATTTTTCATTTACAGAATAAAGACGTTTATAAGTGGTCGGATATGGAATTCAACCTAAAAATTCAAATTATTTCTGCAAATATTAAACTAATGAATCAGACAATGTTGACGAACATTTCCATTTTGTTTTTAGTTAACCAAACTGTGCAAATTTCCTTCAAGAGCTTCTGTCCTATCTACAAAGTAGTTTGCTGTTGTTCCCTGGAATTCGTAAAAACAGCTTCATATCCACAAAATTAATGGGCCTTCTCAAAGCATTCTCCTCAAAGCACTGAAAATTGTGAAAATTTAAACATTTAGTAAACTAATAAACATCAAATTTAAATTTGTTCCATTAAACGTTATTCCAGTATATTTTCGGAGGCATATGCAAGAAAGTTCCTCTAATTAATTTTCTGCAATTCTGCTTGCTGTAAAAACAAAAACATGCACGAAGAATCAGAAAAAAAAGTATTGTTTTAAATAGGCCGTAAAAGGTCGATCCTTGGGTCACAACAATTTGCCTTATTTTTTGTTGGCCTAAATGAAAATCAAATGGGTCATATTTGACTTTAGAAAATGTACAATTACTTTTGTAATGTACAATTACTTCAAACATTGTGTACAAAGCATGTGATAGTGAGTGAAATTAGTAGTTTTTAAGAAAGTGGGTGGTTCTTCACTCAGATTAATTCACTCCTAAATTTTGGTTTTTTTCTATCATATCTGAACTAACTGATGCTTGCAAGTCATTTTAGTGAAAAATAGTAGTGGATAACTTCTCTGAAATCGTTTAGCACTTTTTTTTTTTTACCGAAGCCAATAATATGACAAGCATGCCATAGTATAGAGGAGAAGAAAACAATCCCAGTCGTTTTCTTCCTCCATGCGTAAGCGATGAAAACAAATCGTGACCAAGCAGAAAATGCCCCAAGAAAATCTCTAAATGCCAGTCTTTGATAGCCTTTGAACTTTTCGATTCCCAACTTGGAACGAAAATGATTTGTCTTCACTGGCCGCCCAATCATCACACCCGACCGTAGACGTCCCGTTCACGGGTCTAACCCCGCCGTACGAGCAACGCAAGCGGCAAGGCCCGGACGTACGGTACAGGCGAGCCACTGAGTGCAACGCGCAAGATAGCTTTGTCCGTGGACAACGTGTTTGCCTCATATCATGTTTGCCCGCTGACTGCTGATCGATCGATCGATCAGCGACTGGAAAAGCAGCGACATTTGTATGCACTGTCCTGTCCAGTGTGTACTCTGGGTACCAGACAGACCAGAGCTGTTGTGAATTATGGAAATTAGATGACGTCACGCATTTCAACGTGTCACACAAAGGTATGTCAGGAATTCGCTCGGTATTTTGCGAGCGATTTATACGGAATATGAAAGACTGTCTTTTCGACTGTATTTCAGGTGCGCCCTCTGGCGGCCAATGGTGAATAGTCTATGTACATCGTGTATTGCGCGCAAAAAGGCAGTCTTTCCGAAAGACTAGTGCGCGCCCAGCCCAGCCCGGTGACTTCCTGTCCCCGGCCGGGGGTGCCTGTCCGTGTAGATTAAGACCCAATGCCATGGCCAAAACATTGAACAATGTTGGACAACAGTGGGAAAAAATCTAAAAATCATGAAAATTTCTCTCTCTTACAACTAAACTAAAATTTTACATGCATGGTTTTATAACAATGGAAATCCAGGCTGGGGGCCTAAAATCAGACATGTCATAATTTTATTTCTCATTTTTATCATCAAACTTGTTCTAACATACATTGTTTATTTTTCATTTAATACAAAATAAAGACGTGTATAGTGGTCGGATATGGAATTCAACCTACAAATTCAAATTATTTCTGCACTTGAAGTCAAATATTGAACTAATGAATCAGACAATGTTGACGAACATTTCCTTGGACAATGTTGGACAGCAGTGGGAAAAAATCTAAAAATCATGAAAATTTCTCTCTCTTAGTTTTTACACCATGGTTTTTACAACTAAACTAAAATCTTACATGGTTTTATAACAATGGAAATCCAGGCTGTGGGCCTAAAATCAGACATGTCATAATTTTATTTCTCATTTTTATCATCAAACTTGTTCTAACATACATTGTTTATTTTTCATTTAATACAAAATAAAGACGTTTTTAGTGGTCGGATATGGAATTCAACCTACAAATTCAAATTATTTCTGCACTTGAAGTCAAATATTGAACTAATGAATCAGACAATGTTGACGAACATTTCCTTGGACAATGTTGGACAGCAGTGGGAACAAATCTAAAAATCATGAAAATTTCTCTCTCTTAGTTTTTACACCATGGTTTTTACAACTAAACTAAAATTTTACATGGTTTTATCACAATGGAAATCCAGGCTGGGGGCCTAAAATCAGACATGTCATAATTTTATTTCTCATTTTTATCATCAAACTTGTTCTAACATACATTGTTTATTTTTCATTTAATACAAAATAAAGACGTTTTTAGTGGTCGGATATGGAATTCAACCTACAAATTCAAATTATTTCTGCACTTGAAGTCAAATATTGAACTAATGAATCAGACAATGTTGACAAACATTTCCTTGGACAATGTTGGACAGCAGTGGGAACAAATCTAAAAATCATGAAAATTTCTCTCTCTTAGTTTTTACACCATGGTTTTTACAACTAAACTAAAATTTTACATGGTTTTATAACAATGGAAATCCAGGCTGGGGACCTAAAATCAGACATGTCATAATTTTATTTCTCATTTTTATCATCAAACTTGTTCTAACATACATTGTTTATTTTTCATTTAATACAAAATAAAGACGTTTTTAGTGGTCGGATATGGAATTCAACCTACAAATTCAAATTATTTCTGCACTTGAAGTCAAATATTGAACTAATGAATCAGACAATGTTGGACAGCAGTGGGAAAAAATCTAAAAATCATGAAAATTTCTCTCTCTTAGTTTTTACACCATGGTTTTTACAACTAAACTAAAATCTTACATGGTTTTATAACAATGGAAATCCAGGCTGTGGGCCTAAAATCAGACATGTCATAATTTTATTTCTCATTTTTATCATCAAACTTGTTCTAACATACATTGTTTATTTTTCATTTAATACAAAATAAAGACGTTTATAGTGGTCGGATATGGAATTCAACCTACAAATTCAAATTATTTCTGCACTTGAAGTCAAATATTGAACTAATGAATCAGACAATGTTGACGAACATTTCCTTGGACAATGTTGGACAGCAGTGGGAACAAATCTAAAAATCATGAAAATTTCTCTCTCTTAGTTTTTACACCATGGTTTTTACAACTAAACTAAAATTTTACATGGTTTTATAACAATGGAAATCCAGGCTGGGGGCCTAAAATCAGACATGTCATAATTTTATTTCTCATTTTTATCATCAAACTTGTTCTAACATACATTGTTTATTTTTCATTTAATACAAAATAAAGACGTTTTTAGTGGTCGGATATGGAATTCAACCTACAAATTCAAATTATTTCTGCACTTGAAGTCAAATATTGAACTAATGAATCAGACAATGTTGACAAACATTTCCTTGGACAATGTTGGACAGCAGTGGGAAAAAATCTAAAAATCATGAAAATTTCTCTCTTAGTTTTTACACCATGGTTTTTACAACTAAACTAAAATTTTACATGGTTTTATAACAATGGAAATCCAGGCTGTGGGCCTAAAATCAGACATGTCATAATTTTATTTCTCATTTTTATCATCAAACTTGTTCTAACATACATTGTTTATTTTTCATTTAATACAAAATAAAGACGTTTATAGTGGTCGGATATGGAATTCAACCTACAAATTCAAATTATTTCTGCACTTGAAGTCAAATATTGAACTAATGAATCAGACAATGTTGACGAACATTTCCTTGGACAATGTTGGACAGCAGTGGGAAAAAATTAAAAAATCATGAAAATTCCTCTCTTAGTTTTTACACCATGGTTTTTACAACTAAACTAAAATTTTACATGGTTTTATAACAATGGAAATCCAGGTTGGGGGCCTAAAATCAGACATGTCATAATTTTATTTCTCATTTTTATCATCAAACTTGTTCTAACATGCATTGTTTATTTTTCATTTACAGAATAAAGACGTTTATAAGTGGTCGGATATGGAATTCAACCTAAAAATTCAAATTATTTCTGCAAATATTAAACTAATGAATCAGACAATGTTGACGAACATTTCCATTTTGTTTTTAGTTAACCAAACTGTGCAAATTTCCTTCAAGAGCTTCTGTCCTATCTACAAAGTAGTTTGCTGTTGTTCCCTGGAATTCGTAAAAACAGCTTCATATCCACAAAATTAATGGGCCTTCTCAAAGCATTCTCCTCAAAGCACTGAAAATTGTGAAAATTTAAACATTTAGTAAACTAATAAACATCAAATTTAAATTTGTTCCATTAAACGTTATTCCAGTATATTTTCGGAGGCATATGCAAGAAAGTTCCTCTAATTAATTTTCTGCAATTCTGCTTGCTGTAAAAACAAAAACATGCACGAAGAATCAGAAAAAAAAGTATTGTTTTAAATAGGCCGTAAAAGGTCGATCCTTGGGTCACAACAATTTGCCTTATTTTTTGTTGGCCTAAATGAAAATCAAATGGGTCATATTTGACTTTAGAAAATGTACAATTACTTTTGTAATGTACAATTACTTCAAACATTGTGTACAAAGCATGTGATAGTGAGTGAAATTAGTAGTTTTTAAGAAAGTGGGTGGTTCTTCACTCAGATTAATTCACTCCTAAATTTTGGTTTTTTTCTATCATATCTGAACTAACTGATGCTTGCAAGTCATTTTAGTGAAAAATAGTAGTGGATAACTTCTCTGAAATCGTTTAGCACTTTTTTTTTTTACCGAAGCCAATAATATGACAAGCATGCCATAGTATAGAGGAGAAGAAAACAATCCCAGTCGTTTTCTTCCTCCATGCGTAAGCGATGAAAACAAATCGTGACCAAGCAGAAAATGCCCCAAGAAAATCTCTAAATGCCAGTCTTTGATAGCCTTTGAACTTTTCGATTCCCAACTTGGAACGAAAATGATTTGTCTTCACTGGCCGCCCAATCATCACACCCGACCGTAGACGTCCCGTTCACGGGTCTAACCCCGCCGTACGAGCAACGCAAGCGGCAAGGCCCGGACGTACGGTACAGGCGAGCCACTGAGTGCAACGCGCAATATAGCTTTGTCCGTGGACAACGTGTTTGCCTCATATCATGTTTGCCCGCTGACTGCTGATCGATCGATCGATCAGCGACTGGAAAAGCAGCGACATTTGTATGCACTGTCCTGTCCAGTGTGTACTCTGGGTACCAGACAGACCAGAGCTGTTGTGAATTATGGAAATTAGATGACGTCACGCATTTCAACGTGTCACACAAAGGTATGTCAGGAATTCGCTCGGTATTTTGCGAGCGATTTATACGGAATATGAAAGACTGTCTTTTCGACTGTATTTCAGGTGCGCCCTCTGGCGGCCAATGGTGAATAGTCTATGTACATCGTGTATTGCGCGCAAAAAGGCAGTCTTTCCGAAAGACTAGCGCATTAGTAGCAACGTGCACGCTAAACTGGTCTCCTGTCCATGTGCGCTGCGTTGCTCTCGCTATACAATAATTTGACAAAGGGGAAGTAAATATGAGGTCAGGGGACCATTCTACGTGCACGCATGCAACTACATGTACATGTAGATTTTTTACCACGCCTAAAGTAATACAACCAATTTCCGCAAAGTTGTGGTCAAATAAAGGAAAGTATTCTTTTCCAGACCAATCGAGATCTTGTGTAGGTACCTCATTATTTAGACAATGAAGTTCGTGAAACTTTCTCCCTACCGGCGCCGTTTTCAAGGTGGTTCGGGGTTTTGACGAGTTTGTATATTTGCAGTTGGTATTTGAAAATTGAATGTGCGTAGTTTTTATTTTGAATGGGTAATTTTGTTTTGGCCCATTGTCTATCGCCCAATATGTGGAAATGCAAGGGGGATCGAGTGATTGTAAAGCCACTGTACTATATGTTGTATCGCGGTAATGATTCCATTTTTGCACAAACTTACTGTAATTATACAGTTTCGTAGTACATGTACATGTATCTTACAAAATGAATCATCTTTTGTACTAGCGACAAATAAAACCATTCACCTATCTTCAAATTTTTCCGTTTCATAATAAAAATTATTAATTGCTTTTGAATAATTTGTTCACATGTATACCGGTATACATGTACGGGCAATTGCTAAAGCGAAAGTTGATACTAAGCACAGGCTCATCACCAGTGCGCGCACCAAATGTGTGCCACAAAATAACCAGCTCCATACAGCAAAGGCACGGAGCTCCATATTTCGTGGCACTAAATTGGCGCACGCGCATTGCCGACGAGCATGTGCCTTTAAGCATAGCATGAACATTCGCTTCAGCAAGGGCCTATTTCAGAAAAGTTCTGAGCACACTGAGAGAGGATGCACAACGCTGTCTGTTCGGTTCAAGCTACTCGTCGTTCGCTATACTTGTAGCAACAAAATGTTCATGACAATCATTAGTAATTATTCCATTTTTTATTGCTTTACCCATCGCTGACTGAAATATTTCAATAATGCCTGAAAGTTGGGTATCTGCCCTTGCATTTAGAAAGGGTACAATGCACACAGTTTCAAGAATATGAAGTTTTACAGTTTTCTGAACTGAAAACCAGACAGACAAGAATAAAAAGGCCCGAAACAGCGTGTTTGTTTCTAACAAACACCAGATTTCTAGTTTTTTTTAGCTTTTTTTATTCTTCCGTCAAAACCCCATAGACAAAGCACATGGTTTTTCGGCCTGGCAAAATGGTCACTTGCAAAGCTGGGATCATCATCAAACTTGGTCACAACAATCACATCATAGTGAAGTACTGCACAGATGTGTTTACATATTGATGACGTCATCAGGTGTCAGATTACAAGCGTTTGAAATATATGGCCTTCAATATTGAAACATCTGTAAAAATTCAACCGTTTGAGATACAAACTTTATTCCTTCGGCAATGTTCATGACTATCCAAGGTCTAACTTTCGTACACAGACATTGACCTTGAATCTTGCTTCCTATTGGTCGAAAACGAGGCTGCCCTGTCATTTAAAACTGGTAGCAGATACCGAGATCGGGTCAAAAGTGTTAGTCTCAGGACCCCTTGGGCATCAAAAAAATACCAAAAGTTAGGTCGTCACATGAAAGAGCGCCCTCTAGCGGCAAGTTGAAAAATGGCCAAAACGCATTTTGAAGAGATGTCTGTGGCGAAGTTTTTGCAAATTGGCCCAAAATTGGTGCATATGTTGACTGAGGGTCAGTGAACATGCCCATACCTTCAAAAGTTTGATGACGTCACCAGGTGTCAAATTACACTCAGTTGAACATGCATTCTTCTAACAGCTATATCTAGAGAACGAAAAGGCCGATCAAGGTCAAATTTTGTGTTTTAGGTTTGTTGTGACTTGGTCTAATGCATATTAGCAGCAAAACTTGGTGGCGTAACGATGACGTCATCAAATAAGCCCGTTTGTGCAGCATGCATTAGCCAAGGTCGTTCACTTCCTCTAATGGTCGTATGACCTTGAAACCTAGCAGGGACGTAGACTTGGTCATTGACATGTAACATACCAAGTTACATTAGTGTGACGTCATTTGTTGATTTGTTATGAATTTTTGAATCTGGCAACCTATACCACAGCATACACACAGTGCAGTATATACGAGTGTACATAAGCATGTACAATATGCATACATCTGCACTACCCCATTTCCCATAGACAAAGCACATAGTCTATCTCGCTGCTAGAAGGGTCGCTTGCAAATCTTGGATCATCATCAAACTTGGTCACAATAAGGAACCCATACTAAAGTACTATACCAAAGAGGTTACATCTTGATGACGTCACCAGGGGTCAGATTACATGTGTCTGAAATTTAATGCCTTAATAATTCAAAAATCTGTAAAAATTCAACCGTTTGAGATACAAACATTTTTGTTTCGGCAATGGTCATGACTATCAAATGTCTAAATTTCATGCACAGACAATGACCTTGAATATTGCTTCCTATTGGTCGAAAACGAGGCTGCGTTGACATTTAAAACTGGTAGCAGATACCGACATTGGGTCAACGTTGTTAGTCTCGGGACCCCTTGGGCATTACAGAAATACCAAAAGTTAAGTCGTCACACGAAAGAGCGCCCTCTAGCGGCGAGTTGAAAAATGGCCAAAACGTAATTTGAAGAGATGTTTGCGGCGAAGTTTTTGCTAATTGGCCCAAAATTGGTGCATATGTTCACTGAGGGTCAGTGAACGTGTCCATACGTTCAAAAGTTTGATGACGTCACCAGGTGTCAAATTACACTCGGTTGAACATGCGTTCTTCTAACGGCTATATCTACAGAACGAAAAGGCCGATGGAGGTCAAATTTTGTGTTTTAGGTTTGTTGTGACTTGTTCTAATGCATATTGTCAGCAAAATATTGTGGCGTCACGATGATGTCATCAAATAAGCGCGTTTGTGCAGCATACATTAGCTAAGGTCGTTTACTTCCTCCATTGGTCGTATGACCTTGAAACCTAGCAGGTGCCTGGACCTGGTCATTAACATGTGACATACCAAGTTACATTAGTAGGCCTATGACATGCATGATTTGTTGATTTATTATGAATTTTTGAATCTTGTCACTTTGCATGTACATGTACATGTACGGTATGCATTTACATTGTACAAAGTGTAGATATAGTATTATACAGCATGCAGTTTTACATGCATACAAACATACAAAAAAAGAAAAGCGGAAAGCCATATGCTCTGTTATCAACAGACATACTTCTAGTTTTTAATTTTTTTTTTAGCTTTTTTTATTCTTCTCCCAAAACCCCATAGACAAAGCGCATGGTCTTTCGGCCTGGCAAAATGGTCACTTGCAAAGCTCGGATCATCATCAAACTTGGTCACAACAATCACCTCATAATGAAGTACTGCACAAATGTGTTTACATTTTGATGACGTCATCAGGTGTCAGATTACAAGCGTTTGAAATATATGGCCTTCAAATTGAAACTTCTGTAAAAATTCAACCGTTTGAGATACAAACTTTATTCTTTCGGCAATGGTCATGAATATCCAAGGTCTAAATTTCATACACAGACATTGACCTTGAATCTTGCTTCCTATTGGTCGAAAACGAGGCTGCCCTGTCATTTAAAACTGGTAGCAGATACAGAGATCGGGTCAAAGGTGTTAGTCTCAAGACCTCTTGGGCATTCCAAAAATACCAAAAGTTAAGTCGTGACACAAAAGAGCGCCCTCTAGCGGCAAGTTGAAAAATGGCCAAAACCTATTTTGAAGAGATGTCTGTGGCGAAGTTTTTGCAAATTGGCCAAAAATTGGTGCATATGTTCACTGAGGGTCAGTGAACATGCCCATACCTTCAAAAGTTTGATGACGTCACCAGGTGTCAAATTACACTCAGTTGAACATGCGTTCTTCTAACGGTTATATATAGAGAACGAAAAGGCCGATGGAGGTTAAATTTTGTGTTTTAGGTTTGTTGTGACTTAGTCTAATGCATATTAGCAGCAAAATTTGGTGGCGTAACGATGACGTCATCAAATAAGCCCGTTTGTGCAGCATACATTTGCCAAGGTCGTTCACTTCCTCTAATGGGCGTATGACCTTGAAACCTAGCAGGGACGTAGACGTGGTCATTAACATATAACATACCAAGTTACATTAGTGTGACGTCCTTTGTTGATTTGTTATGAATTTTTGAATCTGGCAACCTATACCACAGCATACACACAGTGCAGTATATACGGGTGTACATAAGCATGAACAATATGCATACATCTGCACTACCCAATTTCCCATAGACAAAGCACATAGTCTATCTCGCTGCTAGAAGGGTCGCTTGCAAAGCTTGGATCATCATCAAACTTGGTCACAATAAGGAACCCATACTAAAGTACTATACCAAAGAGGTTACATCTTGATGACGTCACCAGGGGTCAGATTACATGTGTCTGAAATTTAATGCCTTAAAAATTCACAAATCTGTAAAAATTCAACCGTTTGAGATACAAACATTTTTGTTTCGGCAATGGTCATGACTATCCAATGTCTAAATTTCATGCAGAGACAATGACCTTGAATCTTGCTTCCTATTGGTCGAAAACGAGGCTGCGTT
Organism: Henricia sp. BOLD:AAB3569; assembly: GCA_037783545.1. Lineage (NCBI taxonomy): Eukaryota > Metazoa > Echinodermata > Asteroidea > Spinulosida > Echinasteridae > Henricia > Henricia sp. BOLD:AAB3569. The sequence continues at coordinate 3,253 of JBBELK010000806.1, read as the reverse complement.
GTCATTTAAAATTGGTAGCAGATACCGAAATTGGGTCAACGTTGTTAGTCTCGGGACCCCTTGGGCATTACAAAAATACCAAAAGTTAAGTCGTCACACGAAACAGCGCCCTCTAGTGACGAGTTGAAAAAAGACCAAAACTTTTTTGACTTGGTCAAATGTATATTATCAGCTAAATATTGTGACGTCACGATGACGTAATCAAATAAGAGTTCCTCAAGTATACATTAACCAAGGTCGTTTACTTTCTCCATTGGTCGTATGACCTTGAAAACTATCAGGTGCCTGGACCTGGTCATTAACATGTAACATACCAAGTTACATTAGTATTACATGCATGATTTGTTGATTTATTATGAATTTTTGAATCTTGTCACTGTGCATACTGTACATGTACATGTACGGTATGTATTTATATTGTACAAAGTGTACATGTAGTATTATACAGCATGCAGTTTTAAATGCATACAAAAATATAAAAAAAGAAAAGCGGAAAGCCATATGCTCTGTTATCAACAGACATACCTCTAGTTTTTTTCTTCTTTTCCTTCTTCCATTTTTTTCAGACGCTATTTCGGACACTTGCACATTGATGATTGACTTCAAACTTCACATGGACATTGGTCACTATGTGAAGTTGTGCACAGTACTAATGACGTCATGATGACGTCATCACGTGTCAGATTAAAGGGGTATGAAGTTTAATAAATTAAATATTCAAAAATCAATAAAAAATCAACCGTTTGACCTACGATCTTGATTCCTTCGGCATATACGATGACTAACAAAGGTCTTTGAGATGCGCACACCCCTTGACCTTTGACCTCGTTTCCTATTGGTCAAACAGATTTTGCCTTGCCATTTGAAAGTGGTGCAAGATATTTGGACAAAGTCACTTGTGTTACACTTCGACTAGGGTGGGGTATCTAAAAAATATTTGTGAGACCTTTGACCTTGCTCACTTCCGGTCGAAACCGGAAGTGGCCCTTAGTTTGAAAGTGGTAGGAGGTATTGAGATGGGGTCAATGGTGTTATTATCAGAGGCCCTTAAGCTTTCCAAAAATATAAGTGATGACGTCATCGTACGAAATAGCGCCCTCTAGCGACAAGATGATTACGTAATTAAATATTGGAAAATCAATAACAAATCAACCGTTTGACCTACGATCTTGATTCATTTGCCATATACGATGACTAACAAAGGTCTTTGAGATGCGCACACCCCTTGACCTTTGACCTCGTTTCCTATTGGTCAAACAGATTTTGCCTTGCCATTTGAAAGTGGTACAAGATATCTGGATGTGGTCAACTGTATTACACTTGGACCTAGGGTGGTGTATCCAAAAAATATGGTCGTGACCTTTGACCTTGCTCACTTCCGGTCGAAACCGGAAGTGGCCCTTAGTTTGAAAGTGGTAGGAGGAATTGAGATGGGGTCAATGGTGTTACTATCAGAGGCCCTTAAGCTTTCCAAAAATATAGGTGATGACGTCATCGTACGAAATAGCGCCCTCTAGCGACAAGATGATTACGTAATTAAATATTCAAAAATCAATAAAAAATCTACCGTATAACCTACGAATTTGATTCCTTCTGCATATACGATCACCAACAAATGTCTTTAAGATGCGCACATGGCTTGACCTTTGACCTCGTTTCCTATTGGTCAAACAGATTTTGCCTTTCCATTTGAAAGGGGTACAATATATCACGATGGGGTCAACTGTGTTACACTTCGACTAGGGTGGGGTATCCAAACATATATCAACACCTTTGACCTTCCCTACATGTCAGATTAAAGGGGCATGTAATAAAATTCGATATTTAAAAATCGATAAAAACTCGACCGTTTGACATACGATCGTGATTTCTTCATATACGATCACTAACAAAGGTCATCCCGAACACCATATATGTTTATAAAAAGGAGGGGAACAGCCATGTGTTCGTTGTCAAGAACGAACACAGGTCTAGTTATTCTTTTACTTCTTCCACTTTTTTCAGACGCTATTTCGGACACTTGCACATTGATGATTGACTTCAAACTTCACATGGACATTGGTCACTATGTGAAGTTGTGCACAGTACTAATGACGTCATGATGACGTCATCACGTGTCAGATTAAAGGGTTATGAAGTTTAATAAATTAAATATTCAAAAATCAATAAAAATTCAACCGTTTGACCTACGATCTTGATTCCTTCGCCATATACGATGACTTACAAAAGTCTTTAAGATGCGCACACGCCTTGACCTTTGACCTCGTTTCCTATTGGTCAAACAGATTTTGCCTTGCCATTTGAAAGTGGTGCAAGATATTTGGACAAAGTCACTTGTGTTACACTTCGACTAGGGTGGGGTATGTAAAAAATATGTTGGTGACCTTTGACCTTGCTCACTTCCGGTCGAAACCGGAAGTGGCCCTTAGTTTGAAAGTGGTAGGAGGTATTGAGATAAGGTCAATGGTGTTATTATCAGAGGCCCTTAAGCTTTCCAAAAATATAAGTGATGACGTCATCGTACGAAATAGCGCCCTCTAGCGACAAGATGATTACGTAATGAAATATTGGAAAATCAATACAAAATCAACCGTTTGACCTACGATCTTGATTCCTGCGCCATATACGATGATTAACAAGGGTCTTTGAGATGCGCACACCCCTTGACCTTGGACCTCGTTTCCTATTGGTCAAACAGATTTTGCCTTGCCATTTGAAAGTGGTGCAAGATATTTGGACAAAGTCACTTGTGTTACACTTCGACTAGGGTGGGGTATGTAAAAAATATGTTGGTGACCTTTGACCTTGCTCACTTCCGGTCGAAACCGGAAGTGGCCCTTAGTTTGAAAGTGGTAGGAGGTATTGAGATAAGGTCAATGGTGTTATTATCAGAGGCCCTTAAGCTTTCCAAAAATATAAGTGATGACGTCATCGTACGAAATAGCGCCCTCTAGCGACAAGATGATTACGTAATGAAATATTGGAAAATCAATACAAAATCAACCGTTTGACCTACGATCTTGATTCCTGCGCCATATACGATGATTAACAAGGGTCTTTGAGATGCGCACACCCCTTGACCTTGGACCTCGTTTCCTATTGGTCAAACAGATTTTGCCTTGCCATTTGAAAGTGGTACAAGATATCTGGATGTGGTCAACTGTATTACACTTAGACCTAGGGTGGTGTATCCAAAAAATATGGTCGTGACCTTTGACCTTGCTCATTTCCGGTCGAAACCGGAAGTGGCCCT